>JANAVB010016799.1:0-580000 GCA_029216955.1 Iris pallida | reverse complement strand
TATGTTCTGTGATCCACACTTTCATTCTAGATATGTCCTGTCACCAGTTTACTTACTAGTTTCTTCCATATATGTTATTTTCATGCGTTGTCAAAACTATTATATTGCGAATGGCTTTTCAGTTTGTGTGCTTGTTCCATTCCTGACTGGAAAACCCACATTTTTAGGTGATGAGTTAGAGGATTTCTGTACCACCTATTATGAGCATACTGCAGATCCCAATTTTGGCACACAGGATGAGCTAGAGGCTGCTTATGCGGAGTTACCTGCTGCAGATGGTGTCTAGTGGATTTATTAAGTATTTCACAGATTGGTTTAGTTTGAGACTTGTAGATGATATTCCTATTTTTGAGACTCATGAGTTGGTTTGTGGATGTTTTCTAGTACTCTACTTTTCTTTGGAGACTATGTCATTTTAGCACGTCTTGATCTATATTAGAGTTTGGTCAGCATCTTATTATCTATCTCTCCAAACCATTTTATGGAATTCTTCTTGTTTGATCCTATCTGTTGATTTGGTTTACATTGTGTAAATGTATATAAACTGCGTGGTTATATTTATAAATGTGGAGATGACTAGACAGCGTACTACCGCCGACTCTGCGGCGTAGGCTGGACGTATCTATAGCTCAGGCTCAAATACTGGGTGCGGGTCGTGACACATTTTTATGGTGGCCCATGTAGGTCCATTTTCGTGAAAACCGCAAAACTCGTGGTGGTACTCAACTTAGATGTACTACTGCGGGCCTGCAAATAAGATTAAAATTAAGGACCATCTCCACATGTTCTAAACCATGATTGACTTCTCTATTTGATTTCAATTACTCCTTGATCTACATCCTGTTTGAATCTCCATACCGACTAACAATTTTTTCTTTTGTGGCAGATAGATGGATTCTCAAGGCAGGAATACCGCTCCCTTGAACACTCCAACAACCGTCGGCGGAACTTCCACGAAAGGAACCCCACCGACCCACGGAGGCTATTTCACCTATCTAGGCGAGACGCCCCAGCCACAGACTTCGAGATTTTATCGAAACGATATTACACCACCTCCCCAGTTCCCTCCTCCGACTCCGCCACCAGCACAGTTTCCTCCATAAGCACATTTCCAGCATCTAGCACCAGTTTTGCCTCCAGCACCTGTGCTGGACAATGCTACGCTCCTTGGGGTCTTCCAGCAGCTCATCACTTCCCAGATGCGGCAGGCCGACGTCTTCCGTGACACCCTGAGGGAGGCTCTTCAAACAAGAGATGCTCCCCCTCTGCGCCCCGGAACTTCCAAGAATTTTATGGACCTTAGGCCCAGAGAATTCAAAGGAACGGAAGGGATACTCTACGCAGATGACTGGTTGGAGAACATGGATTGCAACCTCCGGATGGCTCGAATCCCTGAAGACAAGAAGGTCGAGACGGCTAGCATGCAGCTCTATGACATCGCCTGCACGTGGTATAGAGACGAGCCTTGATTCACCGTGCCAGATGTGACTTGGAAAGAATTCAAGGAGCTGTTCAAGACGAAGTTCTACCCCGACGCAGCCAGAGAAGAGTTAGAGAATGATTTCGAGAGCCTAGAGCAGGGCAATCTTTCCATCGACGAGTACTCCACCGAGTTCTCCCGCCTCAGCCGCTTCGCAGATGCCTTGACTCCGGAAGCCAAAGCGAAGAAGTTCAGAAAAGGGCTATCGTACGATATTCGCATAGCCATCACCACCAGCCAGGCCACCACTTACGAAGGAATTCTGAAGGTTGCACAAGCAGTAGAAAAGGAGATGAAGCGCAAGCAGAAGAGGGATCGAGACGCCTACGGAGGAGGCAACAGCCAGTCTGGATCGGCAAAACGATCCAATGCTCCAAGGAAGACCGCAACACAGCAGCATCAACCACAGCCCCGCTACTAGCAGCAGCAGTACCAACCTCCTGCTAGAGGCTCAACCATCCAGCAGAATCATCAGAGACATCCAGTGGGTCCTAGCACCTACTGCAAGAAGCCAGGGCATGCATGGGAGGTGCGCAGGAAGTGACTCGGAGTATGTCTATTTTGTGGGTCGAATGCACACCAGGTGCGAGTGTGCACCCTAGTACCACCCCATTCAGCACAGGGGACATCTACTGCCCCAAGGGCACCGACGAGGCCTACGATAGCCCAGCAGCAGAGGGGATCCCTTCCCAGACAACAGCAGCGCTTTGTCCAGCACCAACAGCAGGGCAGAGCTTATGCCATGGCGGTCGAGGAGACACTATCATCTCCTGATGTGATAGAAGGTTATGTTCTCCTTGAGTCTTTTTCAGCTATTTCTTTATTCGATTCTGGCGCCAGTCATAGCTTCATATCTGTAGCTTTTATTTTTAGACATAGTATTGTATCTGAGCCTTTAGACTGCACCTATAAAATCTCGACTGGCGCAGGCATCATCTTAGTCAAGGATGTTTGCGTCGGACGCCGCATTACCATAGGAGGTTGGAAAATGCGCGCTAGTTTACTCATAATGCCACTTCTGAGCTTTGATATAGTGCTCGACATGGACTGGTTGAGTAAACATTTTGCCAGCATTGATTATCCCCACAGATTTGTTATGTTTAGTCCGCCTGGAGAGACCGTGTTCGAGTTCACTATAGGAGCAGTAGAACAACATGTCGACGCCCTTTGTGGGACCATGGTAGCGGAGAAGGAGCTAGCTCATCCCATCCTCGTAGAGTTTCTCGATGTTTTTCCCGAGGAGTTGCAAGGACTGTCCCAGACAGAGACGTTGAGTTTTCCATTGATCTTGTGTCTGGCACGGAGCCAGAGTCACAGCGAGTATACAGAATCAACAACAAAGAAGTCATGGAATTGAAGAAGCAGATTGACGAGCGACTGGAGAAAGGGTTCATTAGATCGAGTTCATCGCCTTGGGGTGCACCGGTGTTGTATGTGCCAAAGAAGGACGGTGCGTATGTGTATCGACTACCGGACCTTGAATAACAAGACGATCAAGAACAAATACCTGCTGCCAAGAATTGACGATTTTTCGATCAGTTGAGCGGTGCACGGGTATTCTCGAAGATCGACTTGAGATCGGGGTACCACCAAGTGAAAGTGAAGAAAGAGGATATACCGAAGTCAACTTTCCAGACCAAGTACGGCCAGTACGAATTTATGGTGATACCATTTAGGTTGACCAATGCCCCGGCAGTCTTCATGAATTTGATGAACAAGTTATTCCATCCATACCTTAATAAGTTCGTAGTAGTCTTCATCGACGACATCCTCATTTATTCGAAGTCACCAGAAGAGCACGAGGAGCATCTGAGGATCGTTCTGGAGACCCTCAGGAAGGAGAAACTCTACGGGAAGCTTTCAAAGTATAAGTTTTTCTTAGACAAGGTGGTATTCTTTGGGCATGTGGTGACAGGAGATGGTATATCCGTTGAACCGAAGAAGATTGCTGCTATCGAGTCATGGACTACTCGGACTTCTGTGGCAGAGATTCGGAGCTTCTTGGGATTGGCGAGGTATTACAGAAAGTTCGTGCACTTTGCTCGGAATGCAGAACCGATGAGTAGGCTCACTCGGAAGGACGTAGAGTTCGTGTGGACAGAGGACTGCCAGGTTGTGTTCGACGAGCTGAAGAAGAGGCTGACGACAACTCCCGACGCTGCCATCCGATTCCGGCAAGTTTTCTATCTGTAGCGATGCTTCAGGAAAAGGCTTAGGGTGTGTGCTAGAGCAGAACAAGAAGGTGATAGCATACGCATCCAGACATCTGCGACCACATGAGAAGAATTATCCCACCCATGACCTAGAGTTGGCGGCGGTTATATTCGCCCTGAAGTTGTAGAAACACTACTTGTACGGGGAGCGTATGGAAATATTCACTGACCACAAAAGCTTGAAGTACATTTTTATGCGGAAGGAGCTAAATATGAGGCAACACAGATGGCTGGAATTGATGAAGGATTTCGACATCTCATTGCAGTATCATTCGGGGAAGGCGAATATAGTTGTGGACCCCTTGAGTTGGTACCCAGTGGCTATGTTCTTGACGAGAGACCGACATTTGTTAGCTGATTTGGAAAGCTTAGGCATTGAGGTCTCATCATTCCCGGAGTCGAGACGCAGATGATGGACATGCAGATTCAGTCTGGACTGATGGACAGGATACGTGAGGCACAACACCAGGACGAGCAGCTGAGGAGTATCATCGTGTATGCGCAAGCCGGTTTACTAGAGGACTTCACCATTGCAGAGGATGGCTCGTTGGGGGCACGGGACGAGATTATGTGTACCTAGTGGAGAGCTGCGAGAGGAGGTCATACAAGAAGCACACCATTCTCAGTATTCCTTACATCCTGGAGCCAACAAGATGTACAAGGATGTGAGAGCCCACGTATGGTGGTACGACATGAAGCGTGAGCTGGCACGCTTCGTTTCTAGAAGTCTGGTGTGCCAGCAGGTTAAACCCGAGAGGCAGAGACCCGGGGGTTTACTTCAGCCGTTGTCGATTCCCGAGTGGAAGTGGGAACATATCACTATGGATTTTGTTTTCGGTCTTCCACGATCGTCAGGCAGGAAGGATGCGATTTGGGTCATCATTGACAGGTTGACCAAATCGGTCCACTTTATACCATTCAAAGTGGGACTATCCACAGAGAGATTGGAGGAGTTGTATGTGAAGCAGATCGTCAGGTTGCATGGCATTCCAGTGAGTATCATCTCTGACCGTGACAACAGGTTCACGTCTCACTTTTGGAGGAGTCTGCAGGCTAGCTTGGGCACATAACTCAAGTTTAGCACGGCCTATCACCCACATACAGATGGGCAGTCAGAGCGGACCATTCAGACGCTAGAGGATATGTTGCGGACATGCGTACTAGACTTTGGTGGCTCGTGGGAGGATCACCTTCACCTTGTGGAATTCTCCTACAACAACAGCTACCAAGCTAGTATCGGGATGGCTCCTTTTGAGGCTTTGTACGGGTGGAGATGTCGTACCCTACTATCTTGGGATGACGTGGGTGAGAGAGCACTATTGGGGCCCGAGATGATCGTGGATGCTGCGGAGAAGGTTAAGCTGATTAGGGAGCGGCTTCGTGTGGCTCAGGATAGGCAGAAGAACTGGCCGACAGTCACCGGAGACTATTAGAGTTTGAGATATAGTCCTCCTTAGTTGTAATTGTTAATCATAATAGGAATAGGTCGTGACCTTTTGCTTAAATCTAGGTTGGCGATATGGTGTTCTTGAAGATATCTTCGACACATGGCACGATTCATTTCGGAGTAGGCGGAAAGCTCAATCCGAGATACATCGGGCTGTTCTACATCCTTGAGAAGATCAGAGAGGTGGCATACCGCTTGGCATTACCACCCGTATTGGAGGGAGTGCACAACGTATTCCACGTGTCCAAGTTGAGACGGTACGTGGCAGACCCCAGTCACGTGCTAGACCACGCAGAGATTGAGGTGGGACCGAGCCTTAGCTACCAGGAGCAGCCGATAGAGATCTTGGATCGCAGGAAGAAAGTGCTGCGCAACCAGACTATTCCATTGGTGCGCGTCGCATGGAGGCACCATTCTCCGGGCGAATCCACTTAGGAGAGGGAAGACGAGATGCGAGAGCGCTATCCTCACCTTTTTGAGGCATGAGGTATAAATTCCTAACTTTGTGTCTATTCTTTAATTTCGAGGACAAAATTATTTTAAGGTGGATAGATTTATGAACCCTTGACCCAAATTTTTTTGTATTATTTATTATTATTAATATTAAAATCATTATTACTAGTTCAAACATTACCATTATGCATATATACCCTTAAGGTGAGTTTTAAACAAAATAATCTATAGTTACAACTAAGAGGAGGGCCTTTTTGCAAAGAGCAAATTATTAAGGGACTTGAGTGCAATCTATGCATTCAAACTTCTATTAACCAACCCAATGATAAAACCAATATATTGATACAATCAGGATTCAAATAGAGAAGGACTCTTAAGCTCACGATAAAACACAGGAATCTCTAGATAAAGCCAAATTCAAATTTTAAACAGATTATTCTTATCACCTTCCTCCTCGATCGACCATCTATATATATATATGGATAGCAGTTGTGGACCGACCCATCTACAAACCTTAGAAATCCTGTTCGCTAGGAAGAAGCAAGGAGGAGCCACAGGTTCAATTGAGAGCAGCAAACCAATCTAACAGGTTAGTAATCTGCTCTTTTTGATCTCAGTCTTCACATTACTAGATGTTTGATTTAATGTCTAGATGGAGTATAAAATAATGGGATTCGCATGAGTGATGGTGGTAGTTATGTCATCGGGTGTGTGCCGGGTTAGAGAATCAATGTAGACAGGATTTAACAATAGGAGGGGGGAGTGCAAGCTCTGTATGCCATGGGGACTAAGCCCTATATGATAAATTAAGAACTCAGGTATCTGTAAGGATAGGGAACAGGTAGCAGGCATACGCGTGGGTTTTGGCAATTTCAGCATGGTGGTTGTTCATTAATGTCATAGAGTATCAATTAAGATACGACCATGTCACAAGAGGAATAGATCAGTAGCAATTGTGCTAACTATGAGTAGGCAGGGAAGACAAGTACCAGCAGATATTAGGGAGCACTAGACTCATAGTGCAATTGCTGGTACAGGACAGTAGAGGAAAACCCCGTATATGTCAGTTTCCTAGAAATATTAGTCCTCGGCCTAAGGTGTCAATCAATGGGTTTAGTGTATCAGTTAACCATGGGGGCATCCTGATCTTAGCAAAGACAAACAGGGCATAGTAGGAAATATCAAATGTTGTGAGGACCCAGGTATCCGTCTGCAAGTTGATGCAGACTTGATAGGCCACACAACTCCAAGGTTGTAGTACTAGAGTTTCAATACATACCCATGAGAACACACCTGAATCGTGTGGCAACCGTAGGATTGGCCACTGCTGTTGGATATAATAAGGAAAAATAGGATGGTTGGATAAAACCAAGGAAAAATATCAGTATCCATATTTGCTTTGGCAGATACCTAGTGTAACCCAACCCCCATAGACGAAGTGTATCCTGGGAATGTAAGCAAACACCATCAGTTCCGTAGGGATATCAGTTGTGTATCAGGAATGCAAAAGGGGGGGGGGGACCATGCCTATATAGGGGCCAAGAGAATGGGGTATTAGATATCGAGTAGTAGCAGCAGAAGAGCCTTTGTATCCATGAGCACCTATGCTCTGATTGTAACCTTAATCTATAGGTAAGTTACCAGGGTTACCATATATCAGTCATTATACAGGTAGTAGTAGTTGAGATTGGGTACCAAGTAGAAGGGTTAGACTCGAATAGACTGAAATTAGGATGCATTGTTGCATCATGTGACTATCTAAAGAGGTCGAAAAAAAATCACAATTATATAGTATAATAGCATTCAGATGAGAAGTCGAGTAGGAGCATATAGAATTCCCTTGCACCATTACTGTAACACAAGTAAGGGAAACCAAATGAGAGTATCTGTTGAAACAGGGCTACAAATGCCTGTAGTTGACTGTTGAAAAATATAACCTACAAGCATTTGAGCAATAGGTGGGGGCAGTCACCCAAGAGAGGTTGGGAGAGGATCATAGGCAAAGACTGGGGTTTATCGAGCAAATATCAGCACACGATGCTTTTGGGTTGAACTCGAGTAGCCATAGGCCAAGCCAGCAATTGAGGGGTTCAGACCAAGGGTCATTGTCCCCGTAGTGTCGGCGGTAGAACGCTGTACTAGGTCACATACATCTAACAGTTATAAGGTACCTGTACAGTTTATACACTCCGAATGGAGGTGACATAAATAAGTACAACTCAATCACAACTAAGAAAGAAGGTACGATACGATAGAATAGATGAAATACAGAATCCACAGATGATAAATACAAGATAGAGAGATAGTTAAAATCTAAGATAAATATCTCCACAAATCCAGAGTACAAGCTCCAATATATACAAGTGTATCTGACATGACATGAAGATAAATAGAAATAGCCTAGTCTATAGGGGTAGTGTCATCAGCAAGTGCTGGGTCCTCCTGGGGGTCCAGCTCAAGTGTGTCGTCTAAGCCTGCTCCGTAATATGTGGGACACAGCTCCTTAAAGTCATCTGTAATATTTCAATAGGTCCAGTCAGGACTGGAGCGAGCACAGTATATCTTACGCAGTTCATATCATGACATGAATAAAATACAAGCAATAGAGTAAGATACATAAAACACTGAAGAGTATACATGAGTAAAAGAGAAGACTGTAATAAAATATCTACTATAAGTAAAGAGCTACAGTGAACTAGTGATAGTACAAGCTAGACATATGAACGGCTTGATAATAAACATGAGAGTTTACACATGACTACACTACTTTGGAAATTGTCCACATGACTATTTATACTCCCCCGTACCCCAATCAATATACAAGGATCCGTTCAAGTTATGTTATTGCACATAAAATTCACATAGGGGCCTATAAATGGGTGCACATGAATATAAACATGGGGGCTTCGTGAACATGAGAGTACATGAATCATGAGAGCGCACATGAGTGGTGAAAGCTCAAGAATACATGATGAAAGTGAAACGCACATGACATGATGTATCTGATGCTCCCGAGGGGGATAACATCGTATGAAAAGATCCATATAGTACTAATCCGTGTTTCCATCGTGTCAGCATCAAGTAAAATAATCTAGAGCAAAAAAATACTCCTAGCAAGTATGAAATGGTCAGAGAATGTACTCGCCTGATATCCTGAACGTCTGAATGAAATACTGCTTGAGGAGTGGTGTCTGGCTCCTAATCAGAACAGTACAAGTCATAACATGTCCAACTAATAAAGTAAGCTACTATGATGCAGTCTACATGATATTGGGTCAATTCTAGACCAAAGTAAACCCTGGTCAACTTCAGTCAACTAACTAGTCAATGCTCGGTCAACTAGGTCAACCTAGACCCAATGAAGTCTCACTAGGCCTAACCAGTCTACCCTAGCAAGTATACACCATACACAAGTCTATATGACCACTCATGTGCATATTTACCATATGCCAAGACCACACAAGGATACCATAGGCTATATTACCTAGGTTATATGCCATAGGCTCTTATAGGCAATACACATATAATCCATATATTCATATACACACTATACATATAGGTAATCCTATATTGCATTACAATCATCACATTAGTTATATATATTTATATATATATATACATAGAGAGTTAGAGAGGGAAGAGCTTGCATATGTGAGTGTGTGTCTATACATAGGCATGTGTGTGTGTATTGGTGAGCTAAAATCAGTGTGTGTGAATGAGTGAATAGGCAGTTAGTGTTTTGTGTGTGTGTCCTTGTAGCTAGGATACATGTGACAGGGATATGGGAACATGTGTGTATGGGTTAGCATTCAATGTGGTTCTCAGGATAATAAATGCATAAATGTGTGTGTGTAATGTGTGTAGCAGTATTTAACAGTGTATAAACTGTGTTCCAGGAAAATCCCAAATTTTAGTGTCAAAAGTGAGGGCAAAACAATGTGTATGTGTCATTAGATTACATGTGACAGGAATAGGTAGGTGGGTGAGTGTGTGTACATGTCAAGGATACACTCATGTGTGTGTGTGAGTGTTCTGTAAACTGGAACAAGTCCCAGGTTCAGTTTCAACAGTGAGGGGCAACATTGTGTGTTCATGTGTGCATAGATGCAAGTCATTTCAGATTTTGTGTGTGCAAGACATAGGTTAAGGCTACATTCCATATAGGTTCAGTCTTACAGAGTATGCATCTCAGTTTAAGTAAAATGGCATTGTTCTCCGGAATCCAGAATTTTAAACAGTGTAACAGTGAAGGAATAATGGTTTAATTCTCAGGAAATTCAGTAATGACCAGGGTATTTTCAAATATCAGTTAATGCAAATCCTAATCAAATATGCCAATTCAAAAATGCAATATGAAGACTGAAATTGAGACATAGCAGGAACATTAGAAATATTGAATTGGAACTCAGTTTTGCGAAACTGGAATTCAAATGCCAAACCCCAAATGTAAATTTCGAAACACTCACATCTATTGCTAAACACAAACCTTAACATGATTCTCATTCATAACAGCATCTAAACCATATTACATTACATAATATTAACATTTAAATGTAAATCAAAATGGAAAAACAGTGAGTTAATTCACTGATACTTAACAGTATCAAAAAAAATAGAAATTTCCCATTTTTGAAATTGAAATAACAATTAATATGTTAGGTTAATGGTTGATAGTTAGTGACTAACATGTGCACGTGTTATACTACACCTTCACGTGTCCGAAAATAGGACACAAGTGTCCAAGAACTCACACGAACACAGAACACACGACTGACACAGACCGTGCGACCAGTACACGAGTCCTAGCTCACTCGATACATATCCATTGGACACGAGGCCTTGGGGGTGTCGTGTCAGACATTGCCCCTCCTTCTGTGTCCAATCTTACGTGTCCACGTGTCCAAAAACATCCGCACGAACACACGAGCAGCAGGGCACTACTGGCCGCGCGCGCGTGGCTGTGTCCACGGGTCCAACACGACACGAACAGGACTCGATCCGTGTTCAGTCATGAAGAAAGTGTTAAGCCACCCAAAAATGAATTTTTTTTATTCAAATACATTTCGAAAATAATGATGAAAAGTCCACTGTGGTATTTCATCGAACACTAATAAACCTAGGCTGATACGTATCCGATACGGACACGTAAAGGACACGACACCACACGAAATCTATTCCTACAGTTAGAGGACACCTAGGGCTATGCAAACATGCTAAGAAATTAGGGAACTAATGGTTAAATAGGAAGTTACCTATAGCTTGCTCCTTCTCAAGAAAACCCAATAATAGAGATCCTCTCTAGTCAGCTCAAAGCTCCAATAGAGACCAAATCTGAGATTCACCTCCACCAACAGTAGGAGAACAATTGTTAGATTACAATGCAAGAAATTTGAATGAAAATGGATGAGTATTGATCAAAATAGAAAAGTTTGAAGGAAGAACCAAACCTTGCTCTTAAGAAATGGAAGAATGAACAAAAGAGGCAAGAAATTTTGAGAGGCATTAAATAGGGGTGTTGATCCCTAGGTGGTCGACCCACTTTTCTAGGGTTAGGGTTTTGGGAAAACAATCTATGGCTCTCCTATCATCTAGTCAAATCAAGGGTCCAAAATCTAGGTTTACACACTAGTCTAAGTTGCAACCTAGTTAGCTCTAACTAACCATGACTTAACCAAAATTAATCGTGACTAACTAATACTAACCATGGCTAACTAAGACTAACTATGACTAATCTAGGTTAGGTCCAATCTAGGTTAGGGCTAATCACAACACATGGCAACTAATTAAATAATTATTAAACCACACCATTCCAATAAATATATTAATTTCAAATAAATTCAAAATGACAAAAATACCCTCAAACTAGAAATGTGGTAGTGACACAACCCTTCTACCCTTATCTAGGTTAGATAGAGATGTTTTGGGAAAAACTGAAAGGAACATACAGTAGGACTTTAGAGAGTAGTTGCAGCTCCCCACTAGAAGTGATAGTCACCTGGGGAAGACTAGTGGAAAGGGGCCAAAGGGTCTCGTTATAAATAGAAAGATTCAACGAGCATCACCTAGCATCAACTTCCACCCTTACTCAATAGAAAGGTGTATAGTGGGTAGGCGTAGTCGTGAGTGCTATAAGGTATATTAGAAAGAACCAATTGTAATTTATCATTCGAGGAAAGTTGATAGGTGGTCTATGGAAGTATGTCTTAGCATTTAAGAAATAGATTTAGTATTTATATCCCTTGAGGATAAACCTACCTAGAAACTCGAGGGTGAATTTGGAAACCTTACCTTAAGAAGACCAATAGATCATACACATTGATATAGGATAGTAGGAATCCTGGAACACCTTGTAGAAAGAACAATAGTGTTGGACTAGGTTACATGAAGTGATCATGGAAGAAGCACTGCGGATAGGCAATAGAGGTCAAAGAGGGTTGGACCAAGCAGACTGCATTCTTAGTATGTAATACCATGTCAGTGAAGTTAACATCTGAGAAGTCTATGTCACAGAAGTGAGCAAAGAGATTAGAGATAAAAAGTTTTAGGGTGTTATAAGTTTGGTGATGACTTTCAACGATTAGTTAGACATATCCTCAAGAATCAAATGCTATCATAGGAACCCTTGATAGAAAACCCAATATTCTAGTAGGAGTAAAATCTCGACACGCTTTGTTTGACTGATCATCCGAAGCTCAGGACTATGCTAGAACCTCGGGTAGGGTTCGTCCTTGATCATGCCACTACCCATTCAATTATGAATACGTTTTGTAACTTTTTGTCTCAAGATTTTTGTCATAACTAGTCCCCCATTTAGATGAATGAGTATGGCCTATATTCCTATCTTAAGTCGAGCCACACTAAGGATAAATCTTTACTCCTCTGTACCTTCGTAAATATAACATCTACACGATAGGTACTAGTCATTACCTACTCAAAATTTTCTTGATCAAATCACTCTGACTTAATGCTCCTTACATATAGTCATAATTGATTTCTTTCAAAATAATTTCCTTATCCTCTTATATAGTGCCACTATTTATTTCCGATAACCCAGGGTTCCATAATAGCTAGATTGTAGGGCCTCACAAATTTTAGGATTTCCCTATAATTATGAGTGATTGGGAGAATCTTCGTCCCAAATAAGCTAAATAAGTTCGTAGTTATGGCACCCACTTTTTAATCAGACTATTTGGTGTCCTCTACCGTGACTTTGATATTTGGAGCACAAGATTAGCGGTTACCTCCAAACAAATTTCATATACATGACCTAGACGAGTCCACCTTCGATTATGCCGATCATGTTCTACTTAAACGCGTCTTCTCGTGCACTATGTTTAAGGTATAACATTCGGACCAAGGGTCTCAATGATCATTCCAACCTAAATTGGAGGCTCGACCTCGACCAACCCTTTCAGGCCACCATACGATTTTAGTAGCCAGGTTGTTAAACTTGGTGTTAGTTATAGCGCCTCAAGAAAACATGATTCCCTTGCGACAGATTCTAGAGAGTTTGGTAGGATGGCTTGGTAAACCATGTATTTAAGGCTGAACCTAAGGCTGTGAAGAACCATTATTTATGATTTTTTTGATATGATTCCATGCCTCACGAGACTAGGTAAATAGCTAAGGTGGGTAGAATTTTATAGATATTCTCCTAAGATGGAAGTTAGAATAGAGTACATTCTAGGATTTGACCCTAATGAGAGACAGACCATAAGATTACTAGACTAATATATGCTACCCTTTGCCTAAGATATAACCTTGAATAGAAGTACTAGAGGGATTTTTATCGAGTGTTAATATCATGATAGGTGACCTAAAAGTATTAAATAGAGTATGAAGGTCTGAGTTAGGCTAGACAACCATCTCTATAAATGGTAAGACTAGACTTGAAACGATCTATAAAACATCATGACTAGAAGAATTGACCAATAGATATGTGTATCTATTCAGCCCAGCCTAGTGTCTAGAAGATATATGCAAAATTTTAGGTTTACTTGTAAAAATTGTATAACCTGTTGATAGTCAGAAGGAGTAGAGTATTGTTTTCCTTCTATTTTATTGAAGACCTGACCTATATAGGAATAGTATTGAATTAGTAATAATATCTTTTTCATTGACCAATAGCACCATAATGGTACTTAAGACTCCTTAGAAAGTCTTGATTTCATTCCACAATAGCCAAGTTTTGTATTCTTCTAGGAAACTGTACCGTACTAACATATCTCAGTAGTAGGATCATGACCTTGACCTCGTTGCTTAAGTTAGAACGAATTTAGAACTAAGATTACCTAATTTCCTGGTAGGTTATGTGAACTTAAGAATCTCATTAGTAGTAGAGTCCTCTAGAAATCATGATTGATTAGTTTCTTTTATATCATATTTCATGTTTTGATTTTGAGGATAGCATGTAAGACCAATCAGACGGCCAAAAGTACATCTTCAGCAGAAGGTTGCCTTGTACTAGACAAAGGAGGTCTTGATTTGTTGCTTTTGCAGCAAAAAGGGATATGTTCAGAAGGATTACAATAAGAAGTTAGGACGGTGCCATGGATTATTTGTTATTATTAGTATTTTGTAAGGTTATATTATTGTATATTTAATTTCGAGGATAAAGTTTTCTAAGGTGGGTAGGTTGTAATCCCCCTGAATTTTAAAGTTATTTTGTTTAATGTAGTTATTAATATATATATATATTCTTCCACTTTTATTCATGATTATAAAATATACTCTTCCGTAGCTTTAATTTTGGGAGCACAAGAAATACCAAACTCTATAAACTTCCTTCATGAGTTTTGATCTAGATAAGTTTATCTTCGATCTGGTATATATTGTCCCATTCAGATATGTCTACTTGTATTCTATTTGCTTCGCACAACTTCGGAATCAATTTAGGCCAAGTAGTTATCTACCGTGAGACTTATCGTGTCTTCCAACTTAAATTCCGGAATCGACATCTATCCAACCTAAATGACCTAATATATGTTTTCGACTATTTTTGAGCCTACTACATAGATGCCTAGGGTGTCCCACTCAATTGAGGTCCCATGTGCTATTTAAATTCAAATGGCACATAAGATCCCTTATGTGACTTTTTAAGCCTATTTCCAAATCAGAAAATTTTTCTTGAGCCTAAACTTGTATAACCAGATGTAGATGACTTTTTAGCGTCAACCCCACATAGATAGGTCCATCCTAGAATTTTATTTCAAATTTTTGGAGACTTTAATTGGGTCAAACCTAATAGGAAAACTCAATCAATGCAATGTTCTGTATTTGAAAACATGTATATCTTTGTGCCAATCTCTCTTGTATTTCGTTTCCAAAACCTATCAAAATTCACCCATATTCGTACAACAACAACCCATGACCCCCATCAATACCCTATATAAATACCATCTCACCCTACCCGAAAATATTCCAAACGAAACCCTAACCCAACCACCTCATCCCCAACATGCCTAAGCCCTCCACCAACCCAAGGCCGACCATCATTGGAAACAACTCCTATAGGTTGCAAAAGCCCGCACAAGACACCCTCAATTTGTTGTCCAAAAATACAACAGGTATGTCCATCTTATGAATGCATTTTCTCCACTTCTAGACATCAAAATTTTATGGGACCAAAAATACGAGGTTCCTCTATGTGTCTACTACCTTCATATTAAGTTTCATGTCGAAATTCTTTCTAGATTTTTTTGGGGCACACGTTTTGCCAAAGTATATCCAGAATTGACATTGTTCAGTATGAAACAGTTTTAAACTGTATAACTTCACTTTTACCAATTACATCATATATGAAATGACCGTATTTCAATTACCTACCATTCTTGTTTAATGAGTTTTTCATAATTTTGTTATTTTAATGCTTGAATCATTCAATCTTTGAAGGACAAAATTCTGCCGTAAAATAAACTATCGATATGACCATCTTGTGAGTCTCGAATAATTTTGTGTGCATCCAATGCTCCATATTATCGATCCTCGACTCATGATCATAAATATTTGATAATTTAAATAATTGTTTGCCATTTATTTCAGATTATTAAAGTTAGTTTATTTATGATCAAATAATTTCTAATATCGTTGATTTATCAATGTGGGTATTAGTTTGATCATAAATTGACTTCTAAATATTTTTTAAGCAATAATAATTATATAAAAAGTATTTCTAGAATATTAAAGATTTATTTTGGAATTAATTCTGAATATTATATATATATCTATTTTTTGGAATTTTGTTAGTCTTAGGAAGGATATTATGACTAGTATGTATTATGACTTGTTGATAGTTAATTAATCCTATGTATTATATATATATATCAATGATAACAATAACATTAGTATGGCTATCAATTCTAGTTATATATATTTATAGGAGTTTGTGAGACCGAGACTGCAGAAGTTGAAGAAGGATCCATAATCTACACTCTCGCAGCGATTCCAGGTAAGATACTGTGCCATTGTGTCATACCCAAGAACCAGAATACTGGCAGGTGGGGACGGACAAGGCCAGCTACGTGATACCAAAGTACGGTAATACTCTGAAATCACACATAAGCTGTCAAGATATGGGGGTTACTTTTACATGCCAATAGTCGATCCTATGTCAAGCAATCCTAGGTATCTCAATCACAGGCAATTATACAAAGTACAAGAAGTATGATCATCAGACATACAATAGTAAAGTATCCCAAACCATTTATACATGGATGATCATGAAGCTACTCATACCAAAATAGAGAACTAGCAAGAGTAATAGTCATACATGATGAGCTCTAGCTATAGTCTAGAATACGCACATCATGTTTTGGCCAGTAGGCTAAATGTCAAGATCCAAAAATACGAGCTAAACACGTGCTCGGAGGCTAAATGCCACAAAAGAATAATGTACATATCAAGTGGGCGAATGATAAGAAATCCATTCATGTACTCTGGTGCTTCAGATGGTCACCGTCGAGTGGATGGTACGGAAGATCCCTTGGGCTCCTCTATCTGATCTGACCAAACAAAACCAGTGGGGTCAGACCCCAAATAGCAAGTACCACAAAGGAAGCCAAACTATGGACTAAAACCAGCAATAGCTAACATAGCAATGGTTAGGGAAAGCAAAAAGTAAATGCAGATTGAGACTCGTGCACTATAAATGCCCTCATCCCGAGAATGGAAAAGACAATAAGCAAAGCAACCTGGAGCATAAATTAATTCATGTGTGACATAAAGTAGACTGCGTACATGTAAAGTAGACGGAAGCATTTGAACATGTAAGATAAACTGGACATGTAAACATGTTAAGTAGCCGGGTCATGTAAGCATGTAAGGTAGCCGGGTCGAATAAGCATGTAAGGTAGCTGGGTCGTGTAAGCATGTAAGGTAGCCGAGTCGTGAGAGCATGGCGACCCAGTATAGGGATCATGTTGGACTTGTGGGATAACTGGACTTGTGAGCATGAGATGTAACTAGGGCATGAGAGCCTGTAAGAACTATATAGAACCGCAATGATAAGATGACTTGGGAACTATTCCAGAAGCCAAGTTACAATCCATAAACCAAACAAGGACCGGGATTGTAACCCTTCTCCTGAACAGAACTTAATCTCTAATCAATGCTTAGCATAAGATCATGTAGAAAATGTGAGTACTAAATATGACGACAAATGATAAGATGACTTGGGAGCTATTCCGGAAGCCAAGTTACAACCCGTAAACCAAACAAGGACCGGGGTTGTAACCCTTCTCCTGAACAAAACTTAGCCTCCGATCATTCATCGACAAAAGTAAAGCATAAACAATAATGAACTGAAATAAACATACGGACACTACCAAGACAAAACTAAACTGGACTGGACTACATCCATCAATCTCGGCCAAGCAATGAGTACGGCTTGATACTTTAACTAACTAGGGTTATCACAATCCTAATTACTAACAAGATGCAATGAGATGTTCCAGCAGTTACAAGCCCTGTAGAATATCTGAGTTATCCTTTTGCAGGTTAAAAGAGTTATATTAGGTGACTTGGGGGTGCAACACATGACAGCGTGATGGAAATTTGCCCTACTTGTCGGCAGGCTACACGTCCAATTAAAGCGCCCAGACAACGGGATTGTATGTGACTGGGAAATCTCTTTATGAGCTACTTGATCAATCTAGTCGTTATCCTAGTCAGATTCAGTATGAATCCCTGACCGTGGTAATCAAGAATCGATATCCTAGACATGATGCAAGACGAGACATACAGCTTGTCCACGCATACACAAAGAATTTAACCACGGTGTCCAAAAAAGTTAGATTAGTAAGAAGAAATAGCCGTCGCAACAGTATCTTGATTAAGCATGTCATGTTTAGGTTTACTTGTCATGTAAAGAGTACTTGTCAAGAGTGTGCCTCTACGGGCCACTATCATGTAAGCAAGGAAAGACATGTTCAAGAGTGCACCATGAGGGGTCACTATCTAGTATAAGCAGAGAAGTAACGTTTAACATAAGTGCACTACAACGGATCACTATCATGTAAAGCAAAGAAAAGACATAAATCTTGAGTGCACCATGACGGGCCACAATCATGCTAAACAAGGAAGAGAAATGGCCACAAATATAGCATGAAAGTAAGAACTTGTCTAAAAAGGGGTATCATGGCGTGGAAGAGGGAATAAATAAAAGTAACTATACTTGGCATAGATCAAATATTAAATATGTGCTAGTATCAAATGAAACAAGGGTGTACAATCATTCTCTAACTGTACAAAATTATCTAATCATGTTAAGGAAATTCATTTTCGTTAAAGAAAATATCATATTCGGCCAAGTACAAAAAACTTGCCAGAAGATCAAAACTAAGATTTAAATTAACAGTCGCATACAAACTCCAATAAGGTGAACTGAGAAAATTCTGAAGCCAAGACAAATGTCTACAAGCTTCGTCTCAAGTTGTGTTCATGCCAAGTCCAATGCTAGCAAGTCATGTCATGCTCAAGTCTATCATGCTCAATAAGTTATTAAGTCGGGACGTCAAAGAACAAGTCAAGTACAGGGTACAAACAAAGATTCCAATATTATACTAAGAACTATGAGGACAAGCCTGGGTAATGTAAGAAGAATTATCATGACAAGAAATGACGCGAGGGATAAAAGAAGGGGGTGCCAGGACACCATGCGCCTTGGGGTAACATGTGCCAGGGCAGCATGCGCCCAGGAAAGCATGCGTTTAGGGCAGCATACGCCCAGAACAGCATGCGCCCACATGTTAGGGACATGGTGCACTTAAAGGAAGCATGGTAGACTGTCTTCTATGGCTCAGTAGGCACATATTAATGGCTATGCGCCCAAGCAAGAAGAACTATATGGTTTGGGCGCATATAATGGCTTTGTACCCAAGCAGAAGGAAGTATGCATATTGCTTTGGAAGCATATCAATGGCTATGCGCCCAAGCAGGAAGAAGTATGTGGCTTGGGCGCATATCAATGGCTATGCGCCCAGCAGAAGGAAGTATGCATATTGCTTTGGGTGCATATCAATGGCTATGCGCCCAAGCAGGAAGAAGTATGTGTCTTGGACGCATATCAATAGCTATGCGCCCAGCACTGCTCATCTTCTCCAAGCAACCCGCATGTGTTCATGGAAATCCATGAACTAAAAGTGGCCTAACTTGCTCAAAACAAGTCAAAATCTAGATTTTCAAGGGTCCAAATTGGGTAGAACGAAATTCTCTACAACATAGGACAATTAGCTTTCAAAAATATCAAGGTTTAATATATCAAAACCAAGAAAAACTAAAAATATTATAAACTTAGATCTATATGAATCTACCCGTAAAAATCAAAAACTCCAAGTTCTAAAGAGGCTTATAATCATGTAAGGAAGAGTTTTAGAACAAAATAACAATTGTCCAACATTTGGCAAGATGTACTTGCCTTAAGTTGGATGAGAAAATGAAAAAGAAGAAGATGAAGAGAAATAAAATAATGGAGGAGAGAGAGAGAAGATTGGGTTTTATACAAAACCATCTCATCTCAAACCAACTAAACCAAACCAAGCCAAACCAAGTTGAACCAAACCAAATTAAATCAAGTCAAAATTAAACCAAAATAAGGCTAAAAAAGACAAGTCAAAACACAGGTCACCTGACAAAGGCCAAAATTCTGTATACGTACACTGAAAATATGTATAACAGAAAATGAGAGTGACAGGCATGCCGTCAGCATACAATGGTACACTGGCGATATGCCGGTCAAGGAAAAAATCTATAAGTTGGGAAAAGTTTAAAATATTTCAAAAACCAATAAAATACGAAAAATAGTACAAAAATACATATCAATATATAAATACCGATACTATGAGACGAGTCTCACAACTCTTCCATCCTTAGAAAAATTCTATCCTCGGAATTTCCTAAAGCTAGTCGAGCAAGATAACCAAAACAGAAGCACAAAAAAATACAACTATCTTCATAAAATAAAGCATGGCATATAAGTAATTAAAGACAACAGTAATATAAATAAATGTGTAAGCAATAACACAATCACAATTGTCACGACCCGTACCCAGTGTAAGGGTACAAGTGCGTAACAACGCCCAGCCTACGCCGCAGAATCGACGGTAGAACGCTGTTCTAGGTCACTATCTAAACCAACTCACGCAATTATATAATATACTTGTCTTAAATCTCAACCCCGAACGGAGGACAAGTATAGAAATAATATAACTCAATCATAGTCTAAGCACGACAGGATAACACAAAATTCTATAACAAAAAGAAAACAAATAAAAACTACTAAATGATAGTATCTCAAAACAACTCAAAATAAGTCAACTCTCAAATTATTACAACTCAAGTTCTAGTAAAGAAATATAAAACAGTCAACTAAACTAGTCTCCCGATCACTCCTGAGAGTCGGGGCCAAAGGTAGCTAATCCATCTCTAGATCCATTATGAGTAGGGCATGCATCCTCAGGACTAACATCTGTAGTATTTTTAACAGGTCCAGTCAGTACAGTAACCAATACATCTCATCAAGTAAATCCAAGTAAATGACAAAGACTATAAAGCAATTTTAGAAAGTTATATTAATGAAGCATGGAAGTTCGAGACAGTTTAAGATGCAAAATAATAGTTAAAAAAACAAGAAAAGTAAAAGCTGTGAAACAGAATATTATGTCAATAAAGACTGTAAATAAAAGCTAGCTGAACTAGAATAATGTGATATGAGTCCAGTGGTACAATATATGTCAAGTGTGATTCCAATCAATGATTCAAGTAGAGAGATTCTTTAACGGTTCTTGTGATGATTCCAGTAAGATCTTGTGGTGATTCTAGTAAAAATTCTTGACAATACTCACAGTGTGTTTTAAAATACTGAGATCGACATGTAAATGACTAGGGATAATTTGGCACATTACATACTGGCCAAGTGTGGGATGGCTATCGTTCTTGTATAATTCATAGGGAGGTGGTTCGAGTATTTAGAAATGTTTACATGTCTACTCAAGTATTTCTCCGTCCGACAAATATGAGTGAATCCATAACACGATACGTAAATCGAGAACAAATCTAGCCAGAACATAAAGGTGCTTGTAGGTGATTCTTGTAGTGGTTCTTGTAATAGAGGCTAGACAAGTAGGTATGTGTGTCGTATACATGAATTCCAGAAATATCAATCCGTGTTTGTAACCGAGAATTAAATAGAACTGACTAAAACTAAAATATAGAAATTGACAAGTAAATTAAAGAACTATCAGAGAATGTACTCGCCTGGTATTCCGAATGCCTGATGAGAATATGAGTCCAAACTGGAGGCACAATGTCCTATTTAGAACAACCATCAGTAACAAAGTGTCTAATATGAAATAAGAATAGCCTACAATGCATTCTAAATAATTTTAGGTCTTTCTAGGTCAAAGTCAACCCTTGGTCAACTCTGGTCAACCCTGGTCAACAATAAGTCAACAATAAGTCAACTAGTCCATCTACCAATTTTTAGGTCAAACACAAGTTACCTAGTCATTCTAAGTCAGTTTGAGTCGATTAACAACTTACACACACACACACACACACACACACACACACACACACACACACACACACACACACACACACACATATATATATGTGAAATATATATATATATATATATATATATATATATATATATATATATATATATATATATATATATATATATATATATATATATATATATATATATACAAAGAAGCTATATATAACGTATTGGTAGAAACATTTGAATGTAAAATTAGAGACTAATACCCACAAGTCCAGAATCTATCTAACTTCATATAAACTCAGAAAATCCGAGTTAATTCTCAGAAAATCGAATTATAACAAAACAACTCAAAAAATATATATAAATCAAAATCCGAAAATCCAAGTCGAAGCCCAAAACACAAAATACTCAACTAGAACTCGTAAAACTTGCTAAACACGAAGGTGTCTACGTGTGTGACGTGCTCGGGTACTCACCGGGTCGAACCCGTGTCCGTATCGTGTCCGGTCAGTACGTATCGCACGGCACGTACGCGTGCGTGCACGGTATTAGCCGAATTGGTGCAGACGTGATAACTTCGCGAATACTCAACAAAATCTAATGAAATTTTAGGAGCACATGGGCAGAGGTTGCCCCCACGAGTCCATAAAATGTCACATGAAATGAAGCCATATCCATCGAGTTATGACATACAGACTGCAGGGCTGTACGCACGCACGCGCGCGGCCTCGTTGGCGCGTGTCGATCCCCGTGGCTCACGATTCAAGCCACGCTGTATCTCGGGATGGGGTCCCTGAGTAGCCTAGGTCTAGGGCTTTGTGCTCATGCTTCTGGAATGAGTCCTCGTCGCATCATGTTCGCGTACGAAGGCCGTATCAGTGGCACTTTTCAGCCACGTGCACAGTGCGGGCTGACCCGTGCACGTTGGATTTCTCTACGCACGCTTCACGAAACATCGTGAAATTATAGGAGCTTGTGGACAGAGGTTGCCCCCAAATATCCATAAAATTTCACATAAAACATAGTCCTGTGCGTCGAGTTATGACGCAGAGACAGCAGGGCATGCACGGGCCTCGTGCATGCGTGTCCGTGTCCGATTCGGACACTGAAATCGTGTCGAATCAAGATCCGTCGTCACGAAAGTTATTTCAAATAATAATAGCAAGAAATTCGTGAAAATAGAATCAAAAAATACCAACTTTCAGTTCTAAGTGGCATTTCGTCGAACACGTGTTCCAATGGACCGACACGTGTCGGATACGGCTATCAAACGAACACAAAAACTTACCAAACTTCATGCACAGGTCTGGGGTATCTATATGGATGCATTTACGATGAAAAATCAGGAATAACAAGTGTTTAGAGCAGTTTACCTATTGAGAGTCAAAATCTCAATGCAACGTGCCTCCAAACGCGTCGATGCTGATTTCCTCCGGTAAAACGCCTTCGATCCCTCGCTAGCAAATTTCCAGCAAGTTCCTCTCCTCCCAACGATTGTAATGCACTTCGCTGGGAAGGAGGGGGCTGCTGTGTTTGGTCGGTCAAGTCATGGGGGGATTAGGGTCAGAGTTTAGTAATGGGCCAAGCACTCCTTAAGTTGGTTTAAAGGCCCATTGACAAAAAGGCTTAAAGGCTATGTGTAAAATGACTTAAAAATGGTTTAAATGTTTCCTAAAATTGAAAATAGCTCTAAATTAAAATCTAAAAAGCCAAAAATAATTCTGATCACATGGTTAGTCTTCTAATCAAGGTTGACTAAGGTTATACCACGTTCTACTACCCAAAATACTAATCAAAGCTACACACCAATCAAATTAACTAATAAAATAATAAAATTCAAAAATATCACAAAATTACTAAAATACCCCAATTTAGAAAAATGGTGGTTACAAATCTACCCCCCATAAAAAAATTTCGTCCACAAAATTTAAGTTGGTTGCACTTCTTCTAGTATAAATGGTCGTCCTCGAGATGTCGGATATGGGCAAGTGCTAATTGAATGATCCTTTGCTCCACAGCGGAAGCATCACTTATTGGTCATCCAACAAACTGATCTAGGATGCCCTAACTTTCTATATATATATAGGCTTGTTCTTCCTGACACTGCTGCTGGTTTCTCTGCCTCTGAGCTTGATGCTGCTGAACCGACACAGTTGCCTGCTGGTTGGAAGGCTAGAAGGATGACGATCCACCTCGACTCCTCCGAAGACAAATTCCTATCATGTGGTCAGGTGAACCGTACGATAAACATAGAAAGTTAGCCCTCCGACAAGTAAGATGAGTGTGCCCTTTCCTTCCATAGAAGGAACATACGATTGGTAACTCCTGGTGCTGGAATGGACGTTGGTCTGCTGGTACTGGTGAAAGACGTTGGGGTAAAAAGCCTGATACGGGTGAATGGTACCTCTTATGGCCCTCAGTTCTAGATTCGGTCCTCCTGGCTATATGCACTTACTCTCGTACTGCCTCCACGATAGGTCGGGCTCAATATGTTGACTGGATGGATGACTGGTACTGTCTGGCTCCAATCTATACTTCCTCTGGATACAAGTCTTCGGCTTAAAATTCGTCGGGTATTCCTTGTTCACTTCAGTCTATCAACATCTGGATACTCTGCTGGAGAACAAGATCTCGTCGTTGTTGTGAGATCCATTATTTCCTTGATAATCCCTATGAGTGCAGGTACATTGGGCTGATCTAGAACTACCTCCGCTCAGACTGTTGACTGTACGGGCATAGCGGGATGAGCGGGATGGACTAACATCTCTGCCCTCGATTCAACTCTCGACTCTGTACCTAAATGCTGAGACTGATCCTCCATAACTGGCCTAACAGAAGATTGCTGACCTGCCATTGGCAGAACCCGAACAAAGTAATTGAAAGGATTAGGAACAGTGTCCCTGAAAGTTAAAGGACACAAGAATCAAATCAAGCGAACATGAGAGATCAACGATCAAGGCAGATATCAGGTCAAAGGATCAGAGATAGAGAATAATACAAAGGATAGCAATAAAGGATAATTTTGATTGAGATAACTAAACATTAATAACCCCCATATATCTGATAAATCAGACCTGCATTGGCCACCACTAAAATCGTGTCATGCCCCAGAACTAGAATACTGGTAGGTGGGGATGGACAAGGCCAGCTACGTGATACCAATGTACGTCCATACTCTGAAATCATGTATAAGCTATCAAGACATGGGGGTTACTTCTACAAGCCAACAGTCGATCCTAGGTCAAGCAATCCTAGGTATCTCAATCACAGACAATTATACAAAGTACAAGAAGTATGATCATCAGACATACAATAGTAATGCGTCCCAAACCATTTATACATGGATGATCATGAAACTACTCATACCAAAATAGAGAACTAGCAAGAGTAATAGTCATACATGATAAGCTCTAGCTATAGTATAGAATACGCACATCATGTTTTGGCCCGTAGGCTAAATGTCAAGATCCAAAAATACGAGCTAAACACATACTCGGAGGCTAAATGCTACAAAAGAATAATGTATATATCAAGTGGGAGAATAATAAGAAACCCACTCAGGTACTCTGGTACTTCGGATGGTCACCGTCGAGTAGATGGTGCAGAAGATCCCTTGGGATCCTTTATCAGATTTGGCCAAACAAAACCAGTGGGGTCAGATCCCAAATAGCAAGTACCACAAAGGAAGCCAAACTATGGACTAAAATCAGCAATAGCTAACATAGCAATGGTTAGAGAAAGCAATGGTTATAACCCATAAACTAAACAAGGACCGGGATTTTAACCCTTCTCCGGAACAGAACTTAATCTCTAATCAATGCTTAGCATAAGATCATGTAGGACATGTGAGTACTGAATTGGATGACAAATGATAAGATGACTTGTAAGCTATTCTGAAAGCCAAGTTACAACCCGTAAACCAAACAAGGACCGGGGTTGTAACCCTTCTCCTGAACAAAACTTAGCCTCCGATCATTCATCGAAAAAAGTAAAGCATAAACAATAATGTACTGAAATAAATATACGGATATTGCCTAGACAAAACTAACTGGACTTGACTACATCCATCAATTACGGTCAAGCAATGAGTAAGGCTTGATACTTTAACTAACTAGGGTTATCACAATCCTAATTACTAACAAGATGCAATGAGATGTTCTAATAGTCACTAGCCCTGCAGACTATCCGAGTTATCCTTCCGCAGGTTGATAGAGTTGTATTAGGTGACTTAGGGGTGCAACACATGACAGCGTGCTGGAAATGCACCCTACTCGTCGGCTGGCTATAAGTCCAATTAAAGTGCCCAGATAACAAGATTGCATGTGACTGAGAAATCTCTTTATAAACTACTTGATCAATCTAGTCGTTATCCTAGATTCAGTATGAATCCCTGACCGTGGTAATCAAGAATCCATATCCTAGACATGATGCAAGACGAGACATGTAGCTTGTCCACGCATACACAAAGAATTTAACCACGATGTCCAAAAGAGTTATATTAGCAAGGGAAAATAGCCGTCACAACAGCATCTTGATTAAGCATGTCATGTTTAGGTTTACTTGTCATGTAAAGAGTACTTATCAAGAGTGCGCCTCTACGGGCCACTATTATGTAAGCAAGGAAAGACATGTTCAAGAGTGCACCACGACGGATCACTATCTAGTATAAGCAGAGAAGTAACGTCTAACGTAATGCACCACAACGGGTCACTATCATATAAAACAAAAAAGGCATAAATCATGAGTATACCCCAACGGGCCACAATCATGCTAAGCAAGGAAGAGAAATGGCAACAAATATAGCATGTAAGTAAGAACCTGTCCAAAAAGGGGTATCATGGCATGAAAGAGGGAATAAATAAAAGTAACTACTTGGCATAGATCAAATATTAAATATGTGCTAGTATCAAGTGTAACAAGGGTGTACAAACATTCTCTAACTGTATAAAATCATCTAATCATGTTAAGGAAATTTATTTTCGTTAAAGGAAATATCATATTCGGCCAAGTACAGAAAATATGCCAGAAGATCAAAACTAAGATTTAAATTAACAGCCGCATACAAACTCCAATAAGGTGAACTGAGAAAATTCTGAAGCCAAGACAAATGTCTACAAGCTTCGTGTTAAGTCGTGTTCATGCCAAGTCCAATGCTAGCAAGTCATGTCATGCTCAAGTCTATCATGATCAACAAGTTATTAAGTCGGGACGTCAAAGAACAAGTCAAGTACATGGTACAAACAAAGATCCCAATATTACACTAAGAACCATGAGGACAAGCCTGGGTAATGTAACATAAATTATCATGGCAAGAAATGGCACGAGGGATAAAAGGAGAGGGTGCCAGGACAGCATGCGTCCAGTGGCAGCATGCGCCCAAAATAGCATGCATCCACATGCTAGGGACATGATGCACTTAAAGGAAGCATAGGAGACTGTCTTCTATGGCTCAGCGGGCGCATATTAATGGCTATGCACCCAATCGGGAAGAACTATATGGTTTGGGCACGTATAATGGCTATGCGCCCAAGCAGAAGGAAGTATGCATATTGCTTTTGGCGCATATCAATGGCTATGCACCCGAGCAGGAAGAAGTATGTGGCTTGGGCGCATATCAATGTCTATGCGCCCAACAGAAGGAAGTATGCATATTGCTTTGGGTGCATATCAATGGCTATGCGCCCAGCACTACTCATCTTCTCCAAGTAGCCCGCATGTGTTTATGGAAACCCATGAACTAAAAGTGGCCTAACTTGCTCAAAATAAGTCGAAATCCGGATTTTCAAGAATCCAAATTGGGTAGAACGAAATTCTCTACAACATAGGACAATTAGCTTTCAAAAATATCAAGGTTTAATAGATCAAAACAAAAAAAAAATCGAAAATGTTATAAACTTAGATCTACATAAATTCACCCATAAAAATCAAAAACTCCAAGTTCTAAAGAGGCTTATAATCATGTAAGAAAGAGTTTTAGAACAAAATAATAATTGTCCAACATTTGGCAAGATGTACTTGCCTTAGGTTGGAGGAGAAAATAAAAAGAAAGAAGATGAAGAGAAACGAAATAATGGAGGAAAAAGAGAGAAGATTGGGTTTTATACAAAACCATCTCATCTCAAACCAACTAAACTAAACCAAGTTGAACCAAACCAAATTAAACCAAGTCAAAATTAAACCAAAGCAAGGCTAAGAAAGACAAGTCAAAACACGGGTCACCTGACAAAGGCCAAAATTCTGTATACGTACACTGAAAATACGTATAATAGAAAACGAGAGAGACAGGCATGCCACCGGCATACAATGGTACACTAGCGATATGCCGGTCAAGGAGAAAATCTATAAGTTGGGAAAAGTTTAAAATGTTTCAAAAACCAATAAAATATGAAATATAGTACAAAAGTACGTATCAGTATATAAATATCGATACTGTGAGACAAGTATCGTACATTGTGATATTATTTTATTTTCTGTTATACATGGACGTGTTGTGGTATGTTAGTATTAGACGTGTTAGGAGAGCGTCCAAGTATGACTTGGGTGTCGTAGTGGGAGTGTGTGTGATCTAGCGTGCTAGTAGATTTTCTCATATTGAAGTTGTTTTTCAATGACTTCTATGAGTGGACATATTTTATGATATGACACTTGAGTGAGTTACATTGTGTTGGCACGGGCATACTCACTTGACAGATCATCAGTGCGAGCGGTTCATGTGTCGATTTATATAGAGTTAGTGTGAGTCTAAGCTAGTGACTTGCATTAAGATATGTATTGTCCGAGTCATGGATATGATTGGTGCAAGACATGGGCGAAGAAGACTATTAGTAGGCGCACCTTTAGCCTTATAGTTGCCCGGTTATGGGTTCATAGTTTTTCGGTTATCCAGCCGCACGGCCGCTGACTGCACATCAGAACACGGTCGGAAGGTATGCTAGTATATACATAAGCCTCTAGCGGATGCTATATTTTACCCGCAGACTGCACATCAGAACACGGTAAGGAGGTATGGTAGTATATACATAAGCCTCTAGCATATGCTATATTTTATTCCTTCAACTACTCATACGTACCAAAGTAGTCTTCAAGTGCATATACTTAGATGGATAGTCTACCTCGTCAGTTATATTCATGTTCATGTATATTATTTTTACTGTTCATATTGTGGCTAGTTGTTGTATCTTGTTACGTCCCTCTGAGGACCTGGTGATCGCTCCAGGTGTTAAGTTGGATTTTCGGCATGAAGTTATCGTGATGTGTTCTACAGGATTCAGGTACTGTTGGTAGTATTTCTTATTATCACTTTCGCGTTCTTTATACTATTTATTTCTGTCTTTGCTGTCATAGCCTACTTTTACTAGACCTCTATTATTCTTCAGGTCTATTCCAAACATATATGCTAATGGGCTGCAGACCATGACATATATTGTTTGTTCTTGATTTTGTTCATTTTGTGGATTGAGACATAATTTAGATATAGATTAGTTAGCATATGTTAGTATACCATTCAGCGTACTACGATTAGGATAAGTCTACTAAATTAGAAATACTTATTCTAGCCGTACAGCTGGCATGCTCATGTCGTAGGTTCCTATATATTTCAGAATTGGGGGGTGACAATGAAACAACACGAGATTGACATATGTTTCCTGCTTAATTTCGTAAATCAAAATAACTTGCTTGCCATGAAATACATGCTTTACTGTTTCATATGCCATGAAATCGAACCTAAGGCAAAGATAGAAAGATCACAAGTTAAGTTGTGCATGATTCATATATTTACTTAATGTCGGTTTAGTAATGTGGTTCTTATCAGTATGTGAAAGGATTAGTATTGATCCTCCACCAGATTGCTTGCAGGATGCAGGAAATGGATTACTCGCCGCGGAGCTTCGCTTGAATGCTCTGGGACATAGAATTCCATAGCATTTTGAGGCGTGCGGCCACATTGACGCTCGCACTTGCAACTGGATGATGCGGCCAAGATGTATAAGACATGATATATGAAACAATAAAATTTTTTGTGGACAAGAGAGAACTTGAGTGTTGTATGCCAAAGAAAATTTATTTGGGCTATTGAAAGCCTTTTCCGCTGCTTATTGAATAAAGAGAGTTGTTTCGTATACTTTATGTAACTCCAATGTGACTTTGTTTCTTCTGCTGCTAATATTGAATCGAAATAACTAATTGAATGATTTAAATTATCTAGCCTTGTACGAGTGTAACCCCAGACTCATACGACATTATGCCCCAGTGAGGACGATCGATTCGGTAAAATCGATGCAAGGACGAGTGAGTTTTTCGGTCAAAGCATGACAACACCAACACGATTTACGATACGGAGTCTACATGAGTATTCGTGCTTATGGACTTCGTGATGGGATACTAGATTGATACTTGAACTTGTGACTTGCTATACTGGACTTGACTCGACTTGTTAGTGCTAGATATGGGGTGGGAAGAATATTACCGGCATACCAGGCTATTTTATTGCTTGACCTCGTTACCATATTTGGGACTTTGTTGTTATACTATTGCTTGCCATTGTCTTTGTAGCAGAGCACTGGTGTTCTTTATTGCTTGCACAAGGTACCACGACACGGTGCCTTGGGTGTTAATTTATTGCTTGTACAAGGTACCACGACACGGTACCTTGGGTACCGGCCTGCTGAGGAGCTTGTAAGCCTCAGTGGCCTGAAGCCTGATATCCGAAATGTGTTTTCATATACGTATCACTTAGACTGGTTAGAGTAGTTACCCTTTTGTCCATATTTTATTTACAGTTACAATGGCATTTTTTTTATACCTTGCTATGTCCCTTGAGGACTTGGCTATCTCTCTATGTAGTTGGTCATGCAGAGATAGTCCGTTGATTATGGAGGTATGGCTTATCTGGCTCAGGTATTTTATCATGCTTTTATATTTATTTATTATTTCTATTCTACTTATTAGTCTTGTTTTCTATACTCATATCGTTCTTCGGGTCTAATCGAACATATATGTTATTGGGCTGTAGACCATGATATATACTGTTCATTCTTGATGTTATTTATCCAGTGGATTGGGATAAATATATTTATAGTTGATTGATAGATAGAATTAGAACACCAAGACAGCTTATATGCATTCGAGCCAGTCTGGAGTCTACTCGATACATAGCTGACATGTATACGCACTCTTGGTCCTATGTAAGTTGGGACTGGGGTGTTACATATTTTTGGTAGCCCATGCATGTCAAGTTAGCCATTTCGGTTACGTTACTATACCGAGCAGGCCTGCGGTAGGATAGTATACACTACAACAAAAAACCTTTTTAATGACGGCTAAAAAGCGTCATTAATGACGAACCATGACGCTTTTTATTTCCACAGCAACCGTTATGAAAACGGGTGTTATAAATGTTTTTTAAAAGCGTCATAAAATAACCGTCATGAATAGTTTCTATAAAAGCGTTATGAATAGTTAATATATAGTTCACAATTCAGAACAATTTTAAAACGTCATGAATAGATAATATGTATAGGCTCAATGCAGCACATTTATAACACTCATATTACTGAACTCATCACATTTATAACACTCAATACTGCACATTATATATTACTTTCCAAAAACATCTCATTTCAATTTTAAAACAACAACTTTGAACTATATTCATAAGAAAACATCGAAATGTTATATCACCATCTTCATTACATTATCTCAAAATAAGGTATCCAAATACATATATTTATAACTACTACTTAAATGAATCCTCAAAACAAGTAACTACTTTGGCTTCAACTTGAGCACATCAAAACTGTCAACATCACGTGTAGCAAATCCCACCATTGCAATAATATTTGCATCTTCATGTGCACCTGAGAAAGAAAATTAATACTAATTAGCTACAATTCCACCATGCATCTATAACAAGTATTATCAACACATTAAGATAACACCAACTTACAAATTTGAAAATAGAGAGAGCTCTATGAGCTAATCTTCAAAAACTTCAATGACTAAGGCATTAAAAACGATATATCAATGGTTCATGCTTTAAACCTCATCTTCTTAAATTTTAGTTTAACTAAAGGTAGAATTAGAACTACTAATTTTTTTCTTAAGTTTGAACAATCAAATTTATTGGATACTTGACAACAAAAGAATTAATAATCACTACAGCTAAATTCTTTCCAGAAAAGATGTTAGCTTAGGAGAAAACGTACTAACTGTTCCAGAAGTAGAGAGAAGTAAAATACTTACCGGTAGAGCCATCTTCTTCAATGTACTCATTGCCAAAGAGTGAAATGATTCATATTCAAGAAACTATTTGATACTATGACAGAAACTATTTACCAATCTGGAAGAAGCCAAAATGCTTGCTAACACTTGTATCATATCAGAAAAAGTTTTATCTATTGATACCACATAAAAGTCCCAGTCTTCACCCAATTATAATATAATATGCAATTTCTTCTTTTACTCCGTAATGCAAATATATCCATGTCCAAAATGAGAGAATTAGAAGAAAAAAAACTCTTAATTTTAATGCTTACCTCATGAACCCTTGGTCTATGGTGTCTGAGCTCCAGTAATGATTCCTTCCTTTCTATCAGGACTCCAAGTTCCCCATGCACAAATACTTGAGCTTCACTCAAAAGGATACAAAATTCAGCTCAAAAGAAGTCATAGTCAACTAAGAGTTTTTGCTTTGATTCTATACTCATGCACAAATACTTGTATGTTATCCACTTGAGGACAGTCCAATATACCTAGATGCAGTAGCATTTACATGGTTAGCTTATCCATTCTATTATAGATAATGTAACATGAAAAAAAATAAGTTATGACGAACTCACTTATCACGGTTAGCAGCCGCTTTATTCCTGACTGCTGTATTTTTTCCTTGTCATTTAGAAGTGCTACAATCGATTCAACTTTCTTTCTTACATTTATTCCAGTATCCTTCTCATTAGGCTCAACATATACGAAGCCTGAAAGGGACTTGATAAACATAAAGCAAGTAAATACAAAGTACTTAACAAAAAAATAACGTTCATCAGATTTTTCTATTATAGATGGAGAAGCTATACTAAAATTTTAAAAGTGTGATCGATAATATCATCAACTGCACGTTCGGATCCATTTGCTATCAAGTACTCAATAACAGTCAATACCTGCGATTGAAGAAGAACTTGAGATTATAGAACAAGAATGAAGTTTGTAAACATGAGTTTGGCTGTCATCAGTTGAAAATATCACCTTGTATACATGACGCCAGTTGGCACCAGTTTCAGAGTACTAGTCACCAAGATGGCCATCGGAATCCTGGCGACGTGCTTCTTATCGCCGCTCAGCACCAGCTCCCCAAACGAGTACGTATTCGTCACCTCCCTCACCTTCAGATCGATCCTCAGCCCCCTCGACGCATTCGGGTTGATGTCGAACACCTGCGGCATCACGGTCACCCCCACCCCGGACGGATACCTAACCGTCACCTCGTACCTCTCTGCTTTGTTCCCGACGAAAGCCATATCTTGTAGTCAAGTGGACTACTAGATTTTCTTCGCGGTAAGACTGGGTTAACTTCAAGCTCTTCATCGTCCGTGAAGCTTTATCCAACATTAAGAAACTTGCTTTGTCTTTCATGTGAACTTTGCCATCTTATGTAAACTGCTGGATAGTATCACTTTGTAGTTGATTTTTTTCTGCTGAACTGAACACGCGAAAGAAACTATTTACATTCTGGGAGAACACGACTACAGATGAGATCAACAGGGCTGGATCACCTGTACTCTATGAAAACATATAGGGACCATCTGATTTGCGGAGAAGTTTGCCAGCGAATGCTACCAGGTTGCCTTGCCTGGAGGTGTGGTGACAGGAAACCTGCAGTGAATTTCTTTCTAAGTGTACAAAGAACATCCTTTATTGATGGCTACGCATGATATGAAATAGTTCCACAAGCCCCCATTCGATATCCATGCTCTACTTCACAAATTTCAGAAGTGCTAGCAGTGCGCTATGGCTGCAAGCATGCGACAGATTATAAGTTCTGAAAAACCTTGCAGGATTTGGGCCTACGGCATTGAAACAATGAGCGTAAAAGTCATAGGGTTCACCTAAAGTAACAACATAAAGTTGCACATTCTAGGTATATCAATCATAAATACCTTGAGCTTAAAATTTTGCTTCGCCAAGGCAGGTATAAGACAAACTATGGTTTTTACAGTATGTGATTGTTAGGCACTTGGAAAAATAACGTGTCTCAAAATCGTGCTTGGTTGAAAAGAATGCTAAATGAGTATACTTATGAGTTGGAGGTTGTGCTAAGGCAGGTATAAATTTCCCTCCAGTACAGGGTCTTTAGGTCTCCCAAGAATATTAACACAACATTTCTCTTATCTGCTCCAACAAGCATTATCACGAAATATATAAATCATACATAATTAATATTTGAATAAACAGACAATTACATACATAGTTCCCAACAAACCTTATCCACAATTCTTCAAATAGATTTGCCACCCCACCGCTGTGTTAGCAAATTCATCATTTTCTGATCAGTGGCCCTTCTTATTTTTTTTCCTCTTTAGAATATGTGCAGGATGGACGCAGTAATTTCAGAAAAAGGATGAACCTCAAATATATAAAAGTCCAAAAATTAGGGTTAGGGTTTTGGAGTTGGGGGAAAGGAAGGAGAAGAAGAGGAGAGGAGGGTGTAAGGAAGAGGAACTGACCCATGAGGGCTTCGGATCCGAGGCCGGCGCCGAAACCGATGAAGTGGCGGAGGTTGCGGACCCACGACATCGACGACGACGGAGGAAGGAGAGGGAGAGCGCGGAGAAGAGGACGAGCAGAACCCTAACGCTCCTCCTTCGTGTTCTTGTCGATCGCGTGTGCGACGGCCTCGAGCTTGTCCTGGAGGGCGACGAGGAGCGTGAGGCCCTCCTCGAAGATTTTGGATCTAGGGTTAGGGTTTTGGAGTTGGGGGAGAGGGGGGAGAAGAAAGGAGGAGAAGGAGAAGACCAGAATGTTTTGGGGGAGAGGCGGGCTATAGCAAAGATTTTGCTAACAATTAAACTTAAAAAATATTACAAGTTTGCCACCGCTCTAAATAATTAATAACGCTTTGTTTTATAAACGTTATAAAAAGCCCAGAATTAGCCTAAACCGTCATAGAAAAAAGGTATTTCGAACTTTGATGACGCTTCTTTATCAGCCATCATGAAATCCACTTATCAAGCGTCATTAATAGGTCTTTTTGTTGTAGTGATATTAGGATCTCAATCCACAATTGCTTTAAATTTTTTTAAATTTTCTCTATTGCCCTTGGAACTCAAAAATTGCATTCGATCAACTTTCTTGAATTCCTTACTATGAATTCTCATCTTTCCCTATTTCGGAAGGACGAATGCTCGCGCTTGACACTCCTTTAGATTGTACCTTATTATAGGATAGAAGGTAGTCATTAGAACATCTTAAGCGATTGATTGTTGAAGGTAATAGAGGTATGATAGACATCTCTATTAGATAGACCGAGTGGATTAGACTGGCATTACTGAATTCATATCGACGACTTAATCCAATAAGAAACTCTAGAAGCAATGGAGTGCAACCATTCTACAATTTTACCTATGATTAGATAGAGATGGGGTAGAAGTATAGAACAGTTTAATTTGGTTTATTGAGGAAGATAAGATAGGGTTCTCAATCGAAATGAATAGACTAACTTGGGAGAATATCGAAATTTTTTTTAGAACTAGATATAGTTTCCTAGTTAGAGTGTGATCACCCATATGAAGGACTATAGTGAAAGGAGCTGAAAATCTTATTAAGAATAGAATGAGTCCATAAGTACTGTACGTAAGATAGGTTCAGAACCTCATAAAATTATATGGTTGCATGGAGGCAGAGAAAGTTTCGCTTGACCGATATAGAAATCATGATAGTATGCGTAGGTCAAGAAATAGAGTTACACTGGACAGTGGTCCGAAAAACCTTACTAGTAAGAATCCTATTAAAGGATACGGGATGATAGGTTATACCGCGTGTCGAACTTGTGATAGATTATAGAGTGGATATGAGTGTGTTAGACTAGACATACTTATATATAGAAATGACCTATTAGCAACTATAACTAGAAGATTAGTCAATAGGTAAGTGGTTGCCAATGTGGCATATGTAAGCATGGTTTAGCAGTAAATGCATCATTATCCAGTACACAAGCATATAAGGGTTAGGCATACTGGTAAGTATTGCATAGCTCCTATATACTAGAAAGGATGAATTGTTAATCATGCTATTAAGGAGGCGTGATAGGAGAATGACATAGTGTATCCCTTAGAACTATTCCAAGTTACGTTAGCATGGTTCTCCGTTAGTAAGCATTATTTTGAATTTCGAGGACGAAATTCTTTTAAGGTGAGTAGATTGTAAGCACCCTGATTTTTAGAGATTTATTTATTTATTTATTTTATATAATTTTTATAAAATAAACTATATATTATTTTTAATTATGGCTATATAGGCACTTTGTCGTAGCTTTGATTTTTGAAGCACAACATTGACCAATTCCTCGAGACAAGTTCCATATTCGTGTTCTAGACGAGTCCACCTAACTATAACTAAGAATGATATAGTGATTGCTTGAAGATTAGTGGTAGTATAATGCTAAACTTAATCGATTAACCATATTTAAAAAAATGATACAATCATTGGGCCAACAATCTTCCCTTTCTTTATTATGGCAAATCGGTTAAGTTTAGTATGGACATAATAGATGCATGTATCATTAATATATAAGCATACATAAGCATATATCATTAATAGCGTGCTACTTAAATTACTTTTACCCCTTATTACAAACATATAAGTACATACTTAAACTTACTTCACCCCCGTTGACATGATAAAAAATATAGAACATGGAAAAAACATAGACAATCATGATCAAGATATACTAATGAAAACAATGGAAGAAGTGTGTAAAGACACATTTATAAAGCTACATACTCAATGTAGAATATCAAACTAGACGATATTTTGTCAAAACATAATTGTCACGACCCGCACCCTTATGAGGGGCACGAGCACGTGGGTACGTCCAGCCTACGCCGCAGTATCGGCGGTAGAACGCTGTATATAACGCCTATAAATACTACGACTAACAGTATAAAGGTACCTGTACAGTATATACTCTTCGAATGGAGGTGACATATCAATACAATCTCAATCACAGAATAAAACTAAGGTAGATAGCTCAGAAAGAGAACATGTGATAGATGAAAGAGTAAATAAGTCTAGAGTCTAATACAAGGCCAGATATATACAACATCACAGGGTCTCAAAATATAATGTAAAAGCTACAGTCTGATAAAGCTAGCTGGATCGCAGTCTAGTCAAACCTAGCTAAATCTACACTACTCTGGAAGTACAAAATCTAGTGGCTCTACTATAAGGCCACGGTCCTGGACTAATCCATCTAACTCGAGCCCATAATAGGTCGAGCAGTCCGCCTCAGAATCATCTGTAATATATCATAACGGTATCCTGACAGGAAAATGAGCAAGTATAAGCACTAACAGCAGTTCCATGTGAATTGACAAATTCTATAAGAGACGGTATAATGAACTACGAGACAAAAATATATGAAAACTTGGGAACCGTTCGGAAGCCGAGTTACAATTCTTAAACCAAACAAGGACCGGGGTTGTAACTCTTTTCCCGAGTAGAACTTAGTCTCCAATCAAGGTACAATGTAAAGGCATGTAGAGCATGTGAGTAACTGTATATCATGGCATGGTGAGTAAAATACTGAAGGTAGAACAGAGCAGGATATACGATAAGATAAAGTAAATATAAAATGTGACTTGAATTATTAGAGCGATATGTGATCGTCTTGGGATAAGTGACAGGACAGGCTATCCACTTGGCCCGGCAATCCGCGGTGACCTCAACGGAAAGTCATGCCGGCCAACCTGGATAACGAACACAAGGCAAAAGGATCTCGCTACACCCTTCGTGAGGGAAGAGTGGCGCGAGCACATGAATAGTGACAGGGTGGCTTGGATCACATAGCCCCTAATAATTCTCCATCACCGAATAGTACAATGGATCTGGACATGACACATCATGGCACGTGATTTCGTAAGAGGGTAGCAAATCCCCTTAGAAATCGGTGTCTATACAAGTACAGAGAACAAGACAGGAAGTGTACCAATATACCCAGAAATCTAGGAACAATATCTCATGTCATGATCCAATGTGTACTAGTCCGTGAACTATCGTGACTGAGAATCAAGTAAGACACTACGACTGAATCGGATATAGCAGATATCAAGACAATAAAAACTATCAGTGAATGTACTCGCCTGCTGTCCTAAGCTGTAGGGTATATCAATGCTCAGAGTGGTAATCAGAGACCTAAAGATGAGATATTGTATGTTAATTTAGGTTTAAACAAGTTTAAGAATGATTCATAATGAATGATATACAATCTAGGTCAAACTAGGTCTCACTGAGTCATACTAAGTCCTGTGAAGTCAAATCTAGGTCAAATCAAGTTATATCAAGTCAATCTAAGTTAGACCAAGTCAACCCTAGGTCATACCAGTCATCACAGGTCAAAACAAGTCGAAGAAAGTCAAACGGGGTCAAGAGTTGGCCTACAGTTAACTTTTGGTCAACTGGTCAACCCTGGTCAACTCTGGTCAACTCTAGTTCAAACCTTAGGTCAAACTGGTCAAATGTTGACCAACAGTTGACTTTTGGTCAACTGGTCAACTCTGGTTTGGATTTGGTCAAATCTAGACAAAGTGTTGACTCACGGTTGACTTTTGGATAAAAAGTCAACTCTGGGTCAACCGAGCTAAAATCGGCTCAAATATGACATTTATAGGGTGTACCCAACATGCTACCCAAGTTTCAAGTCAATCCGACTACCCGAACTCCGTATCTCGAAATTATCCGATTACCCCTTAATATTTACCCTTAAACCGTTCTAACTTGCCGCCAAGTGGCCTTCCCTTAGGAATTCCACTCCATGCTTCCTAGGGTAGTAGGGTACTAGCCTATACAACCATTACCTACCAAGTTTTCTAGGGTAAGTGGACATCCAGTCCATCTTACGGTCCGAATCGCCCGTTTACCCGTTATCTTGAATATTTCAAGATACGGGATGGTGCGGTGCGATACCGACTCCCCAAGCCCACACGCAACCCCGATTCCAACTCCGAAGTCTACCCACAAAATCTAAATCACATTATCTAAGTCCCCTCCAAGTTTCGACGCGTTCCGAATCACGGAACTCAATTTTACCCCTTAACCAAAATCCTAACTTAACATTCACTCACTCACTCAAACCCATTTTCCACACTCCTTAGGACCAACTTAGGGGGCTATTCTAGTGGGTTTTAGAGTGGTATATAGAGCTATATATAGGGGCATATATATGTATATATATATAGGTATATAGTGGGAGATTTTAGGGGCTAAACGGGGTGGTTTGGGGGTGCTAATGCAGCTAGCTGCTGCTGCTATTGCAGCTGTTCCTGCTGCTATTGCTGCTGAATTTCAGCAGCCATTTGCTGCTGTGTTGGGGGGGGGGGGGCAGCAGCTCCCTTGGGCCCCCCCTTGCTGCCATTGCAGCTCTACTCTTCTCCCCTCTAAATCCCTCCTCTTCACCTCTCTAAAACTCTTCTAAAACATAAATTTCCTTCTCTAAATTCTCTATTCTATCTTTCAATATCTCTAATATATATATATATCACTCACATACAATTCCTCATTCCTTTCCCTCTCTACACATACCAATACACACACATATATACACATGACCACACACACATATACATACATCTATACATATATATATATATATATATATATATATATATATATATATATATATATATATATATATATATATATATATAGACACACACACTCATATGTATCTATATATATATGGACACTCACACACACACATATAGACACACACACTCCCCCACATACAAATCTACATACACACATACACATATATATATATATATATATATATATATATATATATATATATATATATATATATAGACACACAAATACACACAAATACACACACATATATATATATATATATATATATATATATATATATATATATATATATATATATGTATATATATATATATATATATATATATGTATATATATATATATATATATATATATATATATAAGGATAAAACCATAAATAAATTCCTAAACTAGAATTTAAGGAAACCTACAAAATCTAGGGTCATCATGTAGAGAATGGTCTCCCCTATAATTTATGTGAAAGAATAAATGAAATGGAGAATTAAATGAGAGTTTAAATGACATACCTAAATGAAGATTTGGAAGAGGAAGAAGGAGTTGGAAGAAATGAATGAAGAGAGAGAGAAAAGACTTAATGGTGAAGAAAGAAGAGGTGGAGGGGGTGCTATAGGTGGCCGGCCATGGGAGCTTGGGGTAGGGGCACTTGTAATTATAAGTTTGCCCCTCCCTTGCTTCTAGGCTAAGTTAAATCCCAAAAATGGTTTCGGAAGTTGCTAAAATTAAATAAAAATTATAATTAAACTTAATTACTCATGGGGGACTAGTCCAAACTCCTAAACCTAAAAGTTTAGTATGGTGGGCCATGGTTAAATAACATGCTAATTACGGCTCAAGTCGAAATTTCCCGGAGTCCCAAATTAACTCGGAATGCGATGAAATTCGAACCCGACTCCTATAATAATTAAATAATAATATTCATGAAATAAAATTCCCAAAAATATTATAAAATGGAAAATTACCATTTTACCCTATCTTGGAAAAGTGAGGGTGACAAGTCTATCCACCTAAAAAAAAAATTTTGTCCTCGAAATTGAAGACACAAGCACAGGAAATCACAAACAGAAAGACAAAAGAAAAAATAGATTTATACCTCAGGACGCGAAAAGATAAGGGAAACGCTCCCGTATGTCGTCCTTCCTCTCCCAGGTAGACTCACCTGGAGAGTGATGTCTCCACGCAACCCGAACCAAGGGTATGACCTGGTTCCGGAGCACCTTCTCCCTGCGATCCAGAATCTACACCGGCTGTTCTGGATAGCTGAGAGTAGGTCCCACCTGTATCGCTGAATGGTCCAATACATGGCTAGGATCTGCCACGTACCGCCTCAGCTGAGATACATAAAACACATTGTGCACTCCCTCGAGCCTGGTAGGCAAGTCCAGTCGGTAGGCTACTGCACCGATCCTCTCTAAGATGGTGAAAGGTCCGATGTAGCGTGGACTGAGCTTCCCACCGCCGCCAAAGCGAATAGTGCCACGTGTCGGGGATATCCTCAAAAACACCATGTCACCAACCTAGACACAAGACAAAAACTCAACACACAACTAACAAACAATCACAACAAACACGACAAGAACTGAAACTAACCTCGAACTCTAACGGTCTCCGGCGACTATCGGCCCAATGCCGCTGCCTATCCTGAGCCATCCGAAGTCTGTCTCTAATCAATCTGACCTTCTCGGCCGCATCCACAACCATCTCTGGCCCAAGAAGCGCCCGCTCGTCGACATCGTCCCAAGACAAAGGAGTACGGCATCTCCGTCCATATAGAGCCTCAAATGGTAACATCTCTATACTGGCCTGGTAGTTGTTGTTGTAAGCAAACTCTACCAGGTGAAGATGGTCCTTCCAAGAACCCCCGAGATCTAGCACACATGTGCGAAGCATATCCTCCAAAGTCTGGATGGTCCTCTCCGACTGCCCGTCTGTCTGAGGATGATAAGCAGTACTAAACTTGAGCGAGGTACCCAAGCTAGCCTGCAAACTCCTCCAGAAGTGGAAAGTGAATCGGCTATCCCGATCTGAAACTATGCTCACCGGAACTCCGTACAATCTCACGATCTGACGAACATACAGCTCAGCCAGCCTCTCCGTAGACAAACCCACTTTGAAAGGCAAAAAATGGGCCGATTTGGTCAATCTATCAACGATGACCCAAACCGCATCCTTTTCTCCTGGCGATCGTGGAAGTCCAGATACAAAATCCATGGTGATGTGCTCCCACTTCCACTCGGGAATGGGTAGCGGCTGTAGCAATCCACCTGGTCTCTGCCTCTCGGCCTTCACCTGCTGACACACAAGGCAACGAGATACAAACTGAGCTACCTCGCGCTTCATGCCATACCACCACACGTGCTCTCTCAGGTCCCTATACATCTTGTTGGCTTTAGGATGCATAGAATACTGAGAGCGATGTGCCTCATGAAGAACCTCCTCCCGAAGCTCTCCACGCGGAACGCACAGCCTAGTACCGTGCCGCAACGACCCGTCTTCGGCTACAGAGAAATCGTCAAGCAAGCCCGTCCTCACCTGCTCCCTGATGCTCCTCAGGGCAACATCATCATACTGCGCTGACCTGACTCTATCCATCAGCTCAGACTGAATCTGCAAACCCTACATCTGGATCTCCACGCCCGGGATGATGACCTCGATACCCAAACTATCCAGGTCGGCCAACAAGTAACGATCTGTCGTCAAGAACATAGCAACTGGATACCTACTCAAGGCATCTGCAACTACGTTGGCCTTCTTCGGATGGTACTGCAAGGATATATCGAAGTCCTTCATCAGCTCTAACCACCGTCTCTGCCGCATGTTCAACTCCTTCTGAGTGAACACGTACTTCAAGCTCTTGTGATCTGTGAAGATCTCAACTCGCTCTCCATACAGGTAATGCTTCCATAACTTCAAAGCAAATATATCCGCGGCCAACTCCAGATCATGAGTAGGATAGTTCTTCTCATGAGGACGTAACTGCCTGGATGTATAGGCAATCACCTTCCCGTGCTGCTGAAGAACACACCCTAAACCCTTCCCCGAAGCATCGCTGAAGATCGAGAACCCTCCTGACCCAGATGGCAAAGTCAGGATCGGAGCTGAAGACAACCTCCTCTTCAGCTCATCGAATGCAGCCTGACACTCAATAGTCCAGACGAACTCCACGTCCTTCCTGGTGAGTCTAGTCATCAGCTCTGTAATTCGCAAGAAGTCCTGGACGAACTTCTGGTAATAGTCAGCCAAACCCAGAAAGCTCCGAACCTCGGCAACTGAACTGGGCGTAGACCAAGACTCCACTGCCAAAATCTTCCTCTGGTCTACTGAAATCCCATGCTCGGTCACAACATGACCTAAGAACTCCACCTGGTCTAAGAAGAACTCACACTTCGAAAGCTTCCCGTAGAGTTGCTCCCTCCTCAGAGTCTCTAACACAACTCTCAAGTACTCCTCATGCTCCTCCTGCGTCTTCGAATAGATCAAGATATCATCTATGAAGACCACCACGAACTTGTCAAGGTACTGATGGAATACCTTGTTCATCAAGTTTATGAACATCGCGGGAGCATTGGTTAACCCAAATGGCATCACTGTAAACTCGTACTGGCCGTACCGAGTCTGAAATGTCGTCTTGGGAATATCATCCCGCCTCACCTTCAGCTGGTGATACCCGGACCTCAAGTCTATCTTCGAAAAGACCTTTGCCCCACTCAGCTGATCGAACAAGTCGTCGATCCTCGGCAAAGGGTACCTATTCTTGATAGTAAGGTTGTTGAGCGCCCGGTATTCAATGCACATGCGGGACGTACTGTCCTTCTTCGGCACAAAAAGGACTGGCGCTCCCCAAGACGAAGAACTGGATCTGATGAACCCCTTGTCTTGCAGCTCGTCGACTTGCTTCTTCAGCTCTATCAACTCGCTGTTGTTCACCCTATAGACATGCTGTGAAATAGGCTCGGCGCCCGGCACCAAGTCTATAGAGAACTCAATGTCCTTGTCTGGCGGCATTCCCGACAACTCCTCGGGAAAGACATCCGAGAACTCAGCAATCAACGGATGTGGCAAATCCTGTCCCGCCAACAAAGCTCCACAGAATCCAGCCTCCGGCTCCGCTCCTCCTCGAGCAAACTCGATCTCTGGCTCTTCCGGCGTCCTAAAAAGAACTCTGCCTCCTCTGCAATCAATGCTAGCATGGTGCATGCTCAACCAATCCATACCGAGTACCATATCATACCTCGGTAGGGGCATTACGAGCAGATACGCACTCAAGTCCCGGCCTCTCAGAGTGACTCTCCGCCCCTTGCAAATATTATTAACCAGGATAATACCTCCCCCGGTCATAATCTTGCAAGTCCTAACCATATATTCAGCAATAATATTGTGTCTCAGAGCAAAAGAAACAGACACAAAACTATGGGTCGCCCCAGAATCAAACAAGACGAAAGCAGGGAAAGAATCTAAGAGAACATGACCTGCTACAACATCTTCCACGGGCTCTGCCTCCTCCTCTACTGCCAAAGCGAATACCCTGCCCGTGGGTGCTCCCTTCTGGTGCTAAACAAAGCGCTACTACTGGGTCTGAAGTGGAGGACCCCTCTGCTGAACTGCTGGTCCTCTAGCTGGCTGCGCTCTGTCCTGGCCTCCTCGGACTCTGCAAAAACGGCAATCCCTCAGCTGGTGATCGGGCGCCCCACAGTAAAGACAGACGCCCAACCTCTTCCTGCGGGCATCCCTGGTGTGCCCCGGCTTTCCGCAGAAGTCGCACGGAGTAGCCGGTCTCTGGCCCTGAGCCTGATGCTACTGGACATGCGCTGGTGCCTGCTGAATCTGCAACAGAGGCTGCTGCTGCTGAAACGGCCTCTGCTGCTGCTGAATATGGGAATGCTTGGCCGGTCCCGCACTGGAACTCACCTCCATAGTATCTCTGCTCCTCTTCGGCTTGAGGCTGAAGTCCTCCCTGCAATCTTCACGTCCATTAATATCTGATCGAACGTCGCGTAACGGCGACCCGAGGTGCGGGTGCGCACTACATGAATAAGTCCCCTGCGGAACTTACGAGCCTTCTGCCCCTCATCTTGGATCATATCGGGAGCAAACCTGCTAAGGCGGAAGAACTCAGCTACATACTCGTCCACCGACGAGTTCCCCTGCACTAGACCCACGAACTGGCCCTCCAATACTGTAAGAGCCACGTCCAGGAAGAACTTCTCCTTGAAGTGCCTCCGAAAGTTCTTCCATGCCAGCCCGCTCACCGACGCACGAGGATCCGTACGGTACCATGTCAGCGCAATGTCGAAGAATCGGCTGGCTGCGGCCGAAACCCAAAGTGCTCTAGGAAGCTCTGCCAGCTCCATACTCCGCTGCAAGTCCTCTAGCCAGTCGTCTGCATAAAGGATGCCCTTCATGCCCGTGAAGTCCCTGGAGCTCATCTTCCTAAAGTCTAATACTGTCCCCGACCTGGACTGCTGCTGGTACGACTGCTAGCCAGTAGGGCCCTGCACCGTACCCGGTGCCACTATCTCCACTGCTGCCAGTACAAGCTGATACGAGTTCTCCATACTCTGCCTCAGTATCTCGATCTGACGGTATGACGCCTCCGACTGGCGCTGCGATGCCTCTGCCTGGGCCTGCTGTGTCTCCATCATCTGCTGAAGGAGAAGGAACATATGATGTGTATCCGTCGATATCGGTGGTGGTGGCGGCAGTATCTCTGGAACAACGGCCGTAACCCTCTGGGGTGGAGGTGGTAGACCTCCCTGTGCAACTGCCAGGGCCTCTGGGATAGTGGAATCACTGGGGGCAGTCTCGTGAACCTCCTCCTCAGCCTGATCAGATCTCTCGGACAAGCTACTCGATCCAGTGGCCTGCGGGTGCGTCTTCGTCATCCTGGAGACGAATTGAAACAAGAGATCAATATGGCACATGAGTAGATTATCAAAGGAGGACAGTTAATTTAATATAAGGTGAATAATCATGATAATTAAAAGATCAGAAATTTCCTAGGTGTGATTGAGAAAATCCTATCATGTCCTAGGTCCTACGTCCTAATTGCAGGCTCGTAATTAGTACTCTAAGTCGAGCACCATTACGAGATCGTACTAATTACGACACTGACCTGCATGGGCCACCATAAAAATGTGTCACAACTCACACCCTTATGAGGGGCACGAGCACGTGGGTACGTCCAGCCTACGCCGCAGTATCGGCGGTAGAACGTTGTATATAACGCCTGTAATACTACGACTAACAGTATAAAGGTACCTGTACAGTATATACTCTCCGAATGGATGTGACATATCAATACAGTCTCAATCACGTAATAAAACTAAGGTAGATAGCTCAGAAAGAGAACATGTGATAGATGAAAGAGTAAATAAGTCCAGAGTCCAATACAAGCCCAGATATATACAACATCACAGGGTCTCAAAATATAATGTAGAAGCTACAGTCTGATAAAGCTAGCTGGATCGCAGTCCAGTCAAACCTAGCTAAATCTACACTACTCTGGAAGTACAAAATCTAGTGGCTCTACTATAAGGCCACGGTCCTGGACTACTCCATCTAACTCGAGCCCATAATAGGTCGAGCAGTCCGCCTCAAAATCATCTGTAATATATCATAACGGTATCCTGTCAGGAAAATGAGCAAGTACAAGCACTAACAGCAGTTCCATATGAATTGACAAATTCTATAAGAGACAGTATAATGAACTACGAGACAAAGATATATGAAAACTTGGGAACCGTTCGGAAGCCGAGTTACAATCCTTAAACCAAACAATGACCAGGGTTGTAACTCTTCTCCCGAACAGAACTTAGTCTCCAATCAAGGTACAATGTAAAGGCATGTAGAGCATGTGAGTAACTGTATATCATGGCATGGTGAGAAAAATACTGAAGGTAGAACAGTACAGGATATACGATAAGATAAAGTAAATATAAAATGTGATTTGAATTATTAGAGCGATATGTGATCGGCTTGGGATAAGTGACAGGACAGGCTATCCACTTGGCCCGGTAATCTGTGGTGACCTCAACGGAAAGTCATGCCGGCCAACCTGGATAACGAACACAAGGCAAAAGGATCTCACTACACCCTTCGTGAGGGAAGAGTGGCACGAGCACATGAATAGTGATAGGGTGGCTTGGATCACATAGCTCCTAATAATTCCCCATCCCCGAATAGTACAATGGATCTGGACATGACACATCATGGCACGTGATTTTGTAAGAGGGTAGCAAATCCCCTTAGAAATCGGTGTCTATACAAATACAGGGAACAAGACAGGAAGTGTACCAATATACCCAGAAATCTAGGAACAACATCTCATGTCATGATCCAACGTGTACTAGTCCGTGAACTATCGTGACTGAGAATCAAGTAAGACACTACGACTGAATCGGATATAGCAGATATCAAGATAATGAAAACTATCAGTGAATGTACTCGCCTGCTGTCCTGAGCTGTAGGGTATATCAATGCTCAGAGTGGTAATCAGAGACCTAAGGATGAGATACTGTATGTTAATTTAGGTTTAAACAAGTTTAAGAATGATTCACAATGAATGATATGCAATCTAGGTCAAACTAGGTCTCACTGAGTCACACTAAGTCCTGTCAAGTCAAATCTAGGTCAAATCAAGTTATATCAAGTCAATCTAAGTCAGACCAAGTCAACCCTAGGTCATACCAGTCATCACAGGTTAAAACAAGTCGAAGAAAGTCAAACGGGGTCAAGAGTTGGCCTACAGTTGACTTTTGGTCAACTGGTCAACCCTGGTCAACTCTGGTCAACTCTAGGTCAAACCCTAGGTCAAACTGGTCAACTGTTGACCAACAGTTGACTTTTGGTCAACTGGTCAACTCTGGTTTGGATTTGGTCAAATCTAGACAAAGTGTTGACTCACAGTTGACTTTTGGATAAAAAGTCAACTCTGGGTCAACCGAGCCAAAATCGGCTCAAATATGACATTTATAGGGTGTACCCAACATGCCATCCAAGTTTCAAGTCAATCCGACTACCCGAACTCCGTATCTCGAAATTACCCGATTACCCCTTAACATTTACCCTTAAACTGTTCTAACTTGCCGCCAAGTGGCCTTCCCTTAGGAATTCCACTCCGTGCTTCCTAGGGTAGTAGGGTACTAGCCTATACAACGATTACCTACCAAGTTTTCTAGGGTAAGTGGACATCCAGTCCATCTTACGGTCCGAATCGTCCATTTACCCGTTATCTTGAATATTTCAAGATACGGGATGGTGCGGTGCGATACCGACTCTCCAAGCCCACATGCAACCCCGATTCCAACTTTGAAGTCTACCCACAAAATCTAAATCACATTATCTAAGTCCCCTCCAAGTTTCGACGCGTTCCGAATCACGGAACTCAATTTCACCCCTTAACCAAAATCCTAACTTAACATTCACTCATTCACTCAAACCCATTTTTCACACTCACTTAGGACCAACTTAGGGGGCTATTCTAGTGGGTTTTAGAGGGGTATATAGATCTATATATAGGGGCATATATATGTATATATATATATATATAGGTATATAGTGGGAGATTTTAGGGGCTAAACGGGGTGGTTTGGGGGTGCTAATGCAGCTGCTAATGCAGCTAGCTGCTGCTGCTATTGCAGCTGTTCCTGCTGCTATTGCTGCTGAATTTCAGCAGCCATTTGCTGCAGTGTTGGGGGGGCAGCAGCCCCCTTGGGCCCCCCTTGCTGCCATTGCAGCTCTACTCTTCTCCCCTCTTCTCCCCTGTAAATCCCTCCTCTTCACCTCTCTAAAACTCTTCTAAAACATAAATTTCCTTCTCTAAATTCTCTATTCAATCTCTCAATCTCTCTAATATATATATATATATATATATATATCACTCACATACAATTCCTCATTCCTTTCCCTCTCTACACATACCACTACACACACATATATTTTTTATTTTTATCTTTTTTACACACACATATATACACATGACCACACACATATATACATACATCTATACATATATATATATATATATATATATATATATATATATATATATATATATATATATATATATATATATATATATATATAGACACACACTCATATGTATCTATATATATATATGGACACTCACACACACACATATAGACACACACACTCCCCCACATACAAATCTACATACACACACACACACACACACATATATATATATATATATATATATTTTATATATATGTATATATATATATATATATATATATATATATATATATATATATATAAAATATATATATATATATATATATATATATATATATATATATATATATATATATATATATATATATATATATATATATATACCACTCTAAAAGGATAAAACCATAAATAAATTCCTCAACTAGAATTTAAGGAAACCTACAAAATCTAGGGTCAACATGTAGAGAATGGTCTCCCCTATAATTTATGTGAAAGAATAAATGAAATGGAGAATTAAATGAGAGTTTAAATGACATACCTAAATGAAGATTTAGAAGAGGAAGAAGGAGTTGGAAGAAATGAATGAAGAGAGAGAGAGAGAGAAGACTTAATGGTGAAGAAAGGAGAGGTGGAGGGGGTGCTATAGGTGGCCGGCCATGGGAGCTTGGGGTAGGGGCACTTGTAATTACAAGTTTGCCCCTCCCTTGCTTCTAGGCTAAGTTAAATCCCAAAATTGGTTTCGGAAGTTGCTAAAATTAAATAAAAATCATAAACTTAATTACTCACGGGGGACTAGTCCAAACTCCTAAACCTAAAAGTTTAGTGTGGTGGGCCATGGTTAAATAACATGCTAATTACGGCTCAAGTCAAAATTCCCCGGAGTCCCGAATTAACTCGGAATGCGATGAAATTCGAACCCGACTCCTATAATAGTTAAATAATAATATTCATGAAATAAAATTCCCAAAAATATTATAAAATAGAAAATTACCATTTTACCCCTATCTTGGAAAAGTGAGGGTGACAATAATATAGTTGGTAAAACCAAGAGAATATGAAAACAATCAATAAGCGGTTTACCAACTAAAAATCCAAGAAGGAAATCCAAAACATAATACGATATGAAATATTACTATAGTTTTGGAAGAGATCTCTGAAATATTGGATTTCAATTAAAAGCCACGGGGGTTAGATAATTACAAAATAATAGATACCAATGAAAATTGATACCAATTGAGATATTATAATATACAAACTTGAAACATTGATCAATGAAACCATTGATAGTCACAATTGTCCACAAATAAATAACGGAACAAAAAAAAGAACGATCAATGAAATAGAGCAATTGATATAAAATATTCTTATTATTTGCAAAATATATTTGCTTATCCAAGCTCATGTATTTGAACTCAATCACCTTATCATGCTATATGAATACCCTTTAGATAAACATGATGGTAAAGAAAAGAAAATACTTGAGAAGGAGAAATTCAGTCAACTTGAATGCTTTCCCTCAAAGTATGACCAATATTGATAAAAATTATGGATTTTGGGTAAGTCCTCAACATGGAAAGCCAAAATAATTAAGCATACCAGGAAAGCCAAATCAAAGAAAGCTTAATAGGCATCAAGATAAGATAAGAAAGTTAATATTGACAAAATGAACTATTTAAACCTAAATAAAAGAGAGAGACAAGATAATAAAGACAATCTCATGCACTCTCATAAACCCTTCAAAAAAAATATCATGATCTCAATCACTAAGATATGAAATTGAAAAAATATGGGTCAATGATGAACTTAGTGTTGGAGTGGGTGGGGTTCCCAACCTATGTGGAGAAGACCCCGGAGTGCGATGAGCGCCACTCGTGTGTCGAAGAAGCTCGAGAAGTAGGCAACTAGGAGTTGCTACTGCTGCTGCTGCTCCTAAGGGAGGTTCTGGACTGGGTCTGCCGAGTTCGGCCCGAACTCGGTCCCAGGCCGAGTTCTGGCCGAACTCGGTCTGGCTGTTCCAGAATTTGGTGAATAGGTTCTGTTTGCCCGACACAGAGTTCTGGCCGAACTCTGTGTCGTCGGGGCTGATGCGGGAATTTGGGTGACTTTTTACCACTGGATCTAATCCAACAGTCCAGGTTGGTTGCGGGATTAGGGAGTTAAGTTGAGTTTTCTCAACCCTAATTCATAACGCAACGTAACACAACTTGGATAGAGAAAAGAGGCAAGAGTGCCATTGCAACTTCGGAGAAGAAGACGGAGGATTGAAGATCGCTATTCGAAGGAGATCGTGTTCGGGTAATCTCTACTCGTCGTTCTTGCTCTTCGTAGCCTTGTAATCATTGTTCTTATCTCTGAGTGTTGTGGGGATCCGATTTGGATCGGGAGGAGTTTGTAGAGGGTGTAATTCTTCTATTTCATTAGTGGAGGCTTCTCAGGGTTGGACTCCGATCGTCCCGTGGTTTTTTTTCCCGCAAGGGTTTTCCACATCAAAAATTCTCTGTGTCTGCGTGGATTGTTTGTGTGGTTGTTTTTGGGTTCGTGCATTGTATTGCTCGGTCCTCTCGCAGGTACTCTCCTATTTGGGGAAAGGTTTTCGCGTTTCTTTCCCAACAGAGTGGTATCAGAGCCAGGTTCTGGAATTCAGAAGGAGTGTCAGTAGTTGACAGAGAAACCAGAGAGGAGAGATGGATATGAAGCCGGTGCACATGGTGAATCTTAATGGCACAAACTATCACTATTGGCGGAGCAAGATAAAAGATTTGCTGTTTGTTAAGAAGCTGCATCTACCCGTGTTTGCATCCGAGAAGCCCAGTGATAAATCCGAGGAGGACTGGACATTCGAGCACATACAAGTGTGTGGGTACATACGGCAGTTTGTGGACGAGAACATGTACAACCACGTTGCCAATATTGAGCACGCAAAGACGTTGTAGGATAAGCTGGAATCCTTGTATGCGAAGAAGACCGGGGTAAACAAATTGTTCCTGATCCGAACGATGATGGGTCTACGATACAAGGATGGGGCGTCTATTTCGGACCACTTGAGTGAGTTCCAGGGCGTGGTTGACCAGCTGTCTTCAATGGGAGTCAAGTTCGACGACGAAGTTCAGGGACTATAGCTGCTGTGTACATTGCCAGACTCGTGGGAGACCGTACGAGTATCTATGATCGCTTCTGCTCCAGAGGGCGTGGTCAGTCTGGAGTTTGCCAAGAGCGGGGTGTTGAATGAAGAGATACGGAGACGTTCTCAGGGCACTTCATCCACATCCCACCACTCAGAGGCACTTATTTCAGAGAGCCGCAGAAGGGGCAAAAGCAGGGGTCCAGGTGGTGGCAGAGACAAGAGCATGGGGAAGTCCAAGGATCGGTACGAGGACTCAGAGTGTTACTATTGTGGTAAGAAGGGCCACATCAAGCGAAACTGTTTCATTTGGAAGAGAGAGGAGAAGGGCGACAAGGGGAAGCAAGATGAGAACACTACAGCGGCGGCCTCGATACACGGAGGCGATGTGATCGTCGTAGGTGATGAGGTCATTACTAACCTCGCCTGCGATGACAATTCTTGGCTGGTGGACTCAGGGGCTTCAGCACATGTATCTCACAACAGGGCACTGTTTGCCACTTATACGACAAGCGACTGTGGCGTGTTGAAGATGGGCAACAGAGATGTGTCGAAGGTGGTTGCCATTGGAGATGTGCATTTGAGAACGAAGACGGGTGCGGTTCTTGTTCTCAAGGATGTTCGTCATGTCCCTAATATCCGTTTCAACCTGGTGTCGGTTGGAAGGTTGGATAACGAGGGATTCTTCAGTCTCTTCGGGAATAGTCAGTGGAAGCTTTCCAGAGGTTCGATGGTGATTGCCAGAGGAAGCAAGAAGTCTGATCTCTACTATATGGAGGGGAGCGCACAGGGGGCACATGAGGTGAACGCAGTCAGTGATGCGTCTACCGAGTTGTGGCACAGGCGGCTCGGCCATATCAGCGAGAAGGGGATGAGCTACTTGGTGAACATGAAGGTGATTTCGGGGCTCAAGTCTACAAAGTTGGAGAAGTGCACGCACTGTTTAGCTGGGAAGCAAAATAGGTTGTCTTTCCAAAGTCACCCAAGTTCGAGGAAGCCGGCGTTGCTCGAGTTGATTCACTCGGATGTCTGCGGTCCTATGAAGGTAAAATCTCTTGGTGGTGCTTCTTACTTTATAACTTTTATTGATGACTGTTCCAGGAAGGTTTGGGTCTATGCCTTAAAGACCAAGGATCAGGTGCTGCCTACTTTCAAGGAGTTTCAGGCCTCTGTTGAAAGGAAGACGGACAAGAAGTTGTTATGTGTTCGGTCCGACAATGGCGGCGAATACATCGGTCCCTTTGATGCGTATTACAGAGAGCAGGGGATACGACACCAGAAGACTCCGCCAAAGACACCTCAGCTCAATGGTGTAGCGGAGCGCATGAACAGGACACTGATGGAGAGGGTGTGGTATTTGCTGTCAGAAGCAAACTTGTCGGGCAGTTACTGGGGTGAGGCTCTTCTCACAGCTGCTTATGTTATTAATTTGTCTCCTAGTGCTCCTTTGCAGGGTGATGTGCCTGATAAAGTATGGTACGGCAAAGAGCCGTCATACAATCACCTGCGGGCATTTGGTTGTAAGGCCTTCGTGCATGTACCGAAGGACGAGAAGACCAAACTTGAGCCGAAGACGAGGCGATGCGTCTTTGTCGGCTACGGTCGAGATGAGTTTGGCTATAGACTCTACGACCCAGTGGAAGGAAAGCTCTACAGAAGCAGGGATGTAGTGTTCGTCGAGGATCAGACCATGACCAACATTCAGTATTCTGAGACGCCTTCTGAGGCTGAGAAATTGCCTGAGTTAGAGTCATTTCGCTTCGAGCAGTTTCCAGATGACATCGCAGAGGATCCAGTTATGGGGGAGCCAGTACATAGAGTTGCTCCCAACCTTGATCATCAGCCTGCTGATGGTGGTCAGGGTGTCCCTCAGGAGGATGTGCATGCCGGGGAGGCAGTTCCTGAAGGGGAGGAGGCTGTCGGGATACAGCCAGCACCAGTGGCTCCACTGAGAAGAAGTGACAGAGATCGTCGACCATCTACGAGATACTCACCAGATGAGTATGTGCTATTGACTGACGGGGGAGGGCCCGAAAGTTTTGCAGAGGCTATGGAAGACGAACACAGGCAAGAGTGGATGGAGGCTATGCAGGAGGAGATGAGTTCCTTGCACACCAATTCCACTTATGATCTGGTGCGGTTGCCAAAGGACAAGAAGGCTTTGAAGAATCGATGGGTGTTCAGAGTGAAGCAGACAGATGATGCTACTCGCCCTCGATACAAAGCGAGGCTGGTAGTTAAAGGCTACGGTCAGCGGAAAGACGTGGATTATGATGAGACCTTTTCGCCTGTCGTCAAGCATTCGTCTATTCGGGTGGTGCTAGCATTAGCAGCCAGTCTCGACTTGGAGGTCGAGCAGATGGACATGAAGACGGCATTCCTCTACGGTGATCTTGAGGAGGAGTTATACATGGAGCAGCCAGAGGGATTCTGTGAGAAGGGCAAGTCACATTTGGTCTGCCGGTTGAGGAAGAGCTTGTATGGTCTGAAGCAGGCTCCGAGGCAGTGGTACAGGAAGTTCGAGTCGTTTATGGGGGAGCATGGTTATGTACGGACGACGTCGGACCACTGTGTATTTGTGAGGTATTTTGTCGATGATGATTTTATTATTTTGTTGCTCTATGTTGATAATATGCTATTAGTGGGTCGGAATGCCACTAGGATAGCGGAGCTGAAGCGCCAACTGGGCGTGGCCTTCTCTATGAAGGATTTGGGCGCAGCGAAGACTATTCTTAGGATGGAGATCAGCCGAGAGAGAGAGAGAGTCCAAGCAGCTACACTTGTCCCAAATGAAGTATATTCACCGGGTACTTCAGCGTTTCGGGATGGACGGGTCAAAGAAAGTGAGTTCCCCTCTTGCGGCTCACTTTAAGCTCACTGAGGAGCAGTGTCCATCTACCGAGGACGAACAGAAAGATATGGAGCGGGTTCCATATGCCTCGGCTGTGGGAAGCCTTATGTATGCCATGGTGTGTACGAGGCCAGATATTGCTCATGCAGTTGGTACGGTTAGCAGGTATCTTTCAAATCCTGGAAGGGTACATTGGAGTACGGTCAAGTGGATTCTACGTTATCTTCAGGGCACTGCTGGTTGGAGACTTTCCTTTGGTGGTGACGAGCCGAAGCTGGTTGGGTATACCGACGCTGATATGGCTGGAGATGTAGACACGAGGCGATCGACTTCGGGCTACGTGATGATGTTTGCGGGAGGAGCAGTGTCGTGGCAGTCGCGGTTGCAGAAGTGTGTTGCCTTGTCGACGACAGAGGCAGAGTACATTGCGGCGACGGAGGCTTACAAGGAGTTATTGTGGATGAAGAAGCTGTTGCAGGAAATGGGACTGAAGCAAGAGCAGTATACTTTGCTTTGCGACAGTCAGAGTGCTATCCACCTTGTGAAAAATCAGACGTTTCATAGTCGGTCCAAGCACATCGAGACTCGGTATCATTGGATACGGGATGTGGTTGAGAAGAAGGACGCGGCGCTTGAGAAGGTTCATACAGATGACAACGGAGCTGATATGTTCACGAAGATTCTACCAAGAGGGAAGTTTGAGTACTGCAGGCAGATCGTCGGGATGACGACATCCTCCCCATAGTTGTGAAGAGGGAGATTTATTGGAGTGGGTGGGGTTCCCAACCTATGTGGAGAAGACCCCGGAGTGCGACGAGCGCCATTCGTGTGTCGAAGAAGCTCGGGAAGTAGGCAACTAGGAGTTGCTACAGCTGCTGCTGCTCCTAAGGGAGGTTCTGGACTGGGTCTGCCGAGTTCGGCCCGAACTCGGTCCCAGGCCGAGTTCTGGCCGAACTCAGTCTGGCTGTTCCAGAATTTGGCGAATAGGTTCTGTTTGCCCGACACAGAGTTCTGGCCGAACTCTGTGTCGTCGGGGCTGATGCGAGAATTTGGGTGACTTTTCACCACTGGATTTAATCCAACGGTCCAGGTTGGTTGCGGGATTAGGGAGTTAAGTTGAGTTTTCTCAACCCTAATTCATAACGCAACGTAACACAACTTGGAGAGAGGAAGGAGGCAAGAGTGCCATTACAACTTCGGAGAAGAAGACGGAGGATTGAAGGTCGCTATTCGAAGGAGATCGTGTTCGGGTAATCTCTACTCGTCGTTCTTGCTCTTCGTAGCCTTGTAATCATTGTTCTTATCTCTGAGTGTTGTGGGGATCCGATTTGGATCGGGAGGAGTTTGTAGAGGGTGTAATTCTTCTATTCCATTAGTGGAGGCTTCTCAGGGTTGGACTCCGATCGTCCCGTGGTTTTTTTTTCCCGCAAGGGTTTTCCACGTCAAAAATTCTCTGTGTCTGTGTGGATTGTTTTGTGTGGTTGTTTTTGGGTTCGTGCGTTGTATTGCTCGGTCCTCTCGCAGGTACTCTCCCGTTTGGGGAAAGGTTTCCGCGTTTCTTTCCCAACACTTAGGTATACGACATATCAAGGGTATAAATTAATTGAACCAACTAATTTGCTCCCCCTCAAAATATGTGTATCTTGTTCCAAAGCACTGATAGCATAAAATAGATAACTAAAGGATCTAGGGGTAAATCAACTATGGATTTCGTTCCCTTGCTCAATGCATATAAGGCTAAAAAATCATCACAAGAATGAATAGTATCATCTTTAGTCAAGAAGAGATATCCAATTTAATAGTCACTAAAGATGAACAATCAAAAGAATATACCAATTAAGCATATATATAATCAAAAGATAATATATATTAATCTATAGAAAGATCTCATATTAAAAATAATGTATGTTGCCTTTTGAGAAAAAAATTATCATGAAAGAAGGAATAAAATCAATTAAAGCAATCATAATAAATTTCACAATATAGCCAAAAAAAAACTCAAATAACATATTATGTCCATGATTATTTAATTAAGAAATAATCAACCAATTTATTACTTTGCATGGACCAAATATATTTTATCACACATGTTCCCATCAACTGGTTATATACAAACCTTGTTAATACTAAATGAAAAACCAATAAAGTTCAAATAGAAAAAGGCTCATATGTGGTAATCCATGAGTAGTCAAAGTTGATTAATAATTTAACTTCATAATCACAAAGTTAGATAGTTTAGGACTACTCAATCATTTGAATCATTCATAAAGAAAACAAATATAATAAATATGATCCAATGAATCTCATCAATAGGAAATCCCAAATCCATATTTATAATAAAATGTCACAAATCAATGGAAAATATGGGAATGAGTCAATCTCATTTAAAAGAATGCTTAATAGACAAAAATGAGATGGAAATGATAATATAATAAGATAATGACTCAAAACGTAAGAGAAATTTAAGAGATGCTCACTAATGACTAATATGGAGGGAGACTAGAGTAAGGAACCACAACCCTCCATGGAAAACAAGATCAAATAAAATAATTTATTAAACTACTTTTAGAGAACAAACATATGTGTCCAAAGTAGAATACAAATCATACTAAGGCAAATCATAAATCTTGTTTTTGTAAACTAGCTAGCATATCATATATAGATTGAAATGCAAAAACTATAACTAGATGAGTGAAAGTGAACTAAGATGATATAGCTTAACAATATATCATAAATAAGAATAACTAAAATTAATGAGGAAAAACCATTAACAAGATAAATGTGCTCATCAACCGTAAGTCACTAATACTAAAGATACTTACTTAGCACGGGAAAATATTTTGAATGAACAAAACGGGAAAATATTTTGAATGAGAATAACTAAGTAAGTATCTTTAGTATTAGTGACTTAAGGTATATTTTGAAAGAACACACTTATTTCATAATGGCTATAACATTTTGCATTCTCTAGATCGATCTATTAGTTCATTATCTTGGATTGATCTTAATACTTGGCAAAAAGAGTTGTTTTAATATATTTTCATGAAATATCTTTTTAGCCTCATTTGATAAGAGTCTTTCTTTTATTTTTGTTATCTTATGATCTTATCCGTGCTTAGTAAAGAGTCTATAAATCATTTTGTCCATTCAAAATATCTTTAGTATTAGTGACTTAAGCTCACAAAACGGGAAAATATTTTGAATGAACAAAATGATTTATAGACTCTTTACTAAGCACGGATAAGATCATAAGATAACAAAAATAAAAGAAAGACTCTTATCAAATGAGGCTAAAAAGATATTTCATGAAAATATATTAAAACAACTCTTTTTGCCAAGTATTAAGATCAATCCAAGATAATGAACTAATAGATTGATCTAGAGAATGCAAAATGTTATAGCCATTATGAAATAAGTGTGTTCACTAGAAATGAGAAATCTCAACACAAAAGCTCAAACCATAGTAGCTAACGACATAAGAAATAAGATATAAATTACAAGAGTACTTATGGGCTACTAAAAATTATTGGGCAATAATAATTCAAAAAGAAGCATAATATCCAAGGAATGAGCAATAAAAAATCAACTAGATCAAGAAAGCTAAATGCTAAAGATAGTAAGAACCATATTTAACGAAAAGCTTTCGTAGTGCACTTATAAAAGAATGTAGATTTAAAAATGTGCACTAATAAAGGAGGTAAATTTAAAAAGCAAGATGAAGCAATGAAATGTGATTCTAAAAGAACATCCATAAATAGTCATGAGCAAGATATAATAAATATTTTCTCTCAACATCCCAACTTAAAGACATAAAACAAATAAATCTCAAACGTTAGGAATCATCAATATATATAAAACTATATACCACAAATAGACATACATGAAAAGATTCAAAATCAATTAAAAACATGTATCCGTAAAGTCAACCAAAGAGCCAAGAATATAACATCAAAATAATGCTTTAAGGGAGAGGCAAATTGATTCAAAAAAGAAGTACACAAGTTTGGTCAAAAGAATCAATAGCAAAAGTATGGGATAAGCAAGTTTGAATGTTACAAGTATAATTAAATACTCTTCAAATCAAAATTAGACTTGAGCTTAACTCATATGCCCTCCCCCCCCCCCCCCCCCATAAAGATATTTATACAAGTATATCAATATAAGAGATACATGAACAACATATAAATAGAAATATAATGTATATAGTCATGTATCCTTAATGGATATTTAAAAAACTATCACAAATTCAAAACATGTATAAATATGTTTTATTAGGCAAAGACATAATTGATTCACAAAAAGTTTATCAAGGTAGAACATGGGAATCAATAGTGAATATATTATGCAAGCACAATGTTAAAATAATAGTATAAGTATATACTTTTCAAGTAACAAAAACTAGCTTGTGCTAAACATATATTCACAAATACTGATTAAATTGAATATGACATATTAAAGACAAATTGGTTAGAATTAACTATCTCAAAAACAATAAAGACTGGGAGTCAAAAACACATCAATTCAAAACAAAAGCTCAAGCTCCTATGGACTAGAGTGATATGTATGCTTAATAGATAAAGACTAAGAATAAAGAGCATGCATAAATAAATGTGTCACACTGTCACGACCCGCACCCAGAATTTGGGCATGAATCATGTGCACGTCCAGCCTACACCGTAGAGTCGGAGGTAGAACACTAAATAATCACAATTTGATGACAACCACACAATTATATATTCCACTTGGGAGGATAATAACATATAACCAATCCAATACTCAATCACATCTCTAAATAGATTGAATAGAGAAAAAAGAATATAAAATAATAAATACATAAAATAGATAAGCTCTAACCTACATATCCATCAATGTCAAATATCAAATGTCGACTAAAATCTGGAGACAAATTCGGCCTCTAACTAAGCAAAACAGCTGGGTCAGGTACTGCAAACTCCACATGTGACATAAGGTCAAGCTCAGCTACGTTTTCCATATACATGGACCATAATGCGTAGGGTATCCATCCTCATCATTCATACGTAAAAATTTTACCCAGTCAGGATGGAACGAGTACAATTCATTGAGTGCAGTTCCAAGTATATGATAATGACTATAAGACAAAGGTTAGTCATAAATACATGATAAAAAATATCAAGATAAATGTAACAGGAAACATGAGGAATAGTAAGCAGGAAAATATATGACAACAGGTAATAAGTAGGAAAACATGACTATCTAAGTGTGTTGAAGTACTTTTTCGATATATGACTAGTTTGGGACAATTACACCACAAGGTCTATATTAGAATTTTGTAAGGACCCTAACTTTTAAGAATTATTTTTATTATTATTTTATATGATTTGTATTTATTAGATTATATTTTAAATTTTTATTATGACTATAGACGTACTTTTTTGTATCTTTAATTTTTGGAGCACGAGACATGTCAATCTTTCGAAACGTCCTTCATGAGTTTTGAAGTAGACAGGTTGATCTTCAATTCGGTATGTCATATCCCATCCAAACTTGTTCCCTAACACCATTTTGACTCCGCATAACTATTTTGACTCCGTATAACTTCGGGTCAATTTAGGCCATTCGATCGATTATCATAATTCTATACCTAACTTCGAACTTGAGTTCGGGACTCGACATTGATCAAAACTATTTGACTCAATACATGGGTTGACCCATTTTGAGCCATCAATACACATGCCAAGGGTGTACCACTCAATCGAGTTCTCATGTGCTATTTATTTGCGATTGGCACATGAGACTCATTGGGTGATTTTTATATTGTATTTTGACTAGAAAATATATTTGGACCTAACCTAGCCAACCACACTTGGTAAAGTCATGATTAGGTGGCCATGACCCAGTAGAATTATTCTGAATTTCTTTATAGGATTTTTGTACATCCTAATAGATTTATGCAATTATATATATATATATATATATATATATATATATATATATATATATATATATATATATATATATATATATATATATCAAAAAACCCTCTCCATTTATTAAAAAGGCCCAAAAGCCAACACCAGTCCAAGTATACAAGACCCAAAAAAGCCTGTACAAGTATACTACCAAAAGGGACGTAGAGGGATGGAGAGGACTCCACTAGCAAGAGCTAAAGGAGGGAAGAGGACCAAAAGATTTTCGGGATGTGGGAGCAGTGGGTGCTCCGTTTACAACACTGGCGGAAGACTTTCCGAGTGATCTGGTCGGCAGAGTATTGGTGCCCTTCGTACCTCGCCTTGTTGCGGTTTTTCTAAAGCACCCACGTGGCGGCTGCTGCGACGATCTGGTGGCCATGGGAAGCAGAACCCCAGGCGGCCGCTAGATCGTGGAAGCGTCCACCGTCCGACACAATATTGTAGATCTGGTTGAGTGTTCTCCAAGAATCGCCAGGTAGGGACCCTAGGCAAAAGATGTCGTCAATGGACTCCATCTGACGATCGGGACAGCAATTGCATGCAGACGTAAGGCTAATCCCAATAGTTTTGAGAATCTCGTCGGTGGGTAATCGCTTGTAAATGACTCTCCACATGAGGATAGACCACTTCCGGGGGATACAGATCTGCCAATAGTGCGTAATGGGATGATGCTGTTGGCTGATCTCGAGGATAGCAGACCTCGCTGACCTCACCGAGAAAGTCTCAGAAGCGTCGAGCGTCCATCGAATCGCATCGTCGTCGCTGCCGATAGTTATACCGGCCTGGCGGATGCTGACCACCGCTTCCTCACCAGCCCAATCTCGAAATTTGTCCCAGTTCCAGTCATTGGTGGTGTAGTTCCATAAGTCTCTGATTCTGCTGTTTCTCGGGGTCTCCAAAATACTCGGGATTAAGCTGTCCCCGGTCCATCGCTCCAAGAATGGGTCCGAATCGCCAGAACCCAAAATGAGTCTCATTGCGGGCTCGGCAAGGTCGCGGCTGACGAGGATTCGACGCCAAGCCGCCGATGATCTACTGTTAGATATGGCCAGAGATGGGTGAATGTGTTTGAAATACCTAACTTTCATAAATCTGGTCCATAAGTTGTTGCTCGTGTGGAGTTTCCACCACAATTTCATTGAGAAGGATTGAACGATGTGGATAAGCTTGGTAAATCCCAGACCGACGATCTCGGTGGGACGGGCCATGGATTCCCAACTAGCCTAGTGGTACTTGTCTTGACCGTTGCAATACCCCCAGAAGTAGTTGCAGAAGATCTGTTCGATCGACTCAAGAACCTTCTTAGGCGGGGAGCACGCGGCCAGAGTATGGATGGGGATTGAAGTGAGCACATGATTGACCAGGATCATCTTGCCGCCCGGGGATAATGTAGCGTTATGCCACCCTTCAAGTTTCTTTCTAATTCTAGCAGTCAGGTTCTCAAAGATGCGAGTATTAGATTTCCCATACACGAGGGGGCAACCAAGGTAGTTGAACGGAGGTTGGGTGACTGAGAATGATGTTAATTGGGAGAGGTTGATTGCGTGCTCTCTTTTGATATTGTGGTGGGCGTAGATGATGCTCTTGGACGGATTGATTTTCTGACCCGAACATCTGGAGTACCTCTGTAGGGTGTTGGGGACCACTTCCACCGCTCCAACGTCCCCCAAAGAGAAGATTAGTAAATCTTCTGCGAAGACCAGGTGAGTGATGGTAGGACAGCCACTGGAGGTTTGATAGTGTTGGAAGTTCGGAGTACTGACCATGTTGTTAAGGTTTCTACTCAGGGCATCCGCGGCAATGATGAAAACGATGGAGGATAGGGGGTCGCCTTGTCTAACACCCCTACTGGATTTTAACAATCCCCCGGCCTGGCCATTGATAACCGTACAGAACCACGAGTTGCTGATGGATCTCCACACGGTATTGGTCCAAGCTTCCGAGAATTCGAACGCTCTGAATACCAAGATCATAAATTGCCAGTCCAGTCTGTCGTAGGCTTTTTCCATGTCAATCTTAACGGCAATGTTGCCCCCTCTGACAGGGAATTTCATGCAGGTGATGAGCTCGTGAGCCAGCATAATATTATCCTGGATGTTTCTCCCTTGCACAAAGCCGCTTTGCTCCACTGAAATGATCTTAGGTAGAATCCCCGCCATCCTGGAAGCAATATTTTTGATATGATTTTGTTGGTGAAGGTGCAGAGACTGATGGGGCGATAGTCCCGAAATGACTCTGGGTTATCTTTTTTCGGGATGAGGATGAGGTTGGCTCTAGAAATAGCTTTGGGGTATGTGGCCCCCTCGAAGAAAGCAATAGCCGCGTCGGAGATGTTTTGCTTGATGATGTCCCAGCATTTGCAAAAGAAGACTCCAGTGAAACCGTCCGGTTCGGGAGCACTGTGCTCGTTCAGGGCCCACACCGCGTCTTTAACTTATATATATATATATATATATATATATATATATATATATATATATATATATATATATATATATATATATATATATAATAGCCTAATACTAAATATATATTGCCTTAGTCATGGTTAAGTTTGAGATGCATATCAACTAGAAATTCTTGCATAGTTGGTGTAGTTGTGTGCTTTGACTAGTGTTTTAGCCATGGTAGGCAGGCGTGCTATATGTGTGTCCTTATTAGAAAAATGAGTCAAAGTTGTGACTTAACCCCTTTAGACGAATTAATTATTTAATTATTAGGATTTTGACTTTATAGGAAATCCAGTTGTACCAGACTAGTCCAGACATGATCTGAACCAAACCCAGACCTATGTAGGCGTGCAGTACGTCCAAAGACATCTATATAAGTATACATTTATTGTATGCATATATTTCGTAATTCATGTTAATGGTCTAGTTATTGCTATTTTTCGGGAATAGTTGTTATATATAATAAATTTGTTATTTGATATTAATAGGATATTTTATTATGGAGAATTCATCATAAAAGTGTGACTAGGACTACTTTATTTTTTTAATTTAGTATAAGATAAATACAAGTATGTATGTATATTTAGTAATTTACTTTTATTATCCTAGTAGATAAACTGTCAATAATTTTTATATATGTATAAATATTATTGTTGCTAAGCTAATAAGTATTTTAGAAGTATTATAGCATTTAAAAAAAAATTTGTTAGATTTATATATGGGAATATATGAATATTTAGATACATAAATATATAAATAATGGGTTTTATATATATATATTATATATATATATATATATATATATATATATATATATATATATATATATATATATATATATATATATATATATATATACCCCTTTAATGCCTTCTGGTATACTTGTAAAGGCTTAGGCTTTTTGGCCTTATTGAATAAAACGGGCAGTTTCTCCAAATATATATATATATATATATATATATATATATATATATATATATATATATATATATATATATATATATATATATATATATATATATATATATATACACCCCTTTAATTAATAACGAATGAAAAACCTACGCTATACAACCCCCCCCCCCCCCCCCACACCCGCGAGAACAAACTAGCAGCAGCGGCACCGCTTGCTAACCGCACGGGCAGCCACCGGGCAGTCCCTACCGCCAGTCAGAGCAATCCACCATCGAGTGGCCACCAGTGCCGGTAGGCCACCACCACACATGCGCATGCAGGTATGACATACCTGTTGGCACATTTATTTTGATAACATTAACAGAATCTTCGTAGTTTAGTTTTCTCTGTATTTCAGCTAACAAATAATCACTCAAGCTCTCCTACAAAAATATCTGTCCATTCAAGCCAAGTCATCAAAGCCTTATGGAAATCCCTAAAAGAAGACTGAAGAAAAGACCAGCGCTCCTTAAAGACAGCTCTCAAAAGATTCAAGATTTCGAGTCTGTACAAGGTCTAGGTCTTTTTGTATAACACCTAAGGTTGGATGACAAACATAAAGCTCTTCTATTTTTCAGTCAAAAATCAATGTATAAAGAAACGACATACCGACGGTATACTGCTGTGTACCGACGGTATACCGTTTCTGAGCTCCAAAATGTTCTGTGATAAAATATCAGCATACCGACGGCATACAAAAATATACCGACGGTATACCGATTTGTGAGCCACAAAATGTTCTGTGATGAAACTCGACATACCGATGGCATACTACAGTATACCGGCGGTATACCGTTTTGTGAGCTACAAAATGTTCTGTGACGAAACTTGGCATACCGGCGGCATACTACAATATACCAGCGGTATACCGTTTTGTGAGCCACAAAATGTTCTATGACGAACATCGGTATACCGACGGCATATCGCTGTATACCGACGGTATACCGGCTTCATCATATTTAATTTTTGAATGGACAAGATATTAGCATTAAATGCTCCCAATGGATAGATTTATTACCGTTACTGTTCCAAACGGTATGTCGACGGTATGTCGGTCCATACCGACGGCATGTCGTCCGTATTATGTTCAGAAGCATTAAATGCTATCCTTTCTTGGTTTCTATATAAATGGATTCCTTCCTTCCATTGAAGGCTATCCACTTAAGCCATAAATTTCTCAACAACCAAGAGCTCCACCATTACTACTCTACCCAAGCTTTTAATTGGCATCTAATCCAAAAGTGCTAGAGTATTCAAGAGTTGTACTTTTCGATCTTCAAGTGTTGTAGAAGATCAACAGTTTCTTTTTATTTCCTTTTGAAGTTGGCGAGCCTTCGTAAGAAAACTCGTGTATAAGAAGTTGGCGAGTTCTTCGGATCCAAACTCGTGTTGAAGTTGGCGAGTTCTTCGGATCCAAACTCGTGTGTAGCTATTTACTCAATAGTGGATTTAAGCCGGAGAGAGTTCTGGGACTGGATTGCCTCTAGGGAGGAGACCAGGATACATCGAGTGTTTGATTCTCTTTCTCTCTCTCTCTCTTATTTACTTCAGTAATATAGCTTACTTGTGTTAAGCAATTTTTTATTACCCTATTCACCCCCCTCTAGGGTTCTACAATTGGTATCAGAGCTTTGTTCTCTTGATTTGGATTTACACCCTAAGAGTGATCCATGGCCACTAACCCTAGTGTCAACACATTCCACAATAAGGGACACTCCACAAATAGACCTCCTCTATTTGATGGAACCAACTATAACTATTGGAAGATTATGATGAGCATTTATTTGAAGTCCATAGATTTTGATTTATGGGATTGTGTGATAAATGGTCTCCCTACTCCTTCCGGAGTTATTGAGGATGTTGTTTCTGACACCCTTAGGGATAAACTCACTGAGAATGTCAAGAAGCTTGCTAGTCGAGATGCTAAGGCTATGAACTCTCTTTACTGTGCTCTCGATAGCAATAAATTCAATAGAATTTCTACTTACAAGACTTCAAATGAAATTTGAAAATTGCTAGAAGTCACTCAAGAAGGAACATCACAAGTAAAGGAATTAAAGATTAGTAGACTCACACAAGAATATGAATCTTTTGAAATGAAACAAGATGAGTCTATTACTTGTTGTAGAAGCATGAAAAATTTTCAACAATGAAGCCCCATGCGCCCAAGCCAGTAAAGCTCTATGCGCCCAGCCAGTGAAGCTATGCGCCCAGCCAGAGAAGCTCCATGTGCCCAGCCAGTGAAGCTCCATGCGCTCAGCCAGTGAAGCTCTATGCTCCCAAGACTAGCTTCCCCAAAAAGAGGGCGCATAGCCTGAGACATGGCTATGCGCCCAAGCCTGACTCAGTCAAAGCCATGATCAAAACGTACACCGAAGCACACGGCCACGTCAGTCTCCACGAGCAGTCGTGCACCGAAGCATGCGGCCACGTCAACACCACGACCAGCCCACGATCTCGTAGCCTATATACGCCTACATCCTATACGCCCAAAGCAGGACTATATGCCCACACAAAAACCAGCATGTTTTCTCATGTGGGCGCATAACATCATTCCATCTCAAGAACGACTATAAAAGGGGGGCCTCATCCCTCTTCAAAACACAGAATGGAGAGCATTTTCAAGAGCCAAATTACTGTACTTCTTACCAGTGAGCCGAGAGTTAGCAGTTTTCTTAGATTTTCTCCCACTTTTGTAATCAGAGTGTCAACGGAGTAAAGGAGCAACTACCGCTCTATCTCCATCGTCCCATTCCCTAAAATTTTTTTTGTACTCGGGAATCCTCAGCGCAGGATCTCTCAGGCGTATTCGATTTATGGTGCCTTGCGCCAATAAAGAAAAGACAGCATTATCTTCTTCTTCTTTTTTGTGTGTCCACACTTGCATGTTTACTCGTTTCGGTGATATCATTAACCCTCTTTCTTCTCTTGGTAAGGAATATCCTGCTCATGAAAAGATCAAAAAAATTCTCAAAGGGTTAACTAAAGGATGGAGTCCTAAAGCTACCGCTATCGTTGAAGGGAACGACTTGACAACCATGAACCTTGAGACCCTCATGGGGAAGCTTATGACTCATAAACTTGACATGAAAGATCAAGAGGAGTCATTCATGCAAGAAAAGGAGAAGGAGAAGTCCAAAGAAAAGGAGAAGTCTCTGGCTCTCAAGGCTACAAAATGCCACTCAAAAGATAGCTCCGACGATAACGAGTCAGATGATGATGAAGAAACTTACCGTAAAGCATTTTCAAAAGTTTCTCAAGTTCAACAAAGCCAACCACTTTAGACGGGACAACGATAAAGATCATGCTTGCTACCAATGCAGGAGAACCGGACACATCAAGAGAGATTGTCCTATGACAAGAAGAGACTCCAGTAAGTACGAGAATTCTAACAAAAGAAGCTCTTCCTCCAGGAAATATGCCAACATCGGTATCTGATGTGAAAGTGATGCTAGCGATTCAGACAACGACAAAGAATGCAAATACAATACAAATGTTTGCCTCATGGCAACCGATGAGGTACTCGATGATCTCTCCTTGAATACTCTCTCTTATGATGATTTGGAAAATACCATTCTTGAATTACACGAGGAACACAAAGGTGTTAGAAATAAGTACAAGAAATGTCTAAAAGAGGTTGAGGCATTTAAACTAGAAGTGGAGAGACTTTCCAACATCATTATTGATGTAAAAGGGAAATCTTCCGCCTTTGAGACGGATGAGATATCTTTGCGACTCAAGTTACAAGAATCTCAAGTTATCATTGAGAAAAAGGATGATGATATTCAATCCCTCAGAAGGGCTTATGATTTTGCTATGCATAAAGTTCAAGCTGCTAATAGAAGAGAATATGATACCTCTACTAAGTATAATGATCTTCTTGTGCATGGTAAGAAACTAGTTGATAAAAATACGGCTCGCACACATGCTCCAAGACATGCCTACACTCATCACAATACTAGTCACAATTCTTACATGAACAAGAACACTACATATTTGTCCTATCCTAACACAAGGAAAGGACCCTTTGTTAAGAAGAACACCTCACAGCATGCTTTCTATTATCATCACCATAATAGTCCTAATAGAACTCCTCGCACTAAAGCCCCACAAATGCATAACACTCACATATTCTCTTCTAAATCTTCCATGATGTGCAACTATTATGGTCTACTTGGACATACTTCAAATTATTGTCAAACAAAAAAATAGGTTGATATGAAAGTTTTCAAATAGGTTCCTAAGACTAACAATCAAGGACCCAAACAATCTTGGGTACCAAAATGTTCATCTTCAACTTATATTGTAGGTGAAGAATCCTTCTCATGCTAGAAGCAAGTGAATTCTCGACAGCGGTTGCTCACGACACATGACCGATGATGCTTCACTTTTTACAACGCTATCGATGAAGAAAGAAGGACATGTATCCTTTGGTAACAATCTAAAAGGCCACATCATAGAAAATGGTAATATCGGCTCCCCTCTTTATCCTTGTATTAAGAATGTTTGTCTTGTTACAAATCTCAAACACAACCTTCTTAGTATCAATCATCTTGCGGATAATGGTTATGATCTTAAGTTTGTTAAACTCAAATGCTTCATTACCGATAGCACTAGTAGATCCACGGTGTATGAAGGCATTAGAGAAAATAATATCTATGTTCTCTATCTTGTTGAAGGTACTAACAATGACAGGTGCTTAGTTGCAAAGAATGATAAAAGTTGGCTCTGGCATATGAGGCTTGGACATGCTAACGTGGATACCATCTCCCGTCTTGCCACCAAGAAGCTTGTACGAGGACTTCCAAGTATCTCCTTCAAAAAGGATATGGTATGTGAAGAATGTGAGAAAAGTAAGTTGACCAAGTCATCTTTCAAATCCAACAACTCTGTGAGTACCACTAGACCACTTCAACTTATTCATATGGGTCTATTTGGTCCTCGTAGAGTAGCTAGTCTTGGAGGCAAACTTTATGCTTTTGTTTTGGTTGATGATTTTTCAAGATTTACTTGGGTCATTTTTCTTACAAATAAAAGTGATACTTTTCGTGAATTTGTTGTCTTTTGTAAAAGTGTTCAAAATGAGAAAGGCATTACTATTAACAAAATTAGAAGTGATCATGGAGGAGAATTTGACAATACCGATTTTAAAAGATTTTACGAAAAGAATGGTTTTGTTCATGATTTTGCTTGTCCTCGAACTCCACAACAAAATGGTGTTCTGGAAAGAGAATAGAACCCTCGATGATATGGCCCAGGTTATGTTAAACCAATATAAGCTCCCCCAATACTTTTGGGCGGAAGCCGTTAATACGGCATGTCATGTTATAAATAGGGTCTTAATTAGACCTATTTCTAAAAAGACTCCATATGAACTTTGGTTTGATAAAATTTTCTCTATTGAGTATTTTTAAGTTTTTGGATGCAAATGTTTTATTTTGAATACCAAGGACAACCTAGGCAAATTTGAAGAAAAAGCTTATGAAGGTATTTTCTTTGGCTACTCAATACATAGTAAAGGTTTTCGTGTCTTTAACAAAAGAAGTCTTGTTGTCGAAGAGTCAATTAATGTCTCTTTTGATGAACTTGACTCTTCTACATCCTCCTCATCTGATGATATTGATGACATCTCTTTTGGTTTGGAGAACTCTTCTATTGGAGACCCTCGTCCCTCTTCATCTAACGATGAAATTATGACCCCTCCAACCGAAGATTCTCCACCACTCGAGCCTCCTCAAGAGGACCTCCCAAAGGAATGGAGATTTGTCCATTATCATCCTAAGGAGCTTATCATTGGTGATCCTTCTTCTCGTGTTAGTACTAGATCCTCCACTTGTGATCTTTGTGCAAACGTGGCTTTTATTTCTCAAATAGAGCCTAAAAATATTAATGATGCTCTTCATGATAAATTTTGGATGATAGCGATGCAAGAAGAGCTAAATCAATTTGAGCGAAACAAGGTTTGGAACTTGTCCCTAAACCTCACAACCACCCCATTATTGGAACTAAATGGGTGTTTCGTAATAAACTTAATGAAGATGGGTCAGTCACTCGTAAAAAAGTCTGATTGGTTGCTCAAGGCTATAACCAAGAGGAAGGCATTGACTACGATGAAACCTATGCTTCGGTTGCTCGTCTTGAATCCATTCGCATGCTATGTGCTTTTGCTTGCTTTATTGATTTCAAACTTTTTCAAATGGATGTTAAATGTGCTTTTCTAAATGGCATTCTTAAAGAAGAAGTTTATGTTAAGCAACCTCCTGGCTTTGAAGATATTTAATTCCTTCATCACGTTTTCAAACTACACAAAGCTCTTTATGGCCTCAAATAAGCTCCTCGTGCTTGGTATGAGCGCCTTAGTTCTTTTTTTATCTATCACAACTTTTCTTAGGACAAAGTCGACACCATACTTTTTATCAAATCCCTTAATGGCACAATATTGTTAGTTCAAATTTATGTCGATGATATTATTTTTGGTTCTACTAACAATGCACTTTGTGTAGAATTTGCTAAAGTAATGCAGAATGAATTTGAAATGAGCATGATGGAAGAACTATCCTTCTTTTTGGGTTTGCAAATCAAACAAGGCCCCAAAGGAACCTTCACCAATCAAGCCAAATATACAAAGGATCTCCTCAAACGCTTCAAACTTGACTCATCCAAATCAATGAGGACTCCTATGGCAACAACGACAAAACTTGATAATGATGAAGACGGTATCTTGGTCGACATTCGTAAGTATCGAGGTATGATCGGGAGCTTACTTTATTTAACTGCTAGCCGACCTGATATTATGTTTAGTATTTGTCTTTGTGCACGATACCAAGCAAATCCAAAGGAATCGCACTTATGTGCTGTAAAGCATATTTTTCAGCATCTCAAAGGCACCATTAATATGGGACTTTGGTATACGAAATCTTCATCCTTTGAGCTTCTCGGCTTCTCAGATGCAATTTTATCGGATGCAAAATTGACCGAAAAAGCACTAGAGGTACATATCAATTCCTTGAAAAATCCTTGGTATTGTGGTTTAGTAAGAAACAGAACTTTGTTGCTCTTTCAACCACTGAGGCCGAGTATATAGCGGCCGGCTGCTGTTGTGCACAAATTCTGTGGATGTCACAAACACTTGTAGATTATGGTATTTCTTCTACTTGCACTTCCATTAAATGCGACAATACTAGCTCGATAAATCTCACGAAAAATTCGATTTGTCACTCACGCACGAAGCACATTGAGATTAGACACCATTTTCTTCGTGCCCATCAACAAAAAGGGGGATATTCGCCTTGATTTTATTGACACTACTTATCAATTGGCCGACATCTTTGCCAAACCACTCCCGGAGGATTGTTTTGTTTTCTTTGTCGAGAAATAGGCATCATTAATCTTGACATCTAGCTCCACTCAGACGGCACACCGACGGCATATCGGCGGCATGCCGATTTGCGTTCAAAACAACTTTCTGTGTGCAAAATCGGTATACCGTCGACATCCACGGGCATACCGACGGCATGCCATCTGCGGTGGAGCCAGCCAGTCAACTCAGCTATTGGGCCCCACCACAATCTTCTACTTTCATTTAAATCTTTTCAAATCCCCTCATTAACTACCCATCCCTTCATTCCTATCCCTCATTACTACCCATCCCATCCTTTCACATCCCTCTCTCTTTTCAAAATCCCCTTTCATTTATTATATTCATCACTTCTTTCAAAACCCCCCCTAATTAATACCCTCTCTCCTCTTCTCCTTATAACCCCAACTCTTTCTTCTTCCTCCTCTCCATACTCCTTCACTCCCTCCTCCTCTTACCATCATACTCTATGGCCAATCTCAAACGACCTCGCTCCACCATTGTTTCCAACCCATTCACTCTGTTGCCCCTACCTAATGGCACCTATGACCCCAAGATCTTCACCTCCGCCCTTGCTGTCGATGCGTGGTTTCATCACTTTGCCAACCACGTCGTCTACAAAGGTAAGGCTATCAATTGGAACATCTTTTTTGGCCATCTCTCACTTTTTGAGACTACCGGCCTCTCCATCTCTTTTGCGTCGGCAAGTGCCTGTCTACCCGGCGGCGGTACGCCTCTTCTACTGCAACATTGTTCCTGATCTGGGCAACAACGCCATCGAGACCGTCGAAGTCTCCTTCGATGAGTTCTATGGCATTATCTGCAAGGGACCAAATTCTCCTGCCATTTCAGCCCTCTCAAAGTTGTTGGAGCTCTTCTACTACGAGCTCCATCGGATCATCTGCCATACTCTTTACCCCAAGTCCGGCAACTACGATGCTATCACCAATGACGCTCTAGTTTGCATGTATTTCTTGTACTCGAAGAAGACTTGGTCATTTCCCAAGACTCTCCTCAACGCCTTCTTCTTTGTCCTTCATACGGGGAAACAGTCACCTAACTATGGCGCCTTGTGCCTCTCTCTCTGCCAATCGGACGGTGTTCCCTCCTTTTTTTTCGTTTTCCGCTCTGCCCCTGGTGCCTCTGCGTCTCGTGCTTCCTCCTCTCATGAACCACCGGCCGCCTCTTCGGCAGCAACGCCTTCTAACGCCTCCTCCATATGGCCGTTTTATGCTTCTAACCCAGCAGCATTTTGATATGCGTATGGCTCAGACGGAGGAGCAGATGAGGGCAAACACCTGCGGCCTTGGGAATCTCATTCAGAGTCGCTTCCATGACCAAGCCTACTTCATCCAGCGGACTCTTCAGGACCGCAATCCTTATCTGGATCTTAACCTTTAGGATCCTCAATACCAAGACTTCCGATTCTCTGACCCCAATGCTTACGGGTTCATGTACCCCGATGGTGTGGATCCCTTCAGTGCCTTTTACGAGACTCCGGGTGGTGAGGATGATGATCCAGCGGATCAATAGCTGCGGTCTCCTTTTGTGGATGGTCGAATAAAGAATTGGTGTCAGTCATTAGTGTGTGTCTTTTGAGGTCCTGCGGGGACCACTAGTTATGTTTCTATGTCTTGTGTGGTCCTACGGGGACCATTTTATGTCTTGTTATGTCTTGCTTTACTCTCGTTAAGGAGAGTTTATTTGTCTTTTTGTCTATGAATTATCAAGCTTGTACTTTCCTACTTTGACAATCAAATATATGCATGCTTTCGTTTACTCTTGAGCTCTCATGTTTTCTTGCTAAAATACTTGATTTCCCATATTTGATTAAGTGACAAAGGGGGAGAAAATGTAGTGAGGGGGAGTAGTCTACGTACGGGAGAGTCACTCCCTGAAGATGCTCTCTTTTTCTATTTTGTCAATTATCAAAATGGGAGAGATTGTTGGCACATTTATTTTGATAACATTAACAGCATCTTCGTAGTTTAGTTTTCTCTATATTTCAGCTAACAGATAATCTCTCAAGCTCTCCTACAAAAAGATCTGTCCATTCAAGCCGAGTCATCAATGCCTTATGGAAATCCCTAAAAGAAGACTGAAAAAAAAAGACCAGCGCTCCTTAAAGACAGCTCTCAAAAGATTCAAGATTTTGAGTCTGTACAAGGTCTAGGTCTTTCTGTATAACACCTAAGGTTGGATGACAAACATAAAGATCTTCTATTTTTCAGTCAAAAATCAATGTATAAAGAAACGGCATACTGACTGTATACCGCTGTGTACCGACGGTATACCGTTTCTGAGCTCCAAAACGTTCGGTGACAAAACATCGGCATACCGACGGCATACAACAGTATACCGGCGGTATACCGATTTGTGAGCCATAAAATGTTCTGTGACGAAACTCGGTATACCGACGGCATACTACAGTATACCGGCGGTATACCGTTTTGTGAGCCACAAAATGTTCTGTGACGAAACTCGGCATACCGACGACATACTAAGTATACCGGCGGTATACCGTTTTGTGAGCCACAAAATATTCTGTGACGAACATCGGTATACCGACGACATACCGCTGTATACCGACGCTATACCGGCTTCATCAGATTTGATTTTTGAATGGATAAGATACTAGCATTAAATGCTCCCAACGGATAGATTTATTACCGTTACTGTTCCGAACGGTATGTCGACGGTATGCCGGTCCATACCGACGACATGCCGTCCGTATTATGTTCAGAAGCATTAAATGATATCCTTTCTTAGTTTCTATATAAATGGATTCCTTCCTTCCATTGAAGGCTATCCACTTAAGCCATAAATTTCTCAACAACCAAGAGCTCCACCATTACTACTCTACCCAAGTTTTTAATTGGCATCTAATCCAAAAGTGCTAGAGTATTCAAGAGTTGTACTTTTCGATCTTCAAGTGTTGTAGAAGATCAACAGTTTCTTTTCCTTTCCTTTTGAAGTTGACGAGCCTTCGTAAGAAAACTCGTGTGTAAGAAGTTGGCGAGTTCTTCGGATCCAAACTCGTGTTGAAGTTGGGGAGTTCTTTGGATCCAAACTCGTGTATAACTATTTACTCAATAGTGGATTTAAGTCGGAGAGAGTTCTGGGACTGGATTGCCCTAGGAAGGAGACCATGATACATCGAGTGTTTGATTCTCTTTCTCTCTCTTATTTACTTCAGTAATATAGCTTACTTGTGTTAAGTAAATTTTTATTACCCTATTCACCCCCTCTAGGGTTCTACAATACCAACCATGCACGTGGCAACAGTAGCGTGCAGCAGTAGCAGCAGCGATGTTGTCGCGATCGTCGCCATACGCCGCCGCGACCCCCGTGGCAGCGCACGACCCTGAACGACCCCCCCTCTGGCAGCCACCTTCGTCTCCGACACACCGCACGGCAATCTGTACGTTTCGTACAAAATCCTGTCGTGACGCGCACGAATTCGATCCCAGAATTTTGTCTCCTCGTAGCAACTTTGGACGCATTTTTTGGAGAATCTGATCGTTTAATCGTCGATTCGATTCTTCCGTCTTAATCTCGGTAAATATCCCTTCGCTCACCTAAAATTTTATCCGTTAATTCGATCGTTTGATATATCAAAACCGGCCACCAAGTTGACTATTTAAAACACATTTAATTTGGATAGTTTCGTGGAGCAAACTTCGCAAATTCGTTTCTCTCTCCTTGAACCTCCAGTGACAAACCACCAATTCTGGTGCACAGTAGGTATAACCACCCCCGTGCCAGAAAATTTTTAGATTCATAAGATATTGTTTGGTTGGTTGAAATTGATGCCAAAGTTGGCCTCTCGAAACCATAATTTCCAACATATAAAATTTGGATTTTGAACCCGGGACAACAAATTCTAAATTCGACACCACCATTGGACTTGTGGCATCATTATGGCCCAAATTGCCATATAATTTGCCGAATTTAGGCAACCTTTATTCTGACACAATTTTCGGTACAGAGTGGGTCCAACGACGGATACCGTTTTGACCCAAAATTAACGTTTTGCCCATGTGTCCATAATTGGACTTGTGGGTTGCCAAACTTAGCTACTTTTTTATTATAAGACTGATGGAGTTGTCCGTTTCAGCATTCATAGATGTTTGTGGAAGCTCACTTTTTGTTGTTTCTATTGTTTTGACGATTTAGTCGCGACTTGTCGTCTGGTCATCATACAACCTCCAGGCAAGTATACATTGCAAAATTGTACAATACTTTCAGGCATTTCTATACTGCAATATTTTTTTAGTCACACTTGATTACCTATGCTATTTTTCTTATCTTACATGCACGTTCCTTATTCGTTCTTCATGTGTTTCCTGTGAGTATTGTGATGATATTTGCTAGTCCTAGTTTTCGTTCTGTTGCATTGACTTGACCTGTAGCTGAGATCGATTTCTAGACATTGACCTTTGTTTTACTAGACCAAGAATGTCCCATGGCATTACGGTATAGAGACTCCTTATCGACTTGTTATTCCACATCTAGGACTGGGAGCGTCCTATGGCGTTACGGTGTTAAAGACTTATTATCGACCTGTTTTCCCGTTGTTAGGACCGAGAGTGTCCCATGGCATTACAGTAGTAGAGACTTATATTTTGTCTCGAGATTAGGAGCGTCCCATGGCGTTATGATATTGAGACATCTTTATTGATTTGTTACACATGTTTTACTTTCTTCTTTTTCTAAGCATATTATTTACTGTTACATTTGGCATGTTTATATGTATCTTGCTAGTCCCCTGAGGACCTGGTAATCTCTTCAGGTTACTGATGAGCGGCTGCGTAGAATAGGGAGGTGGTTGATGATTGTCTGCAGGATTCAGGTATCAATAGTGGTACAATTTATTATTATTACGTATTTATCTTTATTACCATGTCTTTTTACTGCTGTTGTAGTCTAGCTTTACAGACCTATCTTGTTATTCGGGTCTAATCGAACACATATGATTGTGGGCTGCAGACGACAAACCATATTGTTCCTTCTTGATGTTTACTAGTTTATGTGGATTGAGATTTAGTTTTGACTTTCCATGATTAGATTTATTAATATAGTCTAGACAGCTTATACGTATTCGAGCGGGGCTGGAGTCCTCTCAACACGTAGCTGGCATGTAAACGTATTCCTAGTACTATATATTTTGGGACTGGAGCCTTATATATTTTTTTGGTGGCCCATGCAGGTCGAGTTAGCCTTATCGGTTATATTACTGTACCGAGCGGGCCTGCGAATATGATTAAACCCTTAGAAATCTCAATCTACAACTGCCTTGACAATGCTTTTAGAAATTTCTCTTCCATCTTTGACCTTCGTATTTGCTCTCTACTATTCTTTCTTTGCTTCCTCGTACCATTGCTTCTCGCCCCTTCCTACTTCGAAGCGACGAATGATCGTGCTATATAGAATTTATCAGAAATCCTTAGGTTATAGTATAAGTGTCACGACCCGCACCCACTTTTCGGGATACGAGTGCGTGTCCAAGCCAGCCTATGCCGCAGTGTCAGCGGTAGAACGATGTCTAGACCACAATGCTCAAAAATCACAATAATTGCTCATTTCCAAAATTAAATTAATTTATAATATCCACAAGTTTTATATTTGAAGAATTTATAAGTCTCACATAATGAAATAAACAACTAATCTATTTAGCTAATCTACTAGGTTAACCTCAGCATACCCATGTCTTCCAAATGCTAAGAAAAGCTGCGACTAACCTGAAAAATGTTGGTTTCCAGTCAGGAATGGAACAAGCACACAGACCGACATGCTATTCGAAAACATAATAGAATTTACAAGACATGAAAATAGCGTATGTGAAATAATCTAGTAAATAAAACCGATATCATGGAAAATCAAGAAAGAAAGTAGATAACTCTACAACAGGATATATCAACTAGAAGAACATGTAAATAGGATAACATGGCATGTGGTGAAGAAACAAGAAGAAACAAGTAAATGACAACTATCTATGTGTTTTGAAATATCGGGTTCGACATGTGAACGACTATGGAGTATATCCGGCACTCCGTACGTGTATTATGTGGCTATTATCCTCCACGAAAGACACGGAAGATAGTTCTGGGTAGTTCACATGTCTACTAAGATATTTTTCCTCCCGACTAGTACTCACGGACTCGAACAAGGCACAAAATACGGAAGCATGATAACCAAGAAATATAGTATGTAGAGATCAATGATACTAATCCGTATAACAACGTGTCAACAAGTAAGAGAGAGCATACGTATAAACATGAAATAAAAAAACTATTAGGAATCAAAATCAATCAGTATATGTACTTGCATGTAGTCCTTTGCTGGTGAAACCGATAATACCGAGCCACTTAGTGAGCCACAAAAGTCAAACTCGTGCAACAGTCTCCGGATGCTGAAACAGACATTATCAATGTGTTTGGTATAAAAGAAATTTCCAAGAATGCCTACCCAAAAGTCCAATTCTTGACACAGGGGCAAAATCGTAATATTGGGTCAAAACGATGTCCACCGTTGGACCCACTTTGCACCGAAAGCGTGCCAGAGCCTATGGTCTCTAAAGTCATCAAACTATATGTCTACGATTCTGATTGACGACACGAACCCAACCCTATGTCCAAAGTTAAATTTTAGTAGGCCGTGCACAAATTCGCATGTTGGATCGGATCGTAGGCCCGCCAAAATAACATTCCAGCCGACATTCTCAGAATCGGATCAAACTTGACATATAGGACCAGAAAAATGACACAGTCCTACTAGCACAAGTTTTATCTCGAGATGACAAACGTACACGAAGTTATTGGCTAGTTTACAAAAGGGCCGATACGGGATATCTTGACGGATACGCCTCGATTTCGTCGTACATGCACAGCGACATCGAGTTCCGTCGAATCCCACACGTCACCAATATCCATATGCATCTTTCGATGCTCATGGATTACGACCACGTCGTCCAATTTATTGGAGCGTACGCCTATCAGAAGTTTTTCCAAAATCTTATGGTTTTAAAACTATTTTTCTTCAATTTTGGAACTGGTTTAATAGAAATATAGTACAGAATAAAGTAATATATTTGATGGGTTTTAAACTCGGTTATATAGGCTACGAATCTGTTCAAGTAGATTCCTAAAATCTCCTATAATATGGCAGTTATCTGCCTTCCAATAGAGGGTGTTGGATAACGAAACTATTCTGTTTTTGAACCATTATTTGCGAGTTTTGGCGTCGATTTCTCTGACAATCTATGACACTATAATTAATTCTATTTGAAGGAACTTAGAGTCGTATAGGTTGTGTGCGTACCAGAGAAAACGGATTGGACTTTGCTCGAGCAAGGAGGATGATTCCTCCCTATGAAATTGGCCTCGCAGGGGCCTGCTACTATTGTAGTGTTGCGCGCTGCTGCTGCCCGCGTTGCTCTGTTGCCGGCCGGCGGCCACCTGTGGCAGCACCGGAGCACACGTTACAAGGCGTAGGTGGCAGGGCTTGAGGTCAGCGGTCTGGGTGAATTAGTTTAGGGTTAGGTTTTGTTCTGTTCTCTTTTTCGCTCTCTCTCAATATATAATAATTGGGTTTGGAGAACTATCTGTGTGCGGTTTTGTTGGCCCATGCTCTGGCTGGGGGGTGGGTTAATTTCTTTTTCTTTTTCTTTTACTATTTTTCTTTTTCTTTTACTATTTTCTTTTAAACTCTTATCCTTTATTAACTATTTTTTATATATTCTCACATATATTTATTTACATAATTAGGATGATATATATATATATATATATTTTTTTTTATTTTTATTTTTAAGGAACCGAAAGTTTATTGATGTGTCAGGCGCAAAATGTCGAAGCCTATACAAGTAAGCTCGCCAAGCGCGAAGAGGAACAAAAGCAATAAGCAAACCGAGCGCCCCAGGGCGCTGCAGACAGGCTAAAGCAATGCCTGCCAAAACCGGTTCGACGAGTGGGAGCAGCGGTTCTTGAGTCTAAGGATCTGGCGCCGTATTTCGCGGATCAGTTAGGCCGCGTTGAATTGGCGGTCTTCATACCTGAATTTGTTTCGGTTCTTCCAGAGCGCCCAAATGCCAGTGACTACAGCGATCTGATGACAATGGGAGTCTCCCCAGTTAGCCAGGAGATCGTTGAAGCCCCGGACCGATGCCTCTTCCTATATAGGTGGGCGAGGTCATGCCACAGCTGATCGACAAGATCTCCAGAGATCAGGATGTGTTATGCTGTTTTAGGTTTGTGGGAGGTGCAGCAGTGACATCTGGATGCTAGGCTGAAGCCTATGGTGGTTAGGTAGTCGTCGGTCGGAAGCTTCCTGCGTTGGGCTCTCCAGATCAGGAACGACCACTTGATGGGTATACATGTTTGCCAGAAGGGGGCGATCAAAGTGGACGGCATTCCTCCGGTCCTGACCTCGCGCCTGGCGGATGCCATCGTGAACACTCCTCCAATGGTGGGGGTCCAACACACGGTGTCTAGGAGATCGTTGATTTGTGCGTCCGCGGCGGCGATCGCTATGGCCGCCTCCGTCCCGATCCAATATCTGATGGAGGGAGGATGGAAACCCAAAACGGCTAGACCCTAGATATGAGGGAGTTCCAGAAAGCCATCTGGCCGTGATTGCAGTGGGCTCGCTCCTTGCTGCACTGCCTGATAGTCTACCTAACCAATTGATCGACGGAGAACTGATGGCCTTCATATCTCGCCTTGTTGCGGTTCTTCCAAATAACCCACGTCGCAGCAGCTGCAACGATCAGATGGCCATGTGGCCCGGAGCTCCATGTCTTGATTAGGTCTTCGTAGCACCCGCCTCCTATATCCATCCTACAGTATTGGAAGAGAGAACTCCAAACCATGGCCGGTAGATCTCCCTGACAAAAGATGTGGTCCACCGTCTCCAAGTTGCGATCTGTGCAGTATGTACATGCTGATGCTATGCTGAAGCCGATAGTACTGAGGGTTTCATCAGCGGGAAGGATCTTGCGTAGGGCTCTCCAAATGATAAATGACCACTTCTTGGGGATGCATGTTTGCCAGAATGGGGCAATGCTAGGGAGAGGCGCCCATGTGCCTCGGATCACTTTTTTGGCCGATTTGACCGAAAAGCAGCCCGACGCGTCATTCTGCCACCGGAGATCGTCAGCGTCGATCCCGATCGCCAATCTTTCACGACGTATGAGCTCTACCACCTCAAAATCGGCCCAATCCGGAACCTTGTTCCAGATCCAAGCTTTACCAATGGGGTCCCACATGTCCTTGACCTTGTAGAACCTGTGGGCTTCTGAGTAAATAGGATGTAAGGTATCTCCAACCCATCGTTCCAGGAAGGCCTGAGATTCTCCGTCGCCTACTTTGAGGTGTATCACCGGTTCGGCAAGAGAGCACCCGATGAGCATACGATGCCACGTTGCGGAAGATCTGCTGTTAGATATAGCCGTCGATGGGTGGATGTTCTTGAAATATCTGGCCTTCATGAATCTGGTCCATAAGTTCTGAGTGGTGCGTAGCTTCCACCACAGTTTCATCGAGAATGCTTTAACAATGTAGAAGAGTTTGGTGAATCCCAGCCCTCCCTCCTCGGTCGGCCTGGCCATGGAGTCCCAACTGGCCCAATGATGCTTGTCGTTGTCGTCACTGTGCCCCTAGAAAAAGTTGATGAATATGCTCTCGATAGAGTTAAGGACTTTCTTAGGGGGAGAGCACGCTGCAAGAGTGTAGATAGGGATTGATGTGAGAACGTGGTTAATAAGGATCATCTTGCCTCCCGAAGATAGCGTCGCATTGTGCCATCCTTCAAGCTTTTTTCTGTTGCGGCTGATCAGATCCTCGAAGATACCAGCGTTAGATTTCCCGTACACCAGGGGACAGCCCAGATATTGGAATGGGGGGTGCTTGATAGGGAAGGAGGTAGTATTGGAGAGGGTGCCGGCATGCTCTCTCGTGATCTTGTGGTGAGTGTAGATGACACTTTTATCTGGGTTGACCTTCTGGCCCGAACAGCTAGCATATTTCTGGAGGGTGTTGTGGACCACCTCTACCGACCCGACGTCCCCGGATGAGAAAATGAGGATGTCGTCAGCAAATGCTAGGTGAGTGATAATAGGACAGCCGCTGGCGGTATGATAGTGGTGGAAGTTGGTAGTGCAAGTCATCTTATTAAGATTCCTGCTCAGGGCGTCCGCCGTGATGATGCAGATGGTTGATGATAGGGGATCACCTTGCCTAACCCCGCGGGTCGATTTGAAGTAACCATCGGCCTGACCATTGATCACCGTAGAGAACCAGGAGTTGCTGATCGATCTCCACATGATGTTGGTCCAGGTTTCAGAAAATTCGAAAGCTCTGAATACCCAGATCATGAATTGTCAATCCAGCCTGTCGTAAGCTTTCTCCATGTCTAATTTGATAGCTATGTTGCTCCCTCTTGCCGGAAACTTCATACAGGTGATTAATTCTTGAGCTAACATGACATTATCCTAGATATTTTTGCCGCGAACAAAACCACTCTGCTCCTCAGAGATAATCTTGGGAAGGAGATCAGACATAAGAGATGCGACGATCTTAGATATGATTTTGTTGGTGAAGGTGCAAAGTCTGATTGGACGGAAGTCACGAAAGGACTCCGGATTATCTTTTTTTGGAATGAGGATCAGATTGGTGCTCGAGATGGCTCTCGGATACGTCGTACCTTGAAAGAAGACGATGACCGCCTCGTGGATATTTGCCTTAATGATGTCCCAGCAGGAGCCAAAAAAAACCCCGAAAACTCGTCTGGGCCAGGGGCACTATGCTCGTTTAGAGCCCAGATGGCGTCTTTCACCTCTAGCTCGGACGAAGGGATCTCTAGCCGGATGTTATCACCGTCGTTGATGAGATGTGGAATTTCTTCTAGGAAGGAAGGGTCCCTGATGACTGTCTCTTTGGAGAACAGATTGGAGTAGTACTCAGCCGCTGCCTCCTGGATACCTTTTTGGTCTTTAATGATGTTCCCGTTACTGCCCACAATTTTATGGAGGGTAAGTTTCTGCCTGCGACCATTGACGCATGCATGAAAGAAGCTCGATTTTTTGTCTCCCTCATTGTCCCATTTAAGCCTGGCTTTTTGCTTCCAAAAATCAGTCTCCACTTTCAGACAGAATTTAAGGATAGCTTTGGTGAGGTTGAGGGCAGTCCTGGCCACTGGAGATCTATCATTCATGAATCTAATCTCTGCTCGATTAACGTCATCCTCGGCCTCACGGACAGCCTGAAAAATGTCCCCATAGGCCTGCTTACTCCATACCATCAGGGCTTTCCTCGTGGCCTTGAGCTTGATGGCTACCCTGGGGCTCGGCATTGTCCGTGCTGTTCTACGCTTCCGTGACGACACCCAAGAACTGGGGATGGTCGCTCCAGAAATCTAGAAAGTGGAAGCTCTTTTTGTTCGACCCCGAGGTGCTGGAGATACTAACTAACAGAGGGGCGTGGTCGGACTCGGTGGCGTTGAGGTGGGAGAGCTTAGAGGTAGTCCCCATACCGTGCCAATGACCGTTCGTAAGGGCCCTGTCTAGGCGGGAATATTGGCAGCGATCTCCATCCTGCATGTTGCACCAGGTAAATGCGCTGCCGATGAACGGAAAGGAAGAGAGGTTGGAGTTAAAAATAAAATTGTTGAAATCTTGCATGGATGGAAGAGGGGGGGCCGACCCCCGGTCTTCCCCTCTCTGCACGTGACGGCGTTAAAGTCCCTAATGCAGAGCCAAAGGAGATTGTTGTGGTGGAGGTGGATGTCCAGGAGGTTGTTCCAAAGGAGTTTGTGCTCCGTGATGTCATAGCTGCCATGGACCATGGACAGGATAGCACGCTTACGTAATAACGGGTGCTCCATCCAGCAGGAGAGGGCCTGCTTGGAGTTGTTAATGACACCGATTTTAACATCCTTCGAGCAGAGGATCCAAATGTTGTGTCTGCCAGCAATGGCCATAGGAAAGCCTAGCTGCAGCTGAATGGATTTGAGTCTCTTACAGGGGATTTTGGGTTCAAGGATGATCAAGACGTCAATCTTGTGGGTTTTCTTAAGGCTGGTGATTCTCCTCTTGGTAGGTTTGTTCGCCAGACCACGAACATTCCAGAAGAGGATGTTCAGCATTAATGGAGTTTGTATGGGGGTTGGTTAGCCCGCTTGGCTGCGGACCTGGTTCGAATGGCCGGGGATTCGTCGAATCTTTTCTGATTGAGGTCGTAGCCTCCCCCGCCATCGAGGTGGATGAGCTGGAGATAGAGCCGTCGATGTGGGTGATGAGGATGTTGTCGGTCTGATCGAGCAAGTCTCCTGCCGGGTCCGACACAGGTTCCTCAGGGTAGATGAGAATAGAGTCGTCTAGGTTGCCCAATAGGTCTCCTTCTGATCGGAGGGGGAATCCTGCGACGATAACTTGTAATCCCCTCTGAGCTTGGTCTGGTCCAAGTATGGCCAAGACTTCTATGATGTCGACTTCGTAGGAAGGTTGAGTCTCGGGAAGGACCTCCTCCGCGTCTTACGGCTTAGAGATACTGACGTCCGGTACGTTATGAGAGTCCCTGAAAGAGATTCTGTTAGAGGTGGTCTCTAGAGTGGACTCTGTCGTATCCTCTTCGAGGACGTTAAACTAGTTAGAAAGGTTCAGGGTTGGTGGGTGGTAGGGGACCACCGCTCTGGCCGATCGGGGGATCTCCGTTCTGTCCGCCGGGATGCCTTGTTCTGTTTTGCTTTCGGTGGGTTGAAATCTGATGTGGGAGTTCGGTGGCGGAAGTAGGGGGACCTGGAGGGCGACTGAATCTGATCTTCTTTGGTGTGAGCTACTGGCCTAGAAGGTTTCCTCTTGAGCTCAGGATGGAGACGATAATAATGCTTGGATTGGTGCTCGTACAGGTGACAGTAGGAGCAGAAGATGATGTGGTTGTCGTAGATGATTTGCTGGGTGTGGGACTGGTTGCCTTGTTCGATGAGGATGTGGTTGGGGGCTCGATTGAGAGATCTAGTTCTACGCAAATCTTCGCATAGTGGGCTTTGGTTAGATTGCTAGTTTCTAGAGCAGTGGCCACATAAGTCCCAAAGGAATTGGCTATACGCCTTAGGACTGCCGGAACAAAGCAAATGAGGGGGAGATTGGGAAGAGTCACCCATGCGGCAACCGTTGCGTAGTCTTCCTTGGTGCTAAAGTTTGCAGACCATTTAATAATCTTTATCTGGTGGGAGTCCACTCTGCTGGCGCATTTAGACCACACAGTCCTGTGGTCTGTATCTGAAGAGAGGTGGAGCAGGATATGTCTGGGGTCTAGAGGTGCCACTCTGTATTCTGCTGTCAGCCGCCAACTGGCGATAACCTCCCGGACCCTGGAGAGTTTGGGACAGCCCGAGGAAAATTTGAGGACGAAGGAGAAGGGGAAAGAGGTGGCCAAGGATTCTAGTTCCAGGTTGGAGAAAGGGACTGTGGGCACAGGAGATGGTAACGGATAAGCGACTTCGCTGAGGTGAACGTCTTTGAACAAGATACCCAGATTTGTTGCTGTGTCTGGCCGAAGTATGTCAGCGAAGGAAGGCGCCGGGGCAGGGACAGCATGATGGGGGGCCCACTGCACAGAGTGGAGGGGGTGGAAGTAGGGCTGCCCTGGGGCCCCGCTCCCAACAGGGATTGAGAGCAAAAAGATCGGTCGGAGTGGAGGAGCCCGAGGGGGGAGAGGGGGGTGGGGATGCCGACCCCGGGGGGCGGCGAGGACCGCGTTACTGCTCTGGCTGCCAGTCATGGGGGGCACATGCGCTAGGAAGAGGGAAATGAGCTGCCAAGGCAGGGCCATATGCGCCCACTGGAGAAAGGCGGCCCGAAGCGGATGACGAGGAGGCCATCGCAGCTAATGGCGAAGGTGAAGGGGCGCTAGTAGCTGGGGGGCAGATGCGACACTGGGGGAGGGCCATATGCGCCCAACGAAATGCTACATGCGCCCGACGAAGGGGCCAACTACGCCAAGGGCGGGGAGAGTATGCGCCGACGGCGCTGGTTGGCATATGCGCCCAATGCAGTGGGGCGGAGGGGACATATGTGCCTGGAAGGACAGAAGCGCCCGAGGAAGAGGAAGGGCCACATGCGCCCAACGAAAGAGGGATGCCATATGCGCCCGACGAGGGGACCAACTGCGTCGAATGCGGGAGGGAGGATGCGCCAACGGCGCTGGGGGGAAGTATGCGCCCGAGGCCGGGAGGCCGTATGCGCCCAATGCCGGAGGGCCATATGCGCCCAAGGCACGACAGAAGTATGCAACTCCGAGCGGAGGGCCGCATAGCGGATCGACTCCGTACGGCTCGAGCGTGTCGCTAGGAGGATAGGCGGGAAATATGAAATTCGAAAATGAATTGGGGAAATTTCCCGCTAACTCCGGACCCGAGTGAGTCGGAAGGGAGGGTGGAGGGTTGGGGGAGAAGGCAGTGGCGGGGGATGGGGATGCCCGCTCGGAGAGCCGGAGCGGGACGCTGGCGGCCGGGGAACTAACCAAGGCGGCGAAGGGGCGCGGCAGGCCAGCGAGAATAGGGGGAGTAAAGAGAAAAGCTGGCGAACGTCGGGGGCGGCGAGGTGGAAGGAGGATGGGCGAGGCGGAGGCGGATGGGCGAGGCGAGGCGGAGGAGGATGGGCGAGGCCAGGCGGAGGCGGTGGCGAGAGCCCGAGAACGGCGAGGAGATCCGGGGGGGTCGGCTGGCAGAGCCCGAGAGGGGGTCGGCTGGCAGAGCCCGAGAGGGGGTCGCCATGTGGAGAGGGAAGGGAAGAAGGCGGGGGTAGGCGGCCGCCGGCCTAGGAGAGGCCGGCCGGGGAGGAAGCTGACAAGGGGAACAGGGAAGGGGGAGAGCTGCTGCATCCTGACAAATATTATCTAAGTATTATATATATATATATATATATATATATATATATATATATATATATATATATATATATATATATATATATGAGTAATGGTTATTGGGAACTTTCAAATAGTAACAAGTAATTATAGCCTACATTTATAATCTCTATAATTAACCTCTATTTATTGGAATATCTATTTACCAACTTCATAGATAATAATGTATTTATTTAATAGGTACACATACAAGTATATACATATAGCCTAGACTTCCAACATTCCACAGAAATATTTTAGGAAAATTATTTATCATACTTCAGGTAAAATATCATTTTAATAGTAATAACATAGATAATATATAACAATCATTTATAAAATTATTATCTAGATCAAAAATAAAAGATTAATACATATATATTCATAATATATATATCTACATGGACGTCTTTGAATGCCCTACATGTCCACATGGGTTTGGGTTTGGTTCGGGCCAGTTCGGACTAAATTGGTACAACCGGGTCTCCTAAAAGTCAATAATCTTAATAATAGATAATTAGATCATTTATAGGGGTCGAGTCAGAACTTTGACTGGTTTTCCTAGTTGGGACACACGTATGGCTCGACCTTCCCTACCATGGCTAAAATATTAGTCAAAGCACACGACTACACCCTCCGTGCCAATGTTCTTGGTCATCTTGTACTCCAAAACTTAACCATGACTAAGGCATACTATAATAACAATTAATTAATTAAATATTTGTAAAATTCTAAAAAATACCATTTAATTCAATTAAATACAAACTTTATTTCAAAATTGCGGGAAGAGCGGTTACAAATCTACCCACCTTAAAAATATATTCGTCCCGAATTTAAGGACTAGTAGGATAGGTGGACTTAGTTGATTGGTGCAAGGATAGAAAAAAATTTGGCTAAGAAATATTGATCAAATAGGTGAAAAAGAAAGAAAAGAAATTTAGGGTTAGGATTTTGGGAGTTACTGATTTGTAGGGAAAAGAACAAGGAGAAGCCTCCTTAAATAGATATTGGATTCCTAATTAGATAAGAAGTAAAGTTGCTAGTAGATAATCCTTATATACATCTAAATAAATTATAAAATACAATTTGTTCCAATCAGAATTCTATTTATGATAACAATAATAATTTAAAGTAATATTACCATATTATCAAATATTTAAAATCGTGTAAATTTAAATATTATTCTCCAATCCTTGTTGTTCAAAGATAGTAACAAATATTTTCAAGTAAGTAATTCGAGTTTAACAAAATGAGTTTCTAGGATAATTGAAAATAATATATGTTATTTATCATATTAATTTGAATAATATTTTAAAATTGCATAAATTTAAATATTCTTTATAACCAACATTACCAAATCAAAGGTAATAATATCATTTCTAATCAAGCATATCAAATTTTAGTCAAACAATTAATCACGATGATAATTGAAAACAATATTTCATATCCTCGAAACAATTTGAACATCATTTGAAACAATTTAAAATATATTAATCAAAATCTTATTTAAGAATAAATAGACAAATTAGAAACTTTGTTAAATAAATTTACGATCAAAATACTTATGATTTTTAAAATTATTTAAAACCAAATTATTTCAAGATATCGATAATAGTAAATAAACATTATCTTCTAACAAAAAAATATATTTAAAACTACAACTAGGATAAATAAATAAAATTTTTAAAACTCAAAAAGTAGGTTTACAAATCTACCCATCTTAGAAATATCCCATCCTCGAATTTCAAAGGGCACGATTAGGTATGACTAAGAACATAATCAAAAGAAAATGTGGTTCGGTACGATTTAAATATATTATGAATAAGTCACAATCAAATTTTGTTTTAAGGAGGATCAAAGAAATTGGTTTAACATGAACAATTGTTCAGGCACGATCAAAATATGAGCAATTTACATGGTCAAGGGTCTAGTCAAATCAAAATCTAAGCATACCTAAGGATAGAACCGAAATAGGGTTAGCAAAAGATCATTAGGCACGATTAACCACTAATTTGAAATTATGTAGGCATGGTCAACGATCAAATTTTTGACAAAGTTTAAACATGTTTATAATCACTTAGATACAACTAGGATGCAGTCACGACCAAGGTTAGTCATACAAGTCATCTAAGCATGATCAAATTAAAAGTTGGCATGAGCACGAATATGATCAAAATATTCGTGTTTACAATGGAATAAAATTTAAACATTAGCAATAATTGATTTGAAATATAGGCACGATTTATGACTACAGTCAAATAGTTTAGTCACGGTCAAAATTGTTTAAGAACGATCAAAATTGAAATCATTTTGGCCCGAGTTTTAGAACAAAATCTAGATACGTTTAGGAACCTAATGGGAGGAAATCAAAATAGGTAAAAAATAATGATTCAAAAACAGAAAGATAAGAAAGAAAGGAAGAACAACCAGTTTATTAAGAAAACAGTAACTAGAAATAAGGCACAAATCAATTTGGAAACTTAATAGTCATATGCCAATAAAGACATAGCCTTTATGGTATTCAAAAATTGTAATCCTATCAGAAGTCACTTTACTGTGAATTTATGTCTTGCTAGTGTACATCTGGCTACAATCAACTCTTGGTTCCATGACTCAAGTAAGGATGCGGTATCAAATGCTCTATCAACTCTATCCAATATTAACATAATAACTCAAAGATGAAATATGACAAATAGGGCATAGTTTTTATAATATTAGATGATCTACTTTTACTTGACATTACTTCAACTTAGGGGTCATACTACGTCAGTGCGCTGCTGGCTGCAGTGAACCCGCAGTCTCGATAATTCAATAAGTACCGATAGCGGCAACTGCTTTGCCTATAGGTCATCAAATATTCTTTCAAACTCTGTCTAGAAGAATTTTTTAAAGAAGTTTCAAAAGTTTAAACAACTCGATCATGATAGGAAATGTCTAGTATCTGTACTTGAAGTAATAGTATTCATTTTGAAAATCATATGATTGATTAGGAAGAAAATGATCGAAGACAAAAGAAATATAAATTTAATTTCTATTTCTCTAATATTCGAAGATTCGAGGAAAAAAACTTATATTCATCTTGAATTTCAACAAAATTGGGTCGAAATAAATATATGGATAATTGGATCATGCTAAGCTCATAAGTCAATGGATGGAAATAGAGTATTAACCTTTAGGGAAAAATAATTACTTATGCAATAAATAAGTAATACGGCCTAGGCAGGAAGGATAATTCAAACAAATTCCAAGGTGATCAAGATAGGAGAGGTGTAAGTACCTGTCATATCAGCCCCAATTCTTGAAAATAGAATAATTGATTAGGAAAATCATTGAAGACAAATGAAGTATAAACATTACAATCTCTATTTCATGGATACTCAATGATTGAGGGAAAAACTTTGGTGAAAGAACTAACGCAAGATTCCTATATACACAACAAAATAGAAATCATAAAAGTAATTCTCAGGGCAAAAATGGGAAATACATAAGCAAATTGGACTTATGATATGGTAATAGTTAGAGAGGGTCAAACAAATGACCAAAGTTAGGAATTTGTCACGCCCCAGAACCAGAATACTGGAGAGCGGGGGAATGACTCAGCCAGCTACGTATTACGGGTAGATGAATACCGTATAATACGATCAATGCTGTCTAACCAGACGAGGGGGTGTATACTACATAAAGTCTTACTATGGTCATTACACATCTATTGTCTCAATCATTCGAATAAGAAACAGAAATAGAGAACATGTAAGATAAAGTAGTAAGGCGTCCCAAACGCTCAGTCAAAATGTTCTTGATATCTGGCTTTACAAAACATAGCTAGATTGATGTAGCAAAAGTATACACAATTGTTATCAGCTGCAGTCTGACTTTAATTACAATTATGTAAAAGTAAGTACAAGACAATCCGACTAACATGTCGGTGCCAAACGGCAAGGTATTAAGTAGACAACAAAATGAGCGGGGAAGTAAGAAACCCACTCGAGTCCTCCTGCGATCATCCCTCTAGTGTTGGCCATCTTGGATGTAGAAGTAAGCTGGATCCTCGGGGACCGGCTCTAAATCTGGCCATGCAAAACCAGAGAGGTTAGACCTCTAATAGCAAGTACCACAAGGAAGCACGACATGAGAACTAAAACCAGTAAGTAAGAGAATATAATAATAGATCTCTGCTTTCCACTAGGGTTCACATCACATCACGACACTTCGAACCAACCTCCCAACCAAACAAGGACAGAAGTTGGCCCGTCATGTCCTGACATTCTGATCATCCCAGTTAGGTAACAGAGTAGTACAGTACACAAACAAATCATCTTGAACGGCCAATCAACTCCTACGGCTTGCTATTGTGAGTCCCAAGTTATCCTGGAATTATGCAATTAGGGATTCCGTAGTTCTTACTATGTGCAAGCAAGGCTAGTCTATCCAGTCAATCATGTGTGCCATGCATGAATTAGATGAGTCCTAGCAGGACGCCCGTCAATATAAAATATACAATAATAATAAAAGCAGATACTGTTCCCTGCCCGTGTGGCAGATTTACAGTATCTGTGGGAACCAGCCGGCCCGTCGGATACTACTCGTCCCAAGGGGGCTGCCATGTAAGAACTCGGGAATCCATTCTCTCCATGCAATCATTATTTTATTTAACTTAATAGTCCCTACGTTGAGTGAAATCCCATGCCGTGGATCATGGTCATTCAAATGAGTACTCTCGTACGGGGTACGATATGCACAACTCTACAACGATACCAGTGCGGTTAGGTTGCAGGTCTTACATAGCGTAATGCAACAATCGAATCTAACCACGGAGTAATCATGCCTTGACCATAAAGTACACATGCTTCTTTTGTAGAAAATAAATAAATACATAAATAAATAATTAGATTGAAGCCTGCATGTGCCTGTATGTCAATATTTGGGATCAGCCAGTCGATTACAATGGTTCATAACATGAACGTGTCTCATTCATTCATTTCAATAAGACGACTAGCCAGTCTCTTAGTTCCAACTAGGAACGCATGATTAATTTAGTCAAGATAACCATCATTATCAATGGTGACAAGGCATGAAAGTCAACTAATATTCAGTGGGGTCGAGTCTACAACTCTCAGGATTTAATTCCAGTAAATCGGGGTATCTATACTCAATTTACGACACATGGTACATCCCACGTAACAATCCATATTTAACAGAAATATTAACATATCATGATTATATCTAGTTTTATGTCAAAAAGCGTAAGGATATAAAATGGACGTTAAATATGGGTTCTCATGGGGAGCAAGTTGTACTTGCCTATGGTTGGTAGGTGGAGAGAGTAATGAAAGGAAGAAGAAGTAATGGTGAAGGAGTTTATGAAGAGAGAGAAAGAGAGGGTGGCTTTAAATATCAAAGGGGTGGTAGGTGGGAGTTGGACCGGGTCCAACCCGAACCCAAATAAGCAAGACTAAGGCAGGAAATAAAGTGCAGAAAATAAAGTACAAAAATAAAATTGCAGAAATATAATTGCAGGAAATAAATTAACATAAAAATTTAAAGAGCAGATTAATTGATTAACATGAAATTAAAGGAATTTAAATACAGGATAATACATGATAAATACTAAATAAATACACATGAGTTGTACATGTATAAAAATACGTATTCCGGGAACGGGGAGTGACATCTCTACCCACCTTAGAAAAATTCCGTCTTCGGAATTTCAAATCCAAGCAGGATAGAAACATCGGGGCTAAGCTAATCTAAGTACAAGCAATTTAAATCAAGCAATCATTTTACAATGTCCATAGCAAGTAACATATCTATACTTAACAATCTACGGTATCAAGCAATTCTACCCATAAGGTGATAAGCATGAGGAATCAAGACAATCATGGTACACAGAAAAAGATATACCTTGTGAGTCAAACAGATGTGGATATCGTGATCGGATATCATCCTCACGTTCCCACGTTGACTCTCCCAAAGAGTGATGACCCCAAGCAACCCGGACAAGGTTAATTGTTCGGTTCTTGAGTATCTTCTCCCTTCGGTCCAAGATAGACACAGGTTGCTCCTCGTAAGACAGGTTGGTACCAACAACCAGTTCCGAATGATCGAGGATATGGCTGGGGTCCGATACATACCTTCGCAATTGAGATACATGAAACACGTCATGCACCTCTCGTAACGAAGGTGGAAGGGACAAACGATAAGCAACATCGCCAACCCTATCAAGAATAGCAAATGGGCCTACGTATCGCGGACTCAACTTCCCGCGAACGCCAAATCTAATGACCCCACGGGTAGGTGAGATCCGCAAGAACACGTGGTCCCCAACAGAAAACTCTAGCGGCATACGATGCTGGTCCGCCCAATGACGATGTCGATCCTGCGCAACACGAAGTCGCTCTCTAATTCCCTTAATCACTTCAACCGTCTGAATAATCATTTCTGGGCCTAGCATCTTCCTTTCCCCGATATCATTCCATGCAAGCGGCGATCTACACTTTTTACCATATAGTGCCTCAAATGGCGCCATCTGGATACTGGCTTGATAACTGTTGTTGTATGAGAACTCAACTAAGTGTAGGTAGCTTTCCCAAGATCCTCCAAAATCTAGAGTGCAAGCTCGCAACATATCTTCTAAGGTCTGAATTGTCCTTTCTGATTGCCTGTCCGTCTGTGGGTGGTAAGCCGTGCTAAACCTCAACTTGGTACCCAGACTATGATGCAAGCTCTTCCAGAAATGTGATGTAAAGCGGGTATCTCGGTCTGACACAATACGGACAGGGACTCCATGCTGCCTGACTATCTGTTGCATGTACAACTCTGCCAACTTTTCTGTAGATTGCCCTACTCTGAAAGGAAGAAAATGTGCTACCTTTGTAAGCCGGTCCACTATCACCCAAATAGCATCTTTACCACTTGGCGATCTCGGTAAACCGGTCACAAAGTCCATTGTAATGTGCTCCCACTTCCATTCCGGGATAGGAAGTGGTTGTAATAATCCAGCTGGCCTCTGCTGTTCTGCCTTCACTTGCTGACATACCAAGCAACGGAAAACAAATCTAGCTATCTCCCACTTCATCCCGTTCCACCAGAAGTGCTGCTTGATATCTTGGTACATCTTGGTCCCTCCAGGATGTATAGAATACTGGGAACTGTGAGCTTCTGCCATAACTTCCTGTCTGATATCTCCACTAGGCACACATAGACGTGATCCAAACCTAAGTGTACCGTCTTCGTGGATTTGCATCTCCTTCCTGAGCCCTGACTCACATTCTACCCTAAGCTTCTGAATCCTTGGGTCTTATGCCTGAGCTGCCTTGATCCTATCTACCAAGTCAGATTGGACTTGTAGACTTGCCAAAACTCCTATATCACTAGGAAGTATAACCTCGATGCCCATCTCCTGAAGGTCTTCTAAGATATACTTCTGTGTTGTCAACATAAATGCACCGCCCCTTCTGCTGAGAGCGTCTGCTACCACATTAGCCTTGCCTGGATGATACTGAAGCTCCACGTCATAATCCTTGATCAGCTCTAACCATCTTCTCTGCCTCATGTTCAGTTCCTTCTGAGTAAAGATGTACTTCAGACTTTTATGGTCTGTGTACATGTCCACTCGATCACCATATAAGTAATGCCTCCATAGCTTCAAAGCAAATACTACTGCCGCCAACTCTAAATCATGAGTTGGATAATTCTTCTCGTGGTCCCGAAGCTGCCTAGATGCATATGCTATCACCTTTCCGTGCTGCATGAGGACACATCCAAGTCCTTTACCTGACGTATCACAGTATACAGTAAAACCTCCGGGTCCAACTGGCAATGTAAGAATGGGTGCTGATATCAACTTCTGCTTCAAATTCTCAAATGATGACTGGCATTCTGCCGACCAGACAAATGGCACATCCTTCCGTGTCAAGCGGGTCATGGGTGCTGAGAGTCTTACAAAATCTGACACAAATCTTCTGTAATATCCTGCCAATCCCAAGAAACTCCGTACATCAGCTACGGTCTTGGGTACTGGCCAACTCTCTACTGCTTCTACCTTCTTGGGATCTACTGCTACTCCAGCTCCTGATATGATATGACCCAAAAATGAAATGTGGTCCATCCAGAACTCACACTTGCTGAGCTTGGCATACAACTGGTTCTCTCTCAGAACCTGCAACACTTTTCTGAGGTGGTCATCATGCTCCTCTTCACTAGCAGAGTACACAAGAATGTCGTCGAGAAATACTACGACAAACTGATCTAAATACGGCATAAAGATACGGTTCATCAATTCCATGAAGATAGCTGGAGCATTGGTCAAACCAAACGACATTACTAAGAATTCATAATGCCCATACTTCGACCTGAATGCTGTCTTGGGAATGTCTTCCTTTCGAACCCTCACTTGATGATACCCTGAACGAAGATCTATCTTGGAGAAAACTCTAGCCTTGCTCAACTGATCAAATAAGTCGTCGATCCTGGGTAGTGGGTACTTGTTCTTCACTGTTGCCGCGTTAAGCTTCCTGTAATCGATGCATAATCTGGATGATCCATCCTTCTTTCCCACAAGTACCACTGGTGCTGCCCATGGTGATACGCTAGCTTGGATAAACTTCTTCTCCTTCAATTCCTCTATGTGCTGATACACCTTGGCCTGCTCCGAGTCCGCCATTCTGTAAACCCGATCTGATATCGGTTTAGTCCCAGGTGCCAATTCTATGCTGAACTCAATATCTCTAACCGGTGGTAGACCTGGAAGTTCTTCGGGAAACACGTCTAGAAATTCTTCAACTACCTTCGAAACTTGAACTTCTTTCATTGCCGTTATTACTCCCTGCTCTGGTTGAGTTGCCCCTGATCTGACTAAGGTAAATCTCTTCATGCCTGGAATATCAAAAGATACACTCCCTCTACGACAATCTATTGTCGCATGACTGTCTTTCAGCCAGTCCATGCCTAAGATAACGTTGAAATTTCTAACAGGAAATTCTATCAACTGGGCGGGTAAAGAATGCCCGCAAACTACAACACTACACGCCAAAATAACTCTACTAACTCCTACGAGCCCATTACCAGTGAGTATATTCAACCTCCCTGGCAATGTCTCGAACTCCATTCCTAGCCGTGTCGCAAATCGTGCAGATATAAATGAGTGTGATGCTCCCGAATCAAACAATGCTACTGCGGGATATAAGGCGACGAGAATATTACCTGCCACGACATCTCTCGACGCTAATGCCTCTTCCAAAGACAGAGTGAATGCCTGCCCTCGACCTCCTTGCTGGTTCCCATGTTGCGGCCTAGCCTGGTGCTGCTGTTGGCCCCTTCCCTGATGATGCTGGGGCGGTCTATGCTGGTATTGCTGCATCGGCGGTCCCTGCTGCCGAAACATCTGAGCCTGCGGTACTAACGGACGCTGTGCCAACGGCCTTACTGCCACCGCTGGTCCTCGATACTGGCCTGCCCCTGGTGCTGGCAGAGCAGGAAACTGCTGCCCTGGTCCTCCTGACCTCGAATTCATGGGACATGTGGTAACTCGATGGTCTGGATTTCCATATATCAGACATAGTCCATTCAATGTTCGACACACTTCTCTATTGTGTCCTATCTTCCCACAATAAGTGCAGCCCGCCGGGGGTTGCTGGTTCTTCCTCTGTTGCTGTTGCTGCTGCTGCCTGGGTGGTACTGGTCCTCGTATCGCCACATCGTGGATACGAATACCGGTGGATGGTGCTATTGTTCGGAGCGCTGCTCCCCCTCCTCCTACAATCTGACTGTGGGATCTCTTCTGACCCCCAGTCCTTGCCGCGAGCCTCTGAATAGTGATCTCATGCCTTCGAGTCGCTGTCAATATTTTATCAAAAGTTTGGTAATTGTGCCCCTCTATCAATTGTAAGAGCTCGAGATGAAACCCTTGCTGAAACCTCATGGCCCTATGACTCTCTGTTGCTACCATCTCTGGGGCGAATCTACTCAATCTGAAGAACTCTGCTGCATAAGCATCTACAGTCTTGCCAGCCTGTCTGAGGTTGATAAACTTCTGTTGTAGCTCAAACTGCGCCACAACTCCATAATAACTTGTCTTGAACCTTGCAGTAAAATCGTCCCATACAACAGGACGTCTGATGCCTACTTCCTCTGCTTCCCACCAATCACGTGCGAGATCCTGAAGTAACAACTTTACTAGATCCACACGTTCTTCTGCCGGCACTTTAGCGGCTGTCAAAATAGCCTCGATATCCTTAAGCCATGCATCTGCTGAGATGGCATCCTCCGTGCCTTCGAAACGGCGGGGGTTGTACTTGCAAAACCTGGCCGATGCACCAGAATCAGTTCTCACTCCTCTTTCCAAAGCCGTCTGCAATCCTTGGTTAAGCAACACATTCTGTTATTGTAACTGAGCGTGCATGCGCTGTTAGGCTAACATCTGATGTTGTTGAGTAGCCATCATCCCTCTCATGATCTCCAGAAGGGCTGGTGTGTCCAATTCCACAGGGGTAGGTGGAACTATTGGTGGTGTTGAAACCTCCGGATACTGCGGTCCAACTGCTGGTTCTACTATCACCTCTTCTTGAATAGCCTCATGAAGTGGTTCTGACCCTTGTTGCTGACCAACCTGGTCAGGTTGTCCATGCTGCTGTCTATGTTGTTGCTATCCAGCTCTGACAGATACGGACGAGGTGCCCCTAAGAAAAGGGACAAGAGAACAATCAAACGACCGGACAGGAAAGATCAATAAAGTCAAGGGATACTGGAATGTCAAGATAGAATTGAGAACAACGAATTATGAGATCAAGGGGGAACGTGTGTGATTGAGACATCCTATAAATCAAAACACCCCACAAGTCTGAAATCAGACCTGCATGGGCCACCACTAAAATCTTGTCACGCCCCAGAACCAGAATACTGGAGAGCAGAGGAATGACTCAGCCAACTACGTATTACGGGTAGATGAATACCGTATAATACGATCAATGATGTCTAACCAGACGAGGGGGTGTATACTACATAAAGTCTTACTATGGTCATTACACATCTATTGTCTCAATCATTCGAATAAGAAACAGAAATAGAGAACATGTAAGATAAAGCAGTAAGGCGTCCCAAACGCTCAGTCAAAATGTTCTTGATATCTGGCTTTACAAAACATAGCCAGATTGATGTAGCAAAAGTATACACAATTGTTATCAGCTGCAGTCTGACTTTAATTACAATTATGTAAAAGTAAGTACAAGACAATCCGACTAACATGTCGGTGCCAAACGGCAAGGTATTAAGTAGATAACAAAACGAGCGGGGAAGTAAGAAACCCACTCGAGTCCTCCTGCGATCATCCCTCTAGTGTTGACCATCTTGGATGTAGAAGTAAGCTGGATCTTCGGGGACCGGCTCTAAATCTGGCCATGCAAAACCAGAGAGGTTAGACCTCTAATAGCAAGTACCACAAGGAAGCACGACATGAGAACTAAAACCAGTAAGTAAGAGAATATAATAATAGATCTCTGCTTTCCACTAGGGTTCACATCACATCACGACACTTCGAACCAACCTCCCAACCAAACAAGGACAGAAGTTGGCCCGTCATGTCCTGACATTCTGATCATCCCAGTTAGGTAACAGAGTAGTACAGTATACAAACAAATCATCTTGAACGACCAATCAACTCCTACGGCTTGCTATTATGAGTCCCAAGTTATCCTGGAATTATGCAATTAGGGATTCCGTAGTTCTTACTATGTGCAAGCAAGGCTAGTCTATCCAGTCAATCATGTGCGCCATGCATGAATTAGACGAGTCCTAGCAGGACGCCCGTCAATATACAATATACAATAATAATAAAAGCAGATACTGTTCCCTGCCCGTGTGGCAGATTTACAGTATCTGTGGGAACCAGCCGGCCCGTCGGATACTACTCGTCCCAAGGGGGCTGCCATATAAGAACTCGGGAATCTATTCTCTCCATGCAATCATTATTTTATTTAACTTAATAGTCCCTACGTTGAGTGAAATCTCATGCCGTAGATCATGGTCATTCAAATGAGTACTCTCGTACGGGGTACGATATGCACAACTCTACAACGATATCAGTGCGGTTAGGTTGCAGGTCTTACATAGCGTAATGCAACAATCGAATCTAACCACGGAGTAATCATGCCTTGACCATAAAGTACACATGCTTCTTTTGTAGAAAATAAATAAATACATAAATAAATAATTAGATTGAAGCCTGCATGTGCCTGTATGTCAATATTTGGGATCAGTCAGTCGATTACAATGGTTCATAACATGAACGTGTCTCATTTATTCATTTCAATAAGACGACTAGCCAGTCTCTTAGTTCCAACTAGGAACGCATGATTAATTTAGTCAAGATAACCATCATTATCAATGGTGACAAGGCATGAAAGTCAACTAATATTCAGTGGGGTCGAGTCTACAACTCTCAGGATTTAATTCCAGTAAATCGGGGTATCTATACTCAATTTATGACACATGGTATATCCCACGTAACAATCCATATTTAACAGAAATATTAACATATCATGATTATATCTAGTTTTATGTCAAAAAGCGTAAGGATATAAAATGGACGTTAAATATGGGTTCTCATGGGGAGCAAGTTGTACTTGCCTATGGTTGGTAGGTGGAGAGAGTAATGAAAGGAAGAAGAAGTAATGGTGAAGGAGTTTATGAAGAGAGAGAAAGAGAGGGTGGCTTTAAATATCAAAGGGGTGGTAGGTGGGAGTTGGACCGGGTCCAATGGGTCGGGTCGTAGGGGATCCAACCAAAGCCAACCCGAACCCAAATAAGCAAGACTAAGGCAGGGAATAAAGTACAGAAAATAAAGTGCAAATATAAAATTGCAGAAATATAATTGCAGAAAATAAATTAACATAAAAATTTAAAGAGCAGATTAATTGATTAACATGAAATTAAAGGAATTTAAATACAGGATAATACATGATAAATACTAAATAAATACACATGAGTTGTACATGTATAAAAATACGCATTCCGGGAACGGAGAGTGACAGAATTGAACCATAGGAAGTCCCCGTTTACCAAGCGAATAGTTTATTCACCTTAGATCCTGCCATCGTATCAAAACACAAATGTATATCCTTCTATGAAAATTTCTCTAAGCTAGCTAATATGGTGTAGAATTCAAGAAGTCCTAACCTGAATCACATGGCCTATGTAGTGACCTTAACTACCCAATAGTCAATTAAATTAGGGACTCCTAGTTCTAGTCGTTCTCCTAAAATTAAATTAATCCTAGCTGTGAATGAGCACTTCCTAGTCGCAGGCTTGCAATAGTACGACTAACTTAAGTACTTTTACGAGTTCACACAATTTTGCGAAGACGAACCTGCATGGGCTACCACAAAAATTTGTAACGACCTGCACCCGCTTTTCGGGATACGAGTGCGTGTCCAAACCAGCCTATGCCACAATATCGGTGGTAGAATGCTGTCTAGACCACAATGCTCAAAAACTACAATAATTGCTCATTCACAAAATTAAATTAATTTACAATATCCATAAGTTTTACATTTGAAGAATTTACAAGTCTCACATAATAAAATAAACAACTAATCTATCTAACTAACTTTTAGGTTGACCTCAGCATACCCATGTCTCTTAAATGCTAAGAGAAGCTACGACTAACCTAAAAATTGTTAGTTTTCAGTCAGGAATGGAACAGGCACACAGACCGATAGGCTATTCGAAAACATAATAGAATTTGCAAGACATAAAAATAGCATATGTAAAATAATCTAGTAAATAAAACCGATATCATGGCAAATCAAGAAAGAAAGTTGATAACTCTACAACAGGATATATCAACTAGAAGAACATGTAAATAGGGTGACATGGCATGTGGTGAAGAAATAAGAAAAAATAAGTAAATGATAACTATCTATGTGTTTTGAAATATCGGGTTCGACATGTGAATGGCTAGGGGGTAAATTCGGCACCTCGCACGTGTATTATGCGGCTACTATTCTCCACGAAAAATATGGGGGTCTGGGTAGTTCACAAGTCTACTAAGATATTTTTTTCTCCCGACTAGTACTCCTGGACTCGAATAAGTCACAAAACACGGAAGCATAATAATCAAGAAATATAGTATGTAGACATCCATGACACTAATCCGTGTAACAACGTGTCAACAAGCAGGAGAGAGCATATGTATAAACATGAAATGGAAAAACTATTATGAATCAAAAGTAATCAGTATATGTACTTGCCTGTGGTCCTTTGCTGGTGAAACCGATAATACCGAACCACTTAATGAGCCACAAAAGTCAAACTCACGCAACAACCTTCGGATGCTGAAACAGACATTACCAACATGTTTGGTATAATTGAAATGTCTAAGAATGCCTGTCCAAAAGTCCAATTCTGGACACAGGAGCAAAATCATAATTTTGGATCAAAACGATATCCGATGTTGGATTCGATTTGCACTAAAAAGTGTACCAGAGCCTATAGTCTCTAAAGTCATGAAACTATATGTCTACAAGACTGGTTTGATGATATGGACCCAAATGTATGTCCAAAGTTGGATTCCAATGGACCGTATACAAATTCGCCCCTTGGATCGGGTCGCGGGCCCAACAAAATAACGTTCCGGTCGACATTCTCAGAATCTGATCAAACTTGGCATAGAAGACCAAAAAAATGACACTGTCCTATTGGCGTAAGTTTCGTCTCGAGATGACGAATGTACACGAAGTTATTGGCTAGTTTGCAAAAGGGCCGATACGGGATATCTTGACAGATATGCCTCGATTTTGTTGCGCACGCACAGCAAAATTGAGTTCCGTCAAATCCCACACGTCGCCAACGCCCAAACGCTTCTTTCAATGCTCATGGGTTATGACCACATCACCCGGTTTGTCGGAGCGCATGTCGTATTGAAAGTTTTTTCCAAAATCTTATGGTTTTAAAAATTATTTTTCGATTTTGGAACTATTTTAATGGAAATATAATACATAATAAAATAATCTGTTTAATAGATTTTAAATTCGGTTATATAGTCTACAAATTTGTCTAAGTAGATTCCCAAAATCTCCTATAACATGGCAGTTATCTGCCTTCCTATACAGGGTGTTCGACTACGAAACTGTTCTGTTTTCGAACAATTATTCGCCAGTTTTGGCGTTAATTTCTCGAATAATCTAGGGCACTATAATTAACTCTATTTGAAGGGACTTAGAGTCGTATAGGTTGTGTGCGTACCAGAGGGAACGGTTTGGAATTTGCTCGAGCGAGGAGGCCGATTCCTCACTGTAAAATTGGCCTCGCAGGGGCCTGCTGCTGATGTTGCAGTGTTGTGCGCTGCTGCCCGCGTTGCTCTGCCAGCGGCCGGCGGCTGCCCTCGGCGGCGCTGGCACACGCATTGCGAGGCGCCGGTGGCAAGGCTTGAGGTCGGCGGTCTGGGTGGATTAGTTTAGAGTTATGGTTTGTTCTGTTCTCACTCTCGCCCTCTCTCGATATATAATAATTGGGTTTGGGGAACTTTTTGTGTGGTTTTATTGGCCTATGCTCGAGCGGGGGGGATTTGATTTCTTTTTTTTTTCTTTTACTTTTTTTTACTATTTTCTTTTAAACTCTTATGCTTTATATATATATATATATATATATATATATATATATATATATATATATATATATATATATATAATTATATAAATTAAATATATATATATATATATCATCCTAATTATATTTATTTATATAATTAGGATGATATATAAATATATATATTTAATTTATATAATTAGGAATATATATATATATATATATATATATAATGCGATAAAATATATATATATATATATATATATAATGCGATAGTGTTAGGTCGGAGTACTGAAAGGCGCGTAGCGGTAAGGAAAATCAAGGATTCAGTACGGATTCGGTTTCTCAATAGGCGTGAGTTCGATCTTCTTCCAGTTGTGGTAGTTGGTAACGGATCGGACTGATTCGACGTAAGCAATTTTGTTTAGTGATTCAAGTCAGTAATGAATAAGTATAAGAGCGTCGAATTTATATGAGTAATGGTTATTGGGAATACTTTCAAATAGTAACAAGTAATTATAGCTCTTTATAATTAACCTCTATTTAATGGAATATCTATTTACCAACTTCATAGATAATAATGTATTTATTGATGTATTTATTTAATAGGTACATATGCAAGTATATACATATAGCCTAGACTTCCAATATCCCACAGAGATATTTTAGGAAAACTATTTATCATACTTCAGGTAAAATATCATTTTAATAGTAATAACATAGATAATAAATATAACAATCATTTATAAAATTATTATCTAGATCAAAAATAAAAGACCAATACATATATATTCACAATATATATCAACATGAACGTCTTTGAATGCCCTATATATCCACATGGGTTTTGCTTTGGTTCGGGCCAAGTTCGAAGTAAATTGGTACAACCGGGTCTCCTAAAAGTTAATATTCTTAATAATAGATAATTAGATCATTTATAGGGATCGAGTCACAACTTTGACTGATTTTCCTAGTTGGGACACACGTATGGCTCGGCCTTCCCTACTATGGCTAAAACATTAGTCAAAACACACGACTACACCCTTCGTGCCAAAGTTCTTGGTCATCTTACAAAAACTTAACCATGACTAAGGCATACTATAATAATAATTAATTAAATAAATATTTATAAAATTTAAAAATCATCATTTAATTCAATTAAATAAAAAATTATTTCAAAATTGCGGGAAGAGGGGTTACAATAAGTTAGTTTGCTTATTGATTTTGGTTGCTTGATAGATATGAGGGGATTAGAGATGCCATATGCCGTAGATATCTAGTGGTGTGGATTTTTGCAACTAGTATGCAAGGTTATAAAATTTTAGGGCATCATGTGTTTGATAGGGTAGTATGACCAAAGGTGGGTTGATGTTCTCGGTATAGAAATAAATATATGATCATATTAGGTTACGCTCTTATGGTAGTCACTTGATCAAGAATAGAGTGGTAGTTTTAGTATAAAGATTGACCCTCTACAACAACCTAAACATAGCCTAACCCAACCCATTTAGTATTATGTCCTATAAGTTGTATAGTTAGAATTAGATAGAATGGTAGGTATCACTTAGCTTGGTCAGATAAAAAGAGACTTATAAAATTATGATAATAATATGGTTAGGAGAACTAGCCTTCAACATGACCATTGGGAGACTGCCTGTACCAAGAAGAGCAGCTAGAGATAACAATCTATAGTTTTACGACAATGATCTTGCAAAACCAAATTACTTGAGTGACTAAGAGACACCGTAGTGGCTAGCGTATCCCTTGAACTATTCCTAGTTATGCTAGCAAGGTTCTTCGTTAGTGAGCCTTATTTTAATTTTGAGGACGAAATTCTTTTAAGGTGGGTAGATTGTAAGGACCCTAATTTTTGAGATTTATTTATTTATTTATTTTATATGATTTGTACTTATTAGATTATATTTTAAATTTTATTATGACTGTAGACGTACTTTTCTGTATCTTTGATTTTTGGAGCACAAGATATACCAATCTTTCGAAATGTTCTTCATGAGTTTTGAAGTAGACAGTTTGACCTTCAATTTGTTATATTATGTCCCATCCAAACTTGTCCCCTAACATCATTTTGACTTCTCACAACTTTGGGTCAATTTAGGCCATTCGATCGATTATCGTAATTCTAGACCTAACTTTGAACTTGAGTTTGGGACTCGACGTTGATCAAAATTATTTGACCAAATATATAGTTTTGACCCATTTTGAGCCGATGACACACATGCCAAGGGTGTGCCACTCAATCGAGTTTCCATGTGCTATTTATTTGCGAATGGCGCGGGAGACTAATTGGATGATTTACGGATTTTGTTTTGACTAGAAAAAATATTTGGACCCAACCTAGCAAACCCACTTGGTAAAGTCGTTATTAGATGGCCATGTCCCAGTGGAATTATTCTGAATTTTTTTATAATATTTTTGTACATCCAAATTGGTTTATACAATTATATATATATATATATATATATATATATATATATATATATATATATATATATATATATATATATATATATATATTTGAAAGAAGGTTAATTGTGGCGAACGCTCCCACCGGGAATCGATCTCCTGACCACTCGGGCCACATGCATCTCTCTTAACCACTAGGCTAGAGGTCATTTGCAATATATATATATATATATATATATATATATATATATATATATATATATATATATATATATATATATATATAAAATACTAAATATATATTGCCTTAGTCATGGTTAAGTTTGAGATGCCCAATGACTAGGAAATTTGGCAGGGTTGGTGTAATTGTGTGCTTTGACTAGTATTTTAGGCATGGTAGGCAGGCCGAACTATATGTGTGTCCTTATTAGAAAAACAAGTCAAAGTTGTGACTTAACCCAAATAGACGAATTAATTATTTAATTATTAGGATTTGAATTTATAGGAAATTCGGTTGTACCAAACTAGTCCGAACTTGACCCGAACCAAACCAAGACCCATATAAGCGTGTAGTGCGTCCAAAGACGTCCATATTGGTATACATTTATTGTATGCGTATATTTTGTAATTCATGTTAATTGTCTAATTATTACTATTTTTATGAATAGTTGTTAAATATAATAAATGTTTTATTTGATATTAGTAGGATATTTTATTATGGAGAATTCCCCCTAAAAGTGTGACTAGGACTATTTTTTTAAAATTTAGTATAAGGTAAATACAAGTATGCATGTATATTTAGTAATTTGTTTTTATTATATGGCCTAGTAAGTAAATTGTCAATAATTTTCATATATGTATAAATACTATTGCTGCTAAGCTAATAATTATTTTAGAAGTAATATAGCATTTTTTTAAAATATTTGTTAGATCCATATATGGGAATATATGATTATTTAGATACATAATTATATAAATACTACGATATATATATATATATATATATATATATATATATATATATATATATATATATATATATATATATATATATATATATATATATATATATATATATATATGCCCCTTTAATCAATAACCAATGAAAAACCTACACTACCCCCCCCCCCCTCCGTGCCCGCGTGCTACCCGGGACGACCCCCCTCTGGCAACCATCTTTGTCCCTGACACACCATATGAGCGATTTGTACGTTTCGTACGAAATCCTGTCGTGATGCGCACAAATTTGAGCCTAGAATTTTGTCTCCTCGCAGCAACTTTGGACGTATTTTTTGGAGAATCCGATCGTTGGATCATCAATCATATTCTTCTTCTCAATCTTGGTATATACCCCTTCGCTCACCTAAAATTTTATTTGTTAGTTCGATCGTTTGATAGATCAAAACCGGCCACCAAGTTGACCGTTTGAAACACATTTAATTTGGACAGTTTCGTGGAGCAAACTTCACGAATTCATTTCTCTCCTCAAAGCTCCGTTTGATGAACCACCAATTTCGGTGCACAGCGGGTATAGCCACCTTCGTGCCACAAAAATTTTAGATTCACAGGATGTCGTTTGGCTGGTTAAAATCGATGCCAAAGTTGGCCTATCGAAACCGTAATTTCCAACATGTAAAATTTGGATTTTGAACCCGGGACATCGAATTCTAAATTTGACACCACCATTGGACTTGTGGCGTTGTTCTGGGCCAAATTGACATATAGTTTGTCGAATTTGGACAACCTTTATCCTAGCATATTTTTTGGTGCAAATCGGGTCCAACGGCGGATTCTGTTTTGACCTGAAATTGGCGATTTGCCCTTTGTCCAAAATTGGACTTATGGGTCGCCAAATTTAGCTATTTCTTTTATTCTGAGATTGATGGTGATATCCGTTTTAGCATTCAGAGATATTTGTGGAATATTCACTTTTTGTTGTTTCTATTGTTTTGATGATTTAGTCGCGATTTGTCGTCTGGTCATCATACAACCTCCAGGCAAGTATACCTTGCCAAATTGTACAGTACTTTCATGCATTTCTATACTGTTATATTCTTTTTAGTCACACTTGATTACCTATGCTATTTTTCTTATCTTACGTGCACGTTCCATATTTGTCCTTCATGTGTTGTTTCATGTGAGTATGTGAGTAATGTGACGATATTTGCTAGTCCTAGTCTCCGTTCTGTTGAGTTAACTTGACATGTATCCGAGATCTATTTCTAGACATTGAAATTTGTTTCACTAGACCGGGAGTGTCCCATGGCATTACGGTATAGAAACTCCTTATCGACTTGTCATTCCATCTCTAGGACTGGGAGCGTCCCATGGCGTTACGGTGTTAGAGACTTGTTATCGACCTGTTATCCCATCTCTAGGACCGGGAGTGTCCTATGGCATTACAATAGTAGAGACTTATCATTTGTCTCGAGATCGGGAGCGTCCCATGGCGTTACGGTATTGAGACATCTTTATTGATTTGTCACACATGTTTTACTTTTCTCTCTTTTCATGCATGTTATTTACTGTTACATTTGGCACGTTTATATGTATCTTGCTAGTCCCCTGAGGGCCTGGTGATCTCTCCAGGTTACAGATGAGCGGCTACGTAGAATAGGGAGGTGGTTGATGATTGTTTGTAGGATTCAAGTATCAATATTGGTGCTTTGTATCATTCTTACGTATTTATCTTTATTACCATATCCCTCACTGCTGTTATAGACTAGCTTTATAGACCTATCTTGTTATTCGGGTCTAATCGAACACATATGACAGTGGGCTGCAGACCACGAACCATATTGTTCCTTCTTGATATTTACTAGTTTATGTGGATTGAGATTTAGTTTTCACTTGCCATGATTAGACTTATACCATAGTCTAGACAGCTTATATGTATTCGAGCGGGACTGGAGTCCTCTCGACACGTAGCTGACATGTGTACGTATTCCTGGTCCTACGTATTTTGGGACTGGGACACTACAAATTTGTATCCTCAAGGTCTACTATGTAGAAAATAAAACAAGGTATAAGGTCTGATCACATATCTATTTAGTACTTTCCCGCTCCGACACAAAATACGAGGAAGAAAGAATGATATGTAAAAGAAAATATAAAGTACTACCATGTGACAAGCGTATCAAGGAATAAAATATCATATAACTAGACAATATGATATAGTAATTAACAATATTTGGAAACAAACAATAAATGTACTCGCATGTCGTCTTGAGCTGCTGACACGGGTCTGGTGCCAAACTCGAGTCCAAGTAACCTATTTTACAAATTGATAATTTTAATAAATAAATAGATCGAGGTCAATATCATGCTATCCAAACTACCCATTAGGTCTCTATGTTTCCATTGCATGTGTTTGCTAACCTTCTCTTTTTACTTATAGTATGCTTCTAGTTTACTAAGTTTCCTAGGCCTTCACCCTATAGTTACTTGTATATACTGTTTGGGACAGCTCTTCAACTACACATGCCTTTCATAATTTTACCTACCAAGGAAACATCCCAACATCTTATACTTTACTATTCCCATATTCCTACATTATAGGCTTTTGTTAATCTTCCTTAATTCCAGTCATTTCCAATTACCTAGACTCTACTGTACCTAGCTAGGCAGGGTGGTACCTAACCATCTTAATTCATTTCTGTCCTGTTTGGTATAGGCAGGACTGGTGAGGCACTAGGTTTCCTTGTCCTAAGTTAGCAACACGACTATTTCCTACCTATCTCACTCAAGTCTGATACATGAGTACCTAGATACACATGCATCTAACCTGTACTTGTGTACACAGGTTTCCTTCTTCAACTTGCCAAACACTAATACATTCATATGAAATTTCCTATTTATATCACAGTTTTACCTTCCTCTATTGACTGAACACAACCATCCTATAATCCCAACTGCTATGCCCTCTAGACTGCTACCTAATCAGTTTCTGATACCACTACCCTACTCAAAATCTGAACACTCTACCTACAGTATTCCATACTCTAACACCCTAACTGGAAGTACTCTCTCTTGCACACAGTTGACTGTTGCATATTCATGCAACTGTTCTTCTATTACAAACCTATTTTGATGCAGTATAAGAGGCTTACCTACCTCCCAAAATCCTATATCTAGATACTCCTTTTCTAACTCCTGTCCCCCCTGCCTATCCTGACTGATACCTTACTTGAAACTCTACCTTTCACTAACATATATGGACTGGACACACCCTGTTATATCTATATACAACTACCTATTGTTATCTCACCCTCACACGTATGTGCATTCACTCATTCACTCATGTATACACTACACAAGAGGTCACACACACTCAAGGAGTCACAAACACTCACACACATGTATACCTATTCTCACAAGCCTAAAACCTATAACACGCTCCCTATCATGACAGCACACACATACACGACTGACACAAAGACCACTCACACTCACACTCACACACAGACCATATACATGTGTAGTGCCCTGCAGGGAGTAGGAACCCCATTCATCTGCACAGGCCTTGCCAAGCCAAGCCAAGTACAGGCCTTGTATGTGTGTGCAGCCCTTGCACACACACATACACATATGTGTGCAGGCCACACTATTGTCTGTCATTCAGTTCAGATGCTTCCCCCTATCTATTGTCTTTCTAATAAGGCAGTACACATTCAGTCCAGTTGCTCTATTTTGTGGCAACTCTAATATACATCATTGTTCACTTGAAATTCTACACCATGGTTACCTACGACTACTGTTGCCTAGTGCACAGATTTCTCCTACTCCCCTTAACTATACCTACATGTCCAAAACACTATGGTCCCTTATTAGCCCTGTACTGGTACAACAATACAACCTTGCTACCTATATTACCTATGTGCAGTTGTGTATAACTCCTATTGCACCTGTTAAACTAATACTAAGGTATACCCTTTTACTAATACCACTCGACCCTACAGGAAACACATGTTCATTTATGGGAACATCTGCATATTGCAGTTACTTGTCCCCCATGCCCTACACTCGATTTGCTCAGCAATGCACTTCTATAAGTCAATTAGCTACTGTCATATTAGAACCCCCTATTTCTACATGGGTTCTTCTGATACTGCTTAGTGCAGTACGCCTATGAATGGTACCTAGGTGCGTATCATAATGAACCACACACCTATATTAGCATGTGATCCCGCACCCCTGATACATCCATACTCATGACTGCCCTGATCAACACATACGCACATAACCCTTCTTGCACAGAAACTATAGGCATCTTCATAGCTCGATACCATACTCTACTCCCCATTAGCCCCCTTCTTAGGAATTACATCAAACACCTATCAATCCCCATCTAATGTTTTGTTAATGACAGGAATTTACAAGTTTTAAGGAAGAAGAAGGTTACCTATTAGAGTCGGATGCATGGTTCGACTATTCCTTTGATTCCTCCTCGGTTGCTCTTGCGATGGGAAAGAGGTAGGGTTTTGTAGAGGGGAGATGGGTCGGCTGATATCTCATATAAATAGCAGGGTTGGGGAAATACATCAATTTCAGTAGGATTAGGAGGAATCGAAATTGAATTCGATACAAATTCCATCCATTAGTGTTTAAAGCAGTCGGCCAAAGAACAAAGGGAAGTTAAATTCAAATTCTTTGCACAAAGGCCCCTTTAGGAGTAGGTTTTTACATAACTGCTCTATTCCTATGTTAACTAGACTAAAGTTTCATAATGAATATATATATATATATATATAGGGAGCGGATCAAAAGCCCCCCTTAGAAAGTCTCCCAAAAACCCCCCTCACTCTAATTCGTAATATTAATGTTAATATTAATGTTAATGTTAATATTAATGTTAATATTAATGTTAATGTTAATATTAATTTTTTAATTTTTTTATATTAATGTTAATGTTAATATTAATGTTAATGTTAATGTTAATGCTAATATTAATTTTAATGTTAAGTTTAATGTTAATTTTAGTATTTAATGTTAATATTAACATTAATATTAATATTAACATTAATATTAACATTAATATTAACATTAAATTACGGATTAGAGTGAGGGGGGGTTTTGGGGGGCTTTCTAAGGGGGGCTTTTGATCGGCTTCCATATATATATATATATATATATATATATATATATATATATATATATATATATATATATATATATATATATATATATATATATATATATATATATATATAAGCATTTAAAATTATACTAAAATAGGAAAATTGGGTCTAAGGGTTTACACACACTAATAAAAAATGAGTGATAGACTACATAGTGCAAACTAATCATTTAAGCTAAGCAACTAGTCATGCTAGACAAGTGAGACCACAAGAGAATTAGCTAAGCAGGCTAGTATTATATCTCACATTGATCTAGATAATAAGCAACTAAATATATATCAATAAGAGCTAGTAGCAAGACATAAATAATAACATGCTAGATTTTATAAATAAAACCATTTTGTAAGAATCGTTTAACATGTTACCAAAGTGGCTCTAGTGCCTAAACTTGTGTTGGTGCAATTGCTTGAAAGATGACCTTTGAGCTTCGCAACTACTAACACGCTTCTCAGTAATATGTCCCGACACAAGAGACTCCACCTACAATATTAGGCGAATATTTTGGTATCCAAATAAACTTGGATCCATATTTATTAGCTTTAGGGATCCATATAGCATTTACTCTAGCATAGGTAGTAAAAGTCCTACGAATAGGACATGTAACACTCATGTATCCAATGCGAGAGCAATAAAAGCAACTAAGCCTAATATGTGCACATGTATAAGAATGAGAATGGTTGTGATCATATGACATACTAGAAAGTTGAATATTTCTAAAGTGAACATAAGAAGATTTGGTTTTAAGAATATAATGTTCTAATAACAAATCATCATGCATGCAATTAAGAGAATCAAATTTAGCATTCAACAAATTATTCTCTTTTTCAAATAAAGCAATTCTAGAAATAAAAGCATTATTTTGTTTCCTTAAAACATCAATAGAATAATCATGCAAAAGAGATAACTCATGTGATTGAGCCTTGATATTCTTCTAAATGAATAAACTTTTTCGAAATTTCTTCATTAGTAGAATGAAAGTCATCAAAAATCTCTAAGGATTGTTTAGACATGGCTTTCCACTGAGAGCATTTCTTGCATTTAGAAGAAACATGATCGTCTATGCTACTAGTAGTAGAACCATGTTTATCGGAGGAGGAATACGATGCCATAGAGAGAGTAACAAGGATCTACTCCAAGGATGTTATGCCTAAAAATAGAGTCATTGCTCTGATACCAATTGAAAAAAAATCCTAAAGAGAGGGTGAATAGGGCGAAGCTAGCAAGTCAAGCACTAAGCAATAACTAATAGGAAATCTAAAAATATAAGTGCAAGAGAAGAAGCAACAATAATACCGACACCCAATATATCATGGTATCCTCCCGAGGGGCACTCCAGTCCCAGAACCGTCTCTGACTTTAATCCACTATTTGATAAAATAGTTACACCGTGACTTTTTTCGAAGACTGATAACTTCATATACGAGAGCTTTTATCCGAAGGCCTCTCTGACTTCAAACCGAGAGCTTTTATCCGAAGACTCTCCAACTTCAATCGAGTGTTTTTATCCGAAGACTCTCCAACTTCAACCTTTTCACAAGAAGGTTTTTGATCTTCTTACAACAAGATGAAGACCTCCCTTTTACAACTTAATAACTCTAACACAATTTGTGGATGAAAAATAAAAGCTTTGTAGAGTTGTTTGTGGATAGGATTTGATGGTTTAGAAGTTTTCAGGCTCAAAGCATCAACCTTGAATGAAGCGGTTCAAGGCTATTTATAACCAAAGCATTGAAAAGAGCTCGAAGACAACTTTTTATTCAGCGACTAGTATACCATCGACACAAACTGGTGTACCATCAATATACCGGTCTGGAATACAACGGCTAGAAATATAGCCCTTAGGATTACTAAATGCTCGAAAATTTGACCATTGGATTTTCAACATTACTGAATTAGTATATCAGCGGTACGAATCGACGTACCATCGGAATGCCGGTTCATTAGGCCGAGAGCAGATTTTATATAAAATCAGTATACTGCTAGTACGAACCGGTGTACCGTTGGTACGTCAATTTACATCCAAAATTGATCCTAGGCTAATTTTTACCCTTGCTTTCGATTTTGCCATCAATTTCTTGTATTTACAAATATTCTTAAAACTCATTATAGACTCCAGATATACTTAAGCAGGTGCATGCTTCTTCAAAACCTTGAAATGATGATAGCATGGCTTAGCTTCTTCACTTGATAGATGATGGCTTCTTTTCTTGACGATAGTTGTCGAAAAAATCTTGTGGAATACCTTCATCTTTGGCTAACCATGATTTTTTATTGCATATGTCCATATTGATCTTGCTTATTATATTGGCCCATTGGTCATGGTCGAACCAGATTTTAATAATTGATCTAACCCGGTCTCGATATAAGGACTACTTGGACGAATAGCGATAGCCTGTGCCTGCTACCGTTCAAGACTTTGGAACTTGGAATTGTATTTATCATTGCATCTGTATTTTAATTATCACTGTACTTTTGCATTTTATTGAGTCTAGGAATACATTATAAACCACACCGTACTAGCAAATAGGCTACCTAAGAAATGTTTTTAAAATACCCTTTCATTTTAAAAACAAGCCCATTCACAAAGCCCAAAAATACTTCATAAACTGTTTGAAAATTCGAAAGCCCAAAAACCTGAGTTGAAAACCAAAAACCAAACCAATTCTGGACTAGCAGAATTTGATACAAATTTGCCCCGAGTTCGGCTACCTGAATGTTGGATTTTAAACTCAGTCTTCCCGCAGTTACGGATGCAACGGCTATAGAATTATGTCTGAATTCTGTCCGAATTCTTCCTTTAAAAATCATATAAATAGAGAAGAAATTATACCATTTTAACTCACTCATTCACTTTCATATCTCTTCTCTCTAACCTTACTACGATCTTCCAAAACCCTTCTAAGCTTTTAATTTCAAATCCCAAGCTAGTTATAATCTCCTAGTCGATTTGCCAGTGCGGTACGGTCTAGAAGTTCAGAGTGATTGTAAGACACTTCACAATTGAAGTTGGTCGAGTACTTCGGATCAAATCTCGCATTTGTAGAAGTTGCAAGGACTTCGTATGACAACTTGCGATATTTCTATAGTAGATTTCAACTGGAAGCTAGAATTCTCTCGACTGGATTAGTCCTCACAAGAGGGAGACTAGTATACATCGTCGTCTTTGCATTTACTTTTTATAATTTATTTTTACTTACTCATATCTGTGATATATTTCTGTGATCTTGCTGCTAACAATTTTTTTAATAGCTAATATTCTACTGCCTACTCTATTCACTCCCTTCTAGAGTATATCGATTTATATTTTGTTCCTACAATTAGTATCAGAGTAGGTTATATAGGTAAAGCAAGATAACATTGTTATTATTTTTCTGTTGTTACATAGATCACTATATCACATATGGCAAGTGTAAAATTCTCAACTGAAGGCCAAGCCATAAACAGACCCCCACTGTTTGATGGTACCAACTATACTTATTGAAAAATACGTATGAGTGTCTTTTTAAAATCTCTAGATTTTAACTTATGGTCGATTATAGTTGACGGCTATAAAAAGCGTCCACGTGTTCTTATTGATGGAAATTTGCTTGAAAAAGCACATGACAAGTATACTGATTCTAAAAAGAAAGAAGCCAGTCTTGACGCACGTGCTATTAATGCTTATTTGTGCTTTAGATATCACTGAATCCAACATGGTGTCTACATGCACAACATCTCATGAGGTATGAAAACTTCTCGAAGTCACTCATGAAGGCACGACGCAAGTCAAGGAGTCCAAGATCAGTAGACTTACTCAAGAGGATGAGGTATTCAAGATGAAGCTCAACGAGTCCGTGACACAAATGTTCATAAGATTTTTGGATATTTTGAATCATTTGTCCTCCATTGGCAAGGAATAAAATAACCATGAGAAGATTCGTAAGGTATTGCGAGCTCTCACAAAGAACTTGATTTCGAAGGCTACGATGATTGTTGAAGGAAACGACCTTATTACTATGTCACTTGAAACGCTCATGGGAAAGCTACTCACTTACGAGTTGTAACTTTAAGACTTTGAAGACGCCAAACCGTTGTGAGCTCTCACAAAGAACTGGATTCCGAAGGCTACGACGATTGTTGAAGGAAACGACCTCACTACTATGTCTCCTGAAACGCTCATGGGAAAGCTACTCACTCACGAGCTGGAACTTCAAGACTTTGAAGATGCCGCACCGAAGGAAAAATCAGTCGCCTTCAAAGGTCAACAAAGAAGAACTATCGAAGAAGATTTTAATGAGGATCAAACTCTCCTAGTGAAGAAGTTCATGAGGTTCAACCGAAGAACGAATGAACACAACAACAATGAAGAAGATCCAATCTGCTACGGGTGCAAGAAAAAATGACACATCAAGAAGGACTGTCCGATGGCATCATCATCAACCAGAAAAGGCAACAAGTATGAAAAGAGTTACTTGAAGAAATCTACTTACAGAAGATATGCCAACACAAGCATTTGGCATGAAAGCGAAGCCAGCGATTCAGAAGATGAACAATCAGACGACGTTGCAAATGTATGCTTGATGGCATATGATCAGGTAAACCCAAATCTCATGTTTGATATATGGTAATTTTACCTTTGACCAGTTAGGTAAAGCTTTTAGTGACCTCTTAGATGACCACATAAAACTTCTTAGCAAATACCAAAACTCTAAGAAGGTACTTAAAGAGTACAAAGGTGAAATAGAAAGACTTACCGACTTACTAGCTGAGGTTAGAAATAGTGAAAATCCTAGGGAGATTAGTGAGCTTTCTTCTGTGAAACAGTAACTAACACGAGACTACACATTTATCCAAAGAAAGACAAAACCATCACTAAACTTGAGGAAGATTTACCCAAAGAGAAGAAGAGCCATCACTGTGCACTAGTCAGAAATGATGCACTTATAGCTTACTATAACACACTTTATGACACCTCCAAAAAGTTAAAAAATAGGTTAGAAAAATAGCATAAAGTTGTTGCTTCCTACCCTAACATGTGTCAATTACCGAAATATCGAAACATGGTACAAACCCAATATTTTTAGACTAAACATAGCCAAATCTTTGCCCAAGAAGACTAAACAACATGCATTCTACTACAAATATCTAACTAGAACACCAAGATCTACCAATCATGCACAACATACTGCACCTAATACTCAGCATGTTAGATGTCACTATTATGGCACCATTGGTCATATCTCACCTGCATGTAGAGTAAGAAAAATAGTTGATTTAAATATATGTGCATGGATTCCAAAAACTAACATATCCGGACCCTATAAGAAATGGGTACCAAAAGTTTTATCTACAAACTTCTTTGTAGGTAGAACACCCTACTCATGCTAGGAGAAAGTGGATCCTCGATAGCGGATGCTCACAGCATATGACCGATGATGCTTCTCTATTCACAATACTGTCAAAGAAGAAAGAAGGATACGTCTCCTTCGGTAACAACTTAAAAAGGAATATAGTAGGTATCAGCAACATTGGTAAGGCTTCCTATCCTGTGATTAAAAATGTCTGTCTAGTAACTGATTTAAAACATAACCTACTCAGCATAAACAATTTAGCTGACCACGGTTATGGTATTAACTTTGTCAAAGATAAATGTACTATAGTTGATAGCTCAACTAGTAGTACTATCTTTGAAGATATTAGAGAAGAAAAAAATATATATTTTCTATTTGTTGGAAGATGCTAACAAAGCAGGTACATGCTTACTTGCCAAGAAAAATGAGAGTCAACTATAACACATGAGACTCGATCATGCAAACATGGACACAATTTTAAGATTATCCACGAAGTAATTGGTACGAGGCTTACCGAACAATTTCTTCAAGAAGGATACGGTATGAGCGAATATGAAAAGAACAAGGCTATCTGATCCATATTTAAGTCCAAAAATATTGTAAGTACCACAGGACCTTTACAATTACTACAATAGATTTATTTGGGCTTAGTAGAATTGCTAGCCTAGGTGGTAAGTTATATGCTTTTGTAATAGTAGATGATTTTTCTAGATACACGTGGGTATATTTTTTTTACACGCAAGAATGATACATTATCTGAATTCGTCACATTTTGTAAAAAAGTTCAAAATAAGAAAGTTCTCATGATTACTCGTATTCGAAGTGATCATGGCGACGAATTCGAGAATGCAGAGTTCGAGTAATTCTATGACACACGAAAATTTATATGAGTTCTCCTGCCCCAGGACACCATAAAAAACGGAGTTGTGGAACGTAAGAACATAACTCTATCTGAAATGGCTAGAGTAATATTGAACCAGTTTAGTCTACCCAAATATTTCTGGGCAGAAGCTGTCAATACAGCCTGTTATATTTTTAATAGGGTTCTAATTAGACCTAAATCGAAGAAGACTCCCTATGAGTTATGGCTTGATAGAACATCCACAGTTTCTTATTTCAAAATCTTTGGTTGTAAATATTTTATTCTTAATACTAAATATAATTTAGATAAATTTGATAAAAAGCCCGATGAGGATATCTTTTTAGGTTATACGGCCAAAAGCAAAGGGTACCGAGTCTTCAACAAAAAAGCAATGATCATCGAAGAATCAATTAACGTTACCTTCTACGAATTAAACCAACAAACGATCAACGAAAATGATGATGAAGACATCAGTACACCTAGCAAGGCATCTACAGAACCTGAAACCGGAACCAGCTACCTTGAAAGTCTGCCGAAAAGAACAAAATTCATGGTTGACCACCCCAAGGACCTGATAATAGGTGAGATCACCCAGGGTGTAAGTACTAGTTCCTCTACTAAAGACATAGCTTCTTGTGTTGCATTTATTTTACAACTAGAACCTAAAACTATTGAAGAAGCATGTAGTGATAACTATTGGTTAGATGCTATGTAAGAGGAATTAAACCAATTTGAACAGAATCAAGTCTGGGAACTTGTTTCCAAGCCTATTGATCACCCGGTCATTGGCACCTGCTGGGTATTTCAAAATAAATTAAATGGGAATGGTTTAGTCACTCGTAACAAGGCTCAACTCGTAGCTCAAGGATACAACCAAGAGGAAGGTATCGACTACGATAAGACCTATGCCCCTGTTGTGAGATTAGAATACATTTGCATGTTATGTGCATTTGCATATTTTCATAACTGTAAACCTTTTCAAATGGATGTAAAGAGTGCTTTTCATAATGGTTTCATAAAAAAGAAGTTTATGTAGCTCAACCTCCAGGTTTTCACTGATTTTAAAAATCATGATTATGTATTCAAGTTGAAGAAAGCCTTATACAGTTTGAAACAAACCCCCCGTGGTTGGTATGACCATTTAAGCTCTCTTTTTACTTGATAATAGTTTTTCAAAAGGCAAAGTTGACACTACAATGTGTGTAAAGTCTTTAAATAGAAATCTTCTTTTAATTCAAATTTATGTTAATGATATTATCTTTGGATCTACTGAAGAATTTCTCTATCAAGAATTCTCTAAGTGTATGCAGAATGAGTTTGAGATGAGCATGATAGGAGAACTCAAATTCTTTCTTGAACTGCAAATCAAACAAGCCAACAGTAGGACGTTCATCAACCAAGCCAAGTACACAAAAGATTTACTAAGTAGTTTGATCTGGAATCCGTCAAATCCCTTGGCACTCCAATGGCAACTTCAACCAAGCTTGATGTAGATAAACAAGGCAAACATGTCGACATATGTAAGTATCGAGGTATGATTGATAGTTTACTTTATTTAACTGCTAGTCGTCCTGATATAATGTTTAGTATTTGCTTGTGTGTAAGACTTTAAACTAACCCTAAGAAATCACACATGTGTGCAGTTAAGCGTATCTTTCGATACCTTAAAAGTACTTCTTCTGTCGGCTTATGGTATCCCAAAATCACGTCCTTTGACCTAACCAGTTATTTGTATGCTAATTTTGCTAGATGCAAAGTGGATATAAAAAGTACTAGCAACACGTGTCATTTCCTAGGTAAGGCTCTAGTCTCTTGGTTTAACAAAAAGTAAAATTTTGTTGCATTATCAACTAATGAGGCCGAGTATATCGCCGTAGGATGTTGTTTTGCACAAGTTTTATGGATGAAGCAAACCTTATAAGACTTTGATTTACACTACACATCCATATCCATTTTATGTGACAACACTAGCACTATCAACTTGACTAAGAATCATGTATGCACTAAGCATCTTGAATTCGACATCATTTTCTTAAAGACCATCAAGCAAATTGAGACATCAGTTTAGAATATGTAGACACAGAGAAACAAGTGGCTGACATCTTTACAAAACCATTAGCGGAAGATCGATTCAATTATTTACGTCAAAAATTAGAAATTTTAGATGTCAATAATATTAATTAATTTTATCTTATTAATTATTTTTTAATATGCAAAAATTATTTTCGAGACAAGACTACAAATGGTCTATTTGTCACTACAGCTACGGCTAAAGCGAAACGGTATTTAACTGTCCCCCGGTGGACCTCCGTTAGCTGGGACTGTACCCCTACAGCTAATCTGAGACAGTCGTTACGTAACAAAATTTAATTCATAAAATAAATTTAATTATATTAATTGAAATTTAAAATTACTTATTTTGAAATTAAATAATTAAAAAGGAATAATAAATACAAAATGATATTTTGGATTTTGTGAAAAATACCTCAACGGAGTTCCAGGTGAACTCGAACCGAATTCGGCCCGAGTTCTGCCCAAATTCGGTTATCGTCGGGTTTTTTAACAGAATCTGAATGACGCCACTTTTATTTCTTCTTCCTCCTCCTCAAACCAGCAGCACAGCAGCCACAAAAACACCCAAAACCCTAGATTTTCAATCTTTGATTTCTCCCTACTCCTTTAGAATTTTTTGTTGAAATTTTGGATTCGGGAGTGGAATCGCCTCCTCTTCCACATACTCTAATCTGAGAAGGTATAATATCCTCTCTCTCTCTCTCTCTCTCTCTCTCTCTCTCTCTCTCTCTCTCTCTCTATTTCTCAATTTTTCAATTTCATAAAAATTTTCTATTTCCATTGAAATCATGCCTAGAGTTAATAATCTTTTCAAGAGAAAGAAGATGGCTAGTGAAGGTAATAACATGAATATTAGTGATGACATAATGTTAAACTTAGTTAATTAACCATAATCAAAAAATAGTTAGATTATTGGACTAACAATCTCCTCCTTTTTTATTATGGCAACTCGGTTAAATTTAAGATATATATGATAAAAGTTTATACCACTAGTATGTAAAATAATAAACACATATCACTAAAATGTATAAGTATAAGTGAGAATAATATAGTGATTGCATTAAGATTAGTGATAGTATAATGCTAAACTTAATCGATTAATCATATTCAAAAAAAATGATACAATTATTGGGCCAACATTAGGCGTACTAGTAAATATTGCATAGCTCCCATAGACCAAAAAGGATGGATTGTTAATCATACTATTAAATAGGCGTGATAGGAGAATGACATAGTGTACCCCTTAGAACTATTCCTAGTTACGTTAGCATCGCTCTTCGTTAGTAAGCATTATTTTGAATTTCGAGGACAAAATTCTTTTAAGGTGAATATATTGTAAGCACTCTACATAAACTCATCACCCTGACAACTTTCAACCCTCCTACCACCTTTATCTCGACTCTAGGATACCCCTCTAACACCCCAGTACCTTCACAAGGAGCCTTAGCCCCTAACTTGGTCGGTACGTGGTGCCGAAGGCACCTAAAGTCGACCAAACTTATGCTGAATTCGTCACAGTAGGTATGTTGTTTTGCATCTAGTGTTTTGCGTACTTTTCGACATTATATATTCTTGAAACAAAAACTAATATAAAGATCTATATGTCTATTTTCATGTCCAGTTGGCCATTTACATAGTACTAAACATTTTGTTCGAAACATCCATTCGAAAAGGTGTCCAGAACAGACTTGTTCTATTGTGTGCAAATTTTTGGCCACTTCTGAACACTTAAGACCATTCCTATAATTTTGGTAAGAAACTAGACTTTCTAATATTTTCAAAGAATATATTTTGCAGTGTTTTGATTCAGTTTACTATTTATGAAAAATCTGGACATTTTGTCGTAATGTCGGAACACTGAAAACTCATAGATTCTATGTGTCATATGCTTCGAAACTTCATGAGACTTGTCCAAAATAAATGTTGTGCATGTTTTGATAAGGAAAACATATTTTAAATATTTTATACTATTTTTTCAGAATTAATATTTATAAAAAAATTGTCGTTTCGAGAGCCAAAGCATGGAACAAGTCTAAGTATATTGATATAAAATCAGTATGATACTTATTTACATATTTTTCTAAGAATAAAATATACTAACTATTACTATAGAATATCTTTATAACTATTTTTCCAAAATTAAATAAGATATTTTTGTGTTATTAAAATATTACTTTATCATATATATTTAATACTATATATGCTAGATTGATATGGTAGTTTGATATTAGTTTCCTTATAAATAATGTAGTCTAAATTTTATTATAAATATTTTAATATATTTTTCCAGAAATAAATATTATATGTTTATTTTATAAAAATATTATTTTATTATATTAATTTAATACCATATATGATGGATTGGGTCATATATATAGTAAGTGCTAGTTCCGTTGATTATGTCTAGTAGAGACTATATATGTAAGTGTATAAATAGTACGTGTTAAGGCATAGATATATCATTGATAGATGGAATTATTTATTCTAGGAGTGCATGACGGGCGTAGCGAGGATCTCTAAGTCCGACCGTCATATTCGTAATTGGAAGTTGCAGGCAAGTGTACATTGCCAATGTTACAGCTCATGTTTTTTTTTCCTTTATTATTGTTTTATTTCTTGTTTATTATCATTTACAACGTAGAAGTAGTCGAAACTTTGCGTCTGTTTTATATTCGGGTGCCGATGATATTTTATAGTCATCAAGTATCGACACTAGACATTACACATACTTTATTCGTGTTTTATTAACACGATAGACCACAGGACACCGACATGATTCATGATACAAAGTCAACATAAGTACTCATGGTTATGGACTTCGTTATAGGATACTAGATTGATACTTGCACTTGTGACTTGCTATACTGGACTTGACTCAACTTGTTAGTGCTAGATATTGTCTCTGTAGCAGAGCATGTTATAGGGTGGGGAGAACATTACCGACATACCAGGCTATTTTATTACTTGACCTCATTACCATATTTGGGACTTGGTTGTTATACTATCGTTTGACATTGTCTCTGTAACAGAGCATGTTATTTTATTGCTTGCATGCGCAAGGTACCACGACATGGTGCCTAGTGTTATTTTATTGCTTGCGTAAGGTACCACAACACGGTGTCTTAAGTGTCTACCTGCTAAGGAGCTTATGTCAGTGACCTGAAGCCTGATATTCAGAATGTGTTCTCATGTACATATCATTTAGAATGGTTAGAGTAGTTATCCTTTAGTCCATATTTGTTTACTGTTACATTGGCAAGTTTTTTTATAACTTGCTATGTCCCTTGAGGACCTGGTAATCTCTTTAGGTAGTTAGTAATGCAGAGTAGTCCGTTGTTCATTGAGGTATTGCTTATCTGGCTCAGGTATTTTATCATGCTTTTACATTTATTCATTATTTCTATTCTACTATTTAGTCTTGTTTTGTAGACCCATATCGTTTTGCGGTCTAATCGAACATATATGTTATTGGGCTGTAGACCATGGCATATACTATTCATCCTTGATGGTACTTATCCTATAGATTGAGATAGATATATTTATAGTTTATTGACAGATAGAATTATAACACCAAGATAGCTTATACATATTCGAGTCGGGCTGGAGTCCACTCGATACGTAGCTGGAATGTATACGTACTCTTGGTCCTATGTAAATTGGGACTGGGGCGTTACATGCTACAACTTCTTCTACAAGATTATCACCCACCTTATGTGTGATCGGATGATGGATGTCGTGAAGGAGCTTATTTCTTCTAATCAGATGGCTTTTATCAAAGGTTGTTCTATATCGTAAAATTGCCTGCTGGCTCATGAGCTTGTGAGGGATTTTAACAAGCAAGGGGGTTACAAAGCGTGTCTGAAGCTTGACCTTAGAAAAGTGTATGATATGATCAACCGGGACTTCCTGTGTCATATCATGCCCTATATAGGATTTAACAAGTAGTGGGTGGATAGGGTGAGGGTTTGTATATATTCGCCCTCTTTCTCCAGTATGGTTAGGGGTAAGCCGAAGGAATTTTTTGGCAGTAGCTGAGGTCGGACACAAGGGGACCCCCTCTCTGTGTACATATTTGTGATTGTCATGGAGTTCTTTACCTGTCTTATGGACGATGCAGCGATAGAGGGGTTGATTACCCCCTACTTTGTAAGACGGATCATGTGGTCTCCCACCTTATTTATGACGATGACTTGCTGCTCTTCATGGAGCCTTCGAACAAATCTCTTGATGCTCTAAAGGACATTCTTGTTTCATTTGATAGATGGTCGGGTCTGCAGCTTAACAGAAAGAAGAGCCAGATGCTCTTGAATTATACCTCTCTACACCAAAATGGTCATTTTGTAACGGAGAAATTGTGTTCCAAAATTTTTTAGGAACGCACTTATTCTGTGCCTATTTTTGGGATGCCAAAATTCTTGGAACGGAAAAAAAAAAGCATACATAGAGACATTCATTGGAACGCTTTATATGCATGCCAGTGTTGAAACACCAACAAAGTGTTTCTAATAAAGAGTTCCAAGGGATGTTTATTGGAACGCTTTGTATGTGTTCCAGTGTTGGAACACCAACAAAGTGTTCCTAATAAAATGTTTCAAATTAATTTTCTCATTCTTACTCGAGCATTTTAAATTAATTTTTGCACGCTTAATGGAACAATTATAATGTTTTCCAGTATTGGAATAGTATAAAGGCATTCCTGTTAATTGTCCAAATTATTTGAAATTCTAAACCTACAATTTGAATTGGTATATTATAATAGATAAATATTTTTAATACTCATGAGATTTTATAAAATTAAAGTTCATTATAATATAAAAAAGTACATGAACATTCATAGCATAATTACATGTAGAATAGATAAAGGTAAAGCTACATAGACTAATAAAGTCAACATGTCGTACATAAATATTTTATGCTTAAAACAATTTTACTAAACTACCACTACAAGAAAAATGGCATTTTTTGACGGTTTATTTCTTGGCGGTCGTGAAAAACTGTCAAAGAAATGAGTTATCTTGACGGTTTTAGCCTTACGTCAAGAAAGTCCTGGTTATATGTTAATTTAGCAATTTTGTAGCATAATAGTTGACGGTTTTAGAGGATTCGTAAAAAAATCCTTTTATTTAGTGACGATTCGATAATAACCGTCAACTATCTATGTGTAAAAAAATTTGGTAATTTTTTGAAATTCTTTTTATTACATATCTATATTGACTGTTGTCCTTCAATCCCATTTTATTTATTTCTCCATCCTTTCCCGTCCTTTCTATTTCTCTATCTATGTCATCCACCAGCCAATGGAGAAGGACAACCCAAACCAACAAACCCCTTTTCATCCTCTTCATCTCCCTTCTCCTCTTCTTCCTCTTCCTCCTCATTTCTCTCTTATATAGATCATTTCTCAATCCCAAAACCTAATCCCCAAATCCATCAAATGTCGTCTCCAAATCCTAAAATATGTTAACTGAGTGGTACACATATATGAGCACATTCTTTACATATGTTGGTTCAGTTGTACAAATATGTTGGTTCAGCTTATGCCACATCTTTTGCCTATATTTCTTGATTAGTATGAATTAATTAGTTCTCAATTAAAACCCCTATATGCATAACCTAGTTTCTTTTCACTCGACAACTCGACCATTTCCCTTCATCTCAGGTGCCCGACTTCATTCTCTTATGTAGCTTTTCTCTACTTAATGATTCTTAGGCCTCCTCCATATATCATTATTTCTTTTCGCTTCTCAAGTTAATTGTGGAAGACTGAAAGAGACCAGGGGTGATAAAATTGAATAATGCACTCACTTTTTCTTTTCCATGGACTAACCGTGGAAGCATCCTCCATATTCTTGGATTTATTTTTGCGCTTCTTTTGATTACTTTGTAGTTAGATTTTACCTCTAATCATTTATTGTCTACATGGACTAACACCTTCTGTTATTTCAAAATGGGCATTTTGTGAGTCTTGATTCGGGTTGCAATGGTTGTATCTTCATTCAAATGCATAAAAGTGCTGGAGATCCTAGTCCTGCCAGCATAGTATAGCATCTGATGAATTATGCTGCTTCCACAAGGAAGCATATATCAAGGTTTATACATGTCCTGCTTTTATACTAAATTCAAGAACTTAAATTTTCTCTTCTGCTGGTACAACTCTCAAGAGCGATAAAGCCACAAGAGCGATAAAGCCACTTATTGAACAACATTTTCCAATTGAAGCAACTTGCCCTCGAAAAGTATGCTTGTTTCCCACTAATTTTTTAAGAAAACCTGCTGCTCTTTTTATGTTAGGAGAAAATATCTGATGTATATTTGATTGTAGGACATTTTTTTGTGAAACAAATATAGTTGCTCAATACTTCAACATGCAATTTTGTCTAAAGTCTTGAAATTCTTTGCTCCTTATTACATCTAAAATTGTCAAATGGTAGTTTTTATAGAGAAAAAGGTACCTAACTGAGCATGAATGGAATGGTGATACGCCAATTCATATGATAGTTTTTAAACCCTACACTCCTCTTTTTCAATCTTTATGAAGGAATTGGTCATTTTACTGTTGATTGATCTGTTCAAGCCATTTGATTTTCCTGGGAAATGGATAGTGAACCCTTATCTTTTTTAAAAAACTCTAATTCAGCCTCTCTATCCTCAATCCCATGTTCACAAGCTTGGCTTTTCTTAATAATGTAGCAAGATCAAATGTTTTTAGGAAGTTCAGAGTTGGGGAAAAGAAATAGAATTAATATTTTGAGACCTAATTTTTTTATACATATATTAATGCCTTTGCAAATAGGAAATATCAAATTAATGGAAACTAGAATAAAGCATAACTATAAAGTTTCTTCTCTTCCAAGATAACTCTGTGTACGATTTACATTGAAAGTTGAAACATATTAAGTCTCAATTCTTACAATGACTTTAAACATACCCATCCCTTTTTGCTACTGCTTTTTCTCCTCTTTGTCATGTCAGTTTAGTTCAAAAGATAAATTACAATAAAGACATACCATGAAGAAATATGTAACACCAAGAGATCTCGATTTTTTACAAAGAGTTAATGTAGAAATGGGAATACACAAGCACTTGCCACTTTTTTGCCAAAATGCCCATATTTTTGGTAATGGGGTGTAGGAGAGTAATACAACAAACCCAAAAATGTGGGATAAAAGGCTTTGAAGTTGTTGTGGTTGGGTAAAAAAGAAAAAAAATACACAAGAGTAAACAAAGAAAATATAATAAACTTTCATATGCAAACCAATCATTTGGTTTCTTTCAAATCTACAAGCTTAAAAGTAACACTTTATTTCCAAATGATCAGCATGTAGAAGTTTTCAGACATGTAGTTGAAGTTATGAAAGTTTAAGTGGTTCTTTTTTTCCCCTGGAAATAAAGCAACAACCGTGTTTCAGATATGGTTACTTCTCCCCCTTTTCGTGCTTCATAAATGCCCACCCACCACCCTCCTTTGCTTCTACTTGTCAAATCAACCAAAATTTGTAGCAAGTGTGTCACGATCCGCTACCCAAATTGTTGGGCCGGGCCGAGTCATGTCCAGCCTACGCTAGAGATAAAGCGTAGTAAGCTGTTCTAAAGACAAACAATATATAATCAAAGTGTACTAATAGTTCTATATGTCATGTTGAGTCAGAGTATATCCCAAACACAAAATCATCTCGTATATAAATATGTTCCAAATACATCGTCAAGACATAAAACTGGATACAGGTCCAGCATCAAAATACATAATCGAAACATGACTACTCTCAAAAGTCCCGAGCAACTAAACAAACTAGACAAGTTTTCCCGCAGGTACATCCTCGTAAAGTAAATTCTGATCCTCGATGGCAACTCCATAATAGAAATCACATAGCAACTCCTCATCGGTAAGTATACCTATAACGTTATCCTGTCAGGACGGGAGCAAGTACTGATTCTAACAAACTAAATATACGAAGCATGAAATGAACAGGAGTGTAATAAACAGGAAATCATGTCATATCATAATCTATCATGGCAAGGATACATATGTCATAGAGACGGATATATATGTAATGTTTAAAACTGTAGCAGGTACGTGATCATCAATAGATGTAAAATGTACTATGGCACAAGTATCTAAAATGTACTTCCATACAAGTAAACAAGCGATAGATGTACATACGTACAGATACAGCTGGTGCGCCTATGACAAGGTATACATATAAAATGTCAATCTTGCTCTGTACATACGTACGGAAGAAGGAGGCACGATCACGTACTCAACTATCAGTTTTTCCATAACCCAGATTCTAACATGTAAGAGATATGTGAACAGTATAGAACATGGTGGATACTGAGAGCAGTATAAAGCATGTGAAACATGGAAAGATATGACTTACGGTATTTAACATGGTTTATACACAATTTATTATATACAATAAATAAAGTTTGTAGAGGTACTTGCCTCTAGCAAAGCAAGGTAGTGAAGGAAATACTATAGATTTCCTGGTGTCTCGTTACTATAAAAATGATGCATAAACTTAGTTTTTATACTAAGCTAAATACTAGGACACTAGTGGTGTGACACGACTCTCTGACTGGACACCTAGCCAAATGGTGATTTTAGCATAGGAGACTAATGCGGGATGACACAATACCTAAACCAGCTTCCTAGGACCTTTACACTATGGTATGTCAATATTATAAATACTAGAAATACCCAAAAATCACAAGTCATGACATAAAAACAATTATTAATTAATAATTCCATCTGTGCACTTCACTCTAGCAATTATTAAAATAGTTATATAACTCTAATAATTACAAAACAAAGCTCTAAACTCAACCTAGTTAATTATAGAAATTTATATTAATTTTTTCTGGAATTTAAAAACCTCCATAGATATTTATTAAAAATCAGTAAACTTAAGTATCCTGAAAATGAGTTTTGTTTTCCTATTTTTATAAAATGCCAAAAGTACTTATTAAATCCTGGAAAAATTATATTAAATTTGTTAAATTAACATAGTATTTAAATACAATTTTTCCATATTTTTACAGCACTTAAATTATATATAAAAATTCAAAAACAGCAAGTTACAATTTCTGGAAAATAAATAATTAATATTTTAATATTTTATCCACGTATACAAAATTGAACCGGAGTCCAGATACGGGACCCAAAGTCATGAATCAAGTCCAATATGACTTGTACAGACCTTGAATGTATTTAGACACATTTGGGCCCAAAAATCCATGCTAGGTTTGGACACCAAATGGCCATGATTAATAAAATACAATAATATATACATATATATATATAAGGATTTATATATATATATGTATAAGGAAATAACATATAAATATATAAATATAATTATAAAAACAGTATATATATATATGTAAACAATATACATAACATATATCTTTTTGTATAATATATATATATATATATATATATATATATATATATATATATATATATATATATAGAGAGAGAGAGAGAGGAGAGAGAGAGGAAGGATAGACATCCCCACAATTTTGCATCCCCATGTTTACATTCGTTGGATGTACTTTAAGACATCTAACCTTAACCATTGGTAAATCAACGGTTAAGATTAGATGACTTAAAGCACCATCCAACGGTGCAAATAGGGGAGATGCATGGGGATGCAAAAAGTGTGGGGATCTTGATCCTTCCTCATATATATATATATATATATATATATATATATATATATATATATATATATATATATATATATATATATATATATATATATATATATATACAAAAGAAAAGAAAAGAAAAAGAAAAAGAAAAAAGAAATAAAACCGAGCCCAAGGGGGCTCGAATTCGTGCCTATGAAAAAGGGGGGGGATGACTTAACATTGCTCGGGCTGGCCAGGGGGTCAGCTCGAGTTAGCTTGATAAGGATAGGGTTTGGTTAGTTATATAGTGAATTAAGATAAAGGGTTGGAAAACAAACCAAACCCGATAACTTGTTAAATAACCAAAACCCATTAGCTTAATGGGTTTTAAACCCAATAACAGTTAATTGAACCCGTTAACCCACAGTTCTGTGTCTTCGTGTCCTGACAGTTAGGGACACGAAGACACACGAGTCCAGTGTCCGAGGCGTGCACGACATGCACGACACGAGCTGGCCGTGTCTGAGCACATCAGTGAACTCCTCGTGTCTAGGCGAGTCCACAAACGTGTACACGAGACACGAAAGCAAAGCTAACACGAAGTGACACGTACGTGTCCGGCACGAGGGAGCTGTCGGAGGTGCTATGCGACGGAGGAGGCATCGTGGTCGACGGCGAAGGGTGGCGCTGGGTTCGTCTCGTCGAGGCGAACAAGGTGGTGGTGGTGCGCGGATACAGCAACGGCTAGAACGGTGGCGATAGCTCTACGTTTAACTCCGGCGAGCTCGTCGGAGAAGAAGACTGCGTAGCGGTGGCTAGGTCGGTCGGGGTGGTGAGTGGGGTTAGGGTTTCGGTCGGGGGGTCTATTTATAGGGCGGGGCTGGGTTCGATTAGGATTTAGATTAGGGTTCAGTCCAAAATTTAGGAATTAGGGTTAGGGTTTCGGCCGTTGGTCGTCGGGGTTAGGGTTTAGGCGAAGGCGGTGGTCAGTAGGGTTTGCAAACCCCCCCCCCCCCCACATTTCATGAATAGCACAAAATCCCCACCGTCATAGTTATGTGCAAAAACGAATTTGCACAATACCCCCCCTCCCGCTCTGCTCTGTGTAAATAAAATTTGCACAGACAAATTGAATATTACAAGCTGCATTTAAAACATTTAAATATTTGTAAAAAGTAATTAAAGCAATTTAATAAATTACAAATTGATATTTTTTGGCTTTAAAAACTATTTTAAAAATTACTTAAAAATTCTAGAAAATTATAATAATTTATTTTAAGGATATAAATGCTATTTAAAATAATAATTTCTTATAAAAATATTTTTTAAATATCTAGGGCTTACAAATCTTCCCTCCTTGAAAAATTTCGTCCTCGAAATTCACAAGGATAGAAGACTCTACAAACATTCTAACATAGCAAGCAATTAAAACAATGACTAAGGCTACTATTAAGACTAACCTCTAAGGTATCAAGCGGGAACGGATGGTTCCCTCGCGGCTGGTGGGTCGAACAAGTAAGGATATCTCTCCCTCATGTCTGACTCCCTCTCCCAAGTAGATTCCTCCGGAGAGTGATGGTTCCAAGCTACTCGGACCAAGGGTATGACTTTGTTCCTCAGCCTCTTCTCCCTCCGGTCCAATATCTCCACTGGCTGCTCAGTAACCGCAAGGCTCGGTCCGATCTCCAACTCTGAATGATCTAGCACATGGCTGGGGTCTGGAACGTATCTCCTCAGCTAAGACACATGAAAGACATCGTGAACCCCTACTAGGTTGGGTGGAAGTGCAACCCTGTAAGCTACCTCTCCGATCCTGCCGAGTATCTCGAACGGTTATCTAGGGCTCAACTTGCCGCCTCGTCCGAACCGGATCGTCCCTCTTGTAGGTGATATCTTCACCAACACCATATCTCCGCCAGAGAACTCCATCGGTCTGCGACTAGCATCGGCCCAGTGTTTTTGCCTGTCCTGAGCAACTCTGAGTCTGTATCTGATCATCCTGACCTTCTCTGCTGCCTCAGTAATCATCTCTGGCCCAAGCATAACTCTATCCCCAGCCTCATCCCAAAAGAGCGGTGTACGGCATCGACGTCCATATAGTGCCTCGAAGGGAGACATACCGATGCTGGCTTGGTAGCTGTTGTTGTATGAAAACTCTACCAAGTACAGATGGCTCTTTTATGATCTGCCAAAGTCCAGCACACAAGTCCTCAGCATGTCCACTAGCGTCTGTATCGTCCTCTCGGACTGTCTATCTGTCTGTGGGTGGTACGCTGTAATGAACTTGAGCCGACTACCCAACTCCTCCTACAAGCTCCTACAGTAATGGGACGTAAATCTGCTGTCCCGGTCCGATACGATGTTCACTGGTACTCCGTGCAAACGAACTATCTGCTGCATGTATAGCTCCGCTAACTTCTCGGTAGAAAGCCCCACTTTGAAGGGTATGAAGTGAGCACACTTCGTCAGCCTGTCTACGATGACCCATATGGCATCCATCCCTTCTTGGGAACGAGGAAGCCCTGAAACGAAGTCCATCGTAATATGCTCCTACTTCCACTCGGAAATGGATAACGGCTGCAATAGACCAGCTGGCCTCTGACGCTCCGCATTGACCTGCTGGCAAACTAGGCATCTCAAAATGAAACGTGATACATCTCTCTTCATTCCGTGCCACCAAAGATGTTCCCGCAAGTCACGGTACATCTTGTTGGCACCAGAATGAATAGAATATCGCGATCGGTACGCCTCCTGCAAGACTGCCTCTATCAACTCTCCCTTCAGCACGCATAACCGGCTGCCATGCCTCAAGGATCCATCATCTGCTATGGTAAAGTCATCCAACAATCCAGCTAAAGCCTGGACTCGGAGTCTGCGGAGGCTCTCATCTGTAGACTGAGTCTCCTTGATCTGCCCCATCAAACCTGACTGAATGTCTAGCGCCATCATCTGTATCACTGATCCTGGCCGAACTATCTCGATATCGAGCTTCTCCAGATCTTCCCGCAAATGTCGATCTATCATCAGATACCATGCCATCGGATGCCTGTTCAGCGCATCCGTCACCACATTTGCCTTCCCGGGGTGATACTGTAAATCGATGTCGAAGTCCTTCATCAACTCCAACCATCGTCTTTGTCTCATGTTCAGCTCCTTCTGCGTGAACACATACTTCAAGCTCTTGTGGTCAGTAAAGATTTCCACTCGCTCTCCGTATAAGTAGTATTTCCACAACTTGAGTGCAAAGATCACCGCAGCTAACTCTAGGTCGTGGGTAGGATAGTTCCGTTCATGAGTCCGTAATTACCTAGATGCATAAGCAATCACTTTCCCATGCTGCTGCAGGACACATCCCAGCCCCTTTCTCGAAGCATCGCTATAAATGGTGAAACCTCCAGATCCTGAAGGTAATGTCAGAACTGGAGCGGTCGTCAGCCTCCTCTTCAGCTCCTCAAATGCTGACTAGCAGTCCTCTGACCAGATGTACTCTGCGTCCTTCCGTGTCAGCTTCGTCATGGGTTCAACTATCCTAGCAAAGTCCTGGACGAACTTCCTATAATAGCTTGCTAAACCCAAGAAACTTCGGATCTCTGAAACTGATGTCGGAGCCTTCCATGTTTCGACGGCAGCAATCTTCCTGGGATCTACTAAGATCCCCTCTCCAGTGACCACATGACCGAGAAACTCCACTCGGTCTAAAAAGAACTCGCACTTCGACAATTTGGCATACAACCTCTCCTTCCTCGGAATCCCCAAAACTGTCCGCAAGTGCTCTGCGTGCTCCTCCGGCGTCTTCGAGTATATCAGGATGTCGTCGATAAACACCACGACGAACTTATCCAGATACTGGTGAAATTTTTTATTCATCAAGTTCATAAAGACAGCTGGCGCATTTGTGAGACCAAATGGCATCACCAAAAACTCGTACTGTCCATACTTCGTATTGTACGCAGTCTTCTGGATGTCTTCAGCCCTGACTTTCACCTGGTGGTAATCGGATCTCAAATCTATCCTGGAAAATACCTTCGCTCCACTCAACTGGTCGAACAAATCATCTATCTTGGACAGAGGATATTTGTTCTTAATGGTGATGGTATTCAACGCCCGGTAGTCAATGCACAACCGGACTGTACCATCCTTCTTCAGTACAAAGAGTACTGGCGCTCCCTATGGAGAAGCACTAGATCGAATGAAACCCTTTTTCAACAGGTCATCAATCTGCTCTTTCATCTCTACGGCCTCCTTGGGGTTCACTCTATAGCAAGCCCGGGATACTGGAAATGAACCCGATACTAAATCTATAGTGAACTCCACATCTCTGTCAGGCGGAAGTCCTGGAAGATCCTTTGGGAATACATCCATAAACACTCCAATGATAGGGTGTGGCGGTGCTAACTCCCCAACTGTCGCACAACAGTTCGGCTCTAGGCTGATCTCCGGCCCTGTCCTCCTGACACTGAATGGTGTCGTGCCTGGGGGACTAAACAGAATACTACCCTCATGATAGTCTATATCTGTATGAGCATAGCTAAGCCAATCCACTCCCAATATGATATCATACCCAGGAAGTGGCATCACAAAGAATCGTCCCCTAAATTCTCTCCCAGCTATAGTAATAGAGCATCTATAGATAGCTCTAATGGGTACTGGTCCGCCTTCCGTCATTACTCTACTCATCTCCTCGGTAGGTGTAGCTACTAAGTGGTTTTTATGCAAAAACTCTAACGACAGGAAGCTATACGATGCACCAGAATCAAACAAGCATAGAGCTAGAAAAGTATGCAAATAAACATGACCTGTGATGACGTCGGCCAAATAATCTGGCTCCGAAACCTGCTCCGGCTCCGCCTCAAGAGCTAGACTATAAGCCTTCCCCTGGGGTCCCTTTTGTTGCTGCAGATGTTGTCCGAACCTCTGCTGCTGCGTCGGAAGCGACGTTCCTCTATATGGTGGTCCAGCACCTGGTACCCTCGCTACTGGGCAGTCCCGAAGCTGATGGGTGGTAGACCCACAGGCTAAATACTGTCCCAACCTCTTCCTACAGACGGAGTAATCATGCCCTGGCCTCCTACAGAATGAACACACAGCTCCCTTCTGCTGCCGTGGTCCCGGGGCTCTAACTGGTGGGGTTGGGTGATGTGGTGTGGGAGGACGGTATGTCTGCTGGTACGGCACCGGTGCTCTTGGCTGAAAAACCTGGTGCTTGGAAGGTCCCTCATGGTGTACGGAAGTCGACCTCTTGCAAGACAGAAGACGCACCTGTCACGACCCGCACCCGTTTTTTTTAAAACGGATACGAGACGTGTCCAAGCCAGCCTACGCCGCAGTGTCGGCGGTAGAACGCTGTCACGCCCATGAAGATCAAAATCACAAATAATACAGTGCTCATTCACAGAAACTAATTTGACTTACAATGATCACAAGTTTTACATTTACAGAAAAATATAAACTTGTACAAATATAGAATGACCATAACTCATCTATCTAGCTAGTCTCTAGGCTTTTCGTCTGCAAGTATACCCGTAACTCCCACGCTAAGTGAATCCATGACTAAACTGAAAAATATTGGTTTCCAATCAGGAATGGAACGAGTACAATTCACTGAATGCAGTTCCAATATATGAAAATGACTATATAACAGGGGTTAGCCTTTAGACATATGATTCATAAAATAAAATAAAGAAAGACAAATAAACTGAATAAATAAGAGCAGAAAGAAATACAACAATACTCACCAACTGACCGACTGAAGTACCTTTGATATGTGATCGGTCTCGGAACAATTATGTGACACGGTCTACACGGTCTAAAGTTACACGGTCTATAGTTATACGGTCTACAGTCTACAGAAAATATTGCAATAAAGAAACACTGTCTACAAAATAGTAATCACGATCTACATAGTTTAAATGCAATAATAATAATCATGATCTACACGGTCTACAAGATATAAATGTAATAAAGATCACGGTCTACACGGTCTAAGGTCAGATCACACACCGTTGGTACTTCACTTCTCCCGACACCACAAGAAATAAATCAACATAAAAGACTGAAATCACATATCTATCAACTAAGCACTGATGTATAGTAAAGATCAATACTGAAAACAAACAACAAACTGTACTCGCCTGTGGTCCTCTGCTGGTGAAACCGACAATCTGAACCACTCAATGTGCCACAATAGTCAAAACCCATACAACAGTCCCCGGAAGCTGAAATAAACATTACCAATGTTCTCAGAATAGTCAAATTAGCTAGGATTTCCTATCCTTAAGTCCAATTCTGGACACAGAAGCAAACGGTAAATTTTGGATCAAAACGGTGTCCGCCGTTGGATCCGCTTTGTACCGAAAAGCGTGCCAGAGTCAACGGTCTCTAAAGTTGTCAAACTACATGTTTACGGATCCATTTTTTCGATACGAACCCAACCGTATGTCCAGAGTTGGATTTCGGCGGGCTGTGCACAAAATCGCCTGAATTGGATCGTGGGGCCCGCGAAACGACGATCCAATCAACTGTCTCAAAATTGGACCAAACTTGGCATACAGGACCAGAAAAACGATACGGTCCTGTTGGCGTAAGTTTCGTCTCGTTCTGACGAGCGTGCACAAAGTAATTGAGAAATTTGCACAGAGGCCAATACGGTGAATTTCGACGGATACGCATCAAATTCGTCGCGCACACGCGACCAATTTGAATTACGTCAAAGCCCACACGACCACGAAAACGATATGCAGCTTTCGATGCTTTCAGTTCGCGACCACGCCGCCCGGATTGGCGGGACGCACGTCGTGTGGATGAGTTTTTCAATATTTTTAATATTTTAAAACATATTTTTATTCGTTTTGGGCGTTCGATTTCTCGACGCACAGTCGACGAAATCCGATTCTACAAGAAGGGATTCGAAGTCCTATAGGTTGTCTAGAAATGTCATTATTTGGTTTCTTAAAACTATCGACAGATCGACAGGGAGTCGTCTTCCAAATCGGGTGTTAGAACCAAACAGTGTTCTATTTTTAAATAGGTTTCTCGGCAACTTTTACCTCGATTTACGACGCGTACAGGGAAACTTAAATCGAATTAGTTGAAGGGATTAGGAGAGGGTCATGTTATGAACATACCAGATCGATCGGTTCATAAAATGATCCACCGGAGGCGACGAACCATCGCCTCGAAGTTGGCCAGTCTGTTGCACTGTTCTGCTTCCCACGTTCGCGCGCGTGGTCGGGAATCCGCGCTTGGCCGGCGGTACACGGCGGTGGCGCGCGCGGGGAGGGCTTCGCTCAGGTGGCTGGGGTCGTGCTTCGTAGGTAGGGGTTAGGGTTTTGTCGATCTCCTCGTTTAGCTCTCGCGGTTGTACAATTTATACACGCTGGAATAAAACCGAGAACCCGCTCGGTTTGAGCCCGCTGGAAACATAGAAACTTCCACCGAAGTCCCTATACATTCAATATTCGCATATGGGTCCCTGCTGGGTCTAAATTGAAATTATAAATTACAAATAAAACTTATTCTATTATAATTACATACATATATAACATATATATATATATATATATATATATATATATATATATATATATATATATATATATATATATATATATATATATATATATATATATATGCTTATATATAGTCTCTATAAAACCCATATAAATCCCATAAAATCTAAATAACCCCAAACTTATATATTACTAGGGTAGACCTTATCTATATTTATATCTGACTATATATAAAAATATTTAATTGACAAAAATAATATAACCAATAATAATAAAATAATATTATATAATAATAGCCTCAATAAAATAATAATAATAATGACAAAATTCAATAAAACAATAATGGTATATATATACCACTATGTGCAGTCTAATAATCCCAAAGCGTACCAGGACCTATTTTATACCAATATTATTGAATATTAATTAATAATGATATTTTTAACATTTAAATTATGAATATTTAGAAATAGTCATTAAATCATTAAAACGGGATATAACACACTCACCAAAATACACCAACACAATGTCATTTGACGTGCCGCATGACTACATAGGCATGGGCTCAGTTCGGGTCCAGTCCGGGCTAAAATGGTATAACCAATTTCCCTAAAACTTAATAATATAAATAATAAATAAATAAACCTTCGGTAAGGGCTATGTCGCAACTTGGCTTGGTTTTCCTAGTTAGGACATCACTATGGCTCGGTCTTCCCTATCAGGGCTAATACTCTAGTAAAAGCACACCATCACACTATCCGCGCCACAATCTCTAATCACCTTGCACTCCAAAACCCCGTCATGGCTAAAGTCATCAACCGTAATAATTAACTAAATAATTATTTATAAAATCTAAAAATCATCATTCGAATAAAATAAATAATAATAAAATATTCTAAATTTTCTGGAAAGGGCAGCTACAAATCTACCCACCTTAAAAATAATTTTGTCCTCGAAATTCTAATTCATAACTATTCCTTAAATTCAAAAAAATGAGGTCTACTATTACCTTAATCTCCCTAATTTTTAATTCCTAAAAAAATAGTTCATATCCTCCTCCTAGCCATTTTGTAACTACGGAACTCCGAGGACTTCTACCCACCATTTGGTCACACTACTCGCTCAAATGTATGTCCCTACAACTTTATAATTATCCTACTAATTGTTAAAAAAAAATTTCCCAATAGATATCTACAGCTTATGGCCACTATAATCCTCTCCTATCTATCAAACATCCCAAAACCTAACAAGCAACAAATTTTACACAAGTAGCTAAGAATTATTGGTAATTTCTAATAAGCATGACCATTCGTCGCTCCGAAATAGGAAGGACAGGAAAATAAGGAAGAACAATCGAGAGAAAAATGAAATTTCTAGAGCGGTAGAGAGTATCCAATGCTGCAGATGGAGTGAAAGCTTATGAACCATTGACTTATTGCTAGATTGGGCTTCTCTAGTCCAGTCACTTGCTAAGTCGAAAACCCTTCCTTTCTTATAGGAGCTTGTCATTCGTGTAATACAGGGGTTCCGTTCTCGAAATTCTAACAAAGTTCCATATTGGAACGGAATATTGAGAAATCAAGATTGTGATCTTTTTCGTGGTTATTTAAACACACAAGCAAGGAATATAAATGCAATACAAATCGTATCGCGACTTCCAGGTAGATGGGGTAATGATTACGGATGACCCTGCATTCTAAGAGGTAGAGACTACATAATATGTATAGGGACCTATTTTAAGTAGTTCGGTTTTAGTCCAAATAGGATGGTATGCCTGGATGGATTTACTGGGTCTTAATGGATTTCCTGATTGGACATCAATCGTCGGTTGGATGAACCTTAGACTTCAATCTATATGGTCTGGACAAGATCCTAACAATAAAATTACTTTTACTAGGTTAGGGTAACCTAGAATGGATTTCCACCCAAGTAGTTGAGCTAGTTGGGCAGTCGGATTGGTTAGCTAGGTTCCTAAAGCCCCAAAATGCGTCTTCCGTGACTTTTGTGTTTAATTAGCACGAGAAGGCACAATCGAGGGGCACACTGGTGACATGTGCGTAGTGGACTTTGAGTAGATCACAACAATATCTTGGGTCGAAAGGTTCAAGTCGAGGTTGAGTCTCTAATGGAAGTCGGAAAGTGTACCGGTATTATGGTAAAGGCTATAGCTAGTCCTTTTGACCTAAAAGTCTTACCAAAAAAAAAGAGTACAAGAGGACGTGTTTGAGTGGGACATGATATACCTAGATGAAGGTGGACTTGTCTAGATCTTGCATACAAAATTTGTTGGAAGGTAACAGCTGGTCTCGTGCTCCGAATATTAATGACACGACTGGGGACACAAAATGACCTAAAGGAAAAGTGGGAGTCCACGGGGCACTAATTTCATCCTTAATCAATTGGAAAACCTCGTATATCCTAAATTTAGAAAGCTTACAGTCTACCCACCTTAGAAGCTAGGACATGGGTTTTGGAATAATGAGGTTAGAAGAATTTCAAAGTCAGGATATTGTACCTCGACTCTTGTTAATAAAGAATCAGGCACGGCATAACGGGGTACGGTAGATATAAGGCAAGTCACGGATCGTTTCTCGATAAATAGAAAACGAGTGTGTACAACGACACGTGGTCGATAAAATAGAATGACCTACTCGTCCACAATTTACGAGAGTTGTCGGCGGGGTAACCAACTCTAAGGCACATCCTACGAAAAGATTTCTAACAACTGAGTCGTGATTTTCTATTTGTTTTAAGCCTGCCAGACTATTGTCACAAGAGTTCTAGGGTTATGGGCTTAAGGGTTTCTAGTTAAAGCAAGCTTCAAGCAATAAATTAGAGACTCACAACAAATGGGTTTCTTGAGAATAGTTAGTCTCCTAGGTTGGCATCCTGACTAAGGGTAAAACCTTAATCATTCTCAAGTTCAGATGGCTAGAAGGTCCCAATAGCATTTGAGAATCGGAAGGAGAACGAATAACTCAATCTCGTGGCTGGCCGATGGTAGCTACACTTGTGTATACAACTATCATAGCCATGGAGAATACTCTGTATCTCTCTACCATCACGAGCTTTCGTCTTTCCAAATTAGTGAAAGATAAACAATAAAGAGTTCAAGGGAGATGTTGCTGAATACAATTTCGTGATTCAAAGGCGAACATATAGTTCGAGAGGAATTGTCAAAGCAGTCGCGGATGAGATCATAGATACCTCGACATCTCAATCCACGTGGGATAATCAAAGAGAGAGCGAACCGAGTGCACTACGGTTGATCAGACCGTAATACAATCGATTCTGATTAGACAACATGTTAGCAGGCGTCCCCACTAAACATATGTCTTGAATCAAGCTCGATAAAAGAGTAAGCTTGCAAAACTAGGCTGTAATAGCAGCATTGGTTAAGATAGTCAAAAATACAAGTACGCGAGATTTTTGAAATGAGGCACAAGTAGTTCGAGTTTTGTGAGAATCAAAACCTTATCGGTGTTCTTGCTTATACGGTCATTCTACTATCTTCTTATCCATAAAGCCTTGGCCGACTACTGGGTTATGGATCTCTAAGTTTTATATTCCCGGTAAACCTATTAGTGTCAGTCAATTACCTCGCCAATAGATCACAAGGACCACGGAATACTAGGTTGGGGGATACGCTACCCAACTCACAGAACTTCCACTAATATTGGCTTTGGATCTTATGGGACATACATGGCATTGTTCTATCCTCCATAGTATCCTAAACTTGTAATCACGTCTGAAATCATTTCACCGAGGATTATGCCCCGCCCGTATACTTTGGCTGTGGTAAACCCTTGGTTTCGTGATTCAGATGTGATACGCTATCCGATACTCTACCTTATATTGACACAAGGGTGACTACGGTTAAAGGGGACCACTAGCCCTAGTTTAGCAATATTCTATAACCTATATCTTCTTAAACTAATTTCACCTCTAGGGGTTGTGTCTCGCCAGTGCGCTGCTGGCTACAGTGAATCCATAGTCTCCAAAAATTCCAATAAAATGGCGACAGTGTGCTGCTGTCCTGCCATTATAAGTTAGCTACATTCCCTTTACTATATCTGTAAAAAAAATCATGGGCTTCTAAAGATTCAAACAAGCTGACTATGAACTAAAGCGTAAGTATTTGTCCTATCAGTCACCACCCTTAAAATAGAGATTGAACGGGGAGGAAATAACTAAAGACAAAAGAAATACGAACACTCTAGTATCTATCTCATGTGTATTCAAACTATGGCGGAAAACTTTGAATCGAAACTAACTCGAGGTTCGTATATGGGTAACATAATCAAAATTATATAAAATAATAATTCTTAGGGCAAAATAGGAACTAATTAGGCAATTTGGACTAAGATATGAGGATGATATCTAAAGAGGCAAGGAGAAGGAATTGAATAATTTATCTATGTGAGATCATCAATTCCAGGAAGCTCTGCCTCTCCAAGTGAATAATCTATCCACATTGGACCATATCTTCCAATCAAGAGGTAATAATGTACCTATGGGGATTTGACAAACTATCAAAATCAATAACCCTCATCTAAATTGCATAGCCTAGACTACCCATCGGTAAATTTGTATAAGGGACTCCTAGCCCTAGTCATTCTTTTAAATTAAATTAATTTCTAATTCGTGAATAAGCATTTCTAGTCGCAGGCTCACAATAGTACGACTAACTTAAGTACTATCATGAGTTCGCATGATTTGCGACAACAGACCTGCATGGGCCACCACAAAAACTTGTCATGACCCGTACCCGTTTTTTTTAAACGGATACGAGACGTGTCCAAGCCAGCCTACGCTGCAGTGTCGACGGTAGAACGCTGTCACGCCCATGAAGATCAAAATCACAAATAATACAGTGCTCATTCACAGAAACTAATTTGACTTACAATGATCACAAGTTTTATATTTGCAGAAAAATATAAACTTGTACAAATATGGAATGACCACAACTCATCTATCTAGCTAGTCTCTAGGCTTTTCGTCTGCAAGTATACCCGTAACTCCCACGCTAAGTGAATCCACGGCTAACCTGAAAAATATTGGTTTCCAGTCAGGAATGGAACGAGTACAATTCACTGAATACAGTTCCAATATATGAAAATGACTATATAACAGGGGTTAGCATTTAGACATATGATTCATAAAATAAAATAAAGAAAGACAAATAAACTGAATAAATAAGAGCAGAAAGAAATACAACAATACTCACCAACTGACAGACTGAAGTACCTTTGATATGTGATCGGTCTCGGGACAATTATGTGATACGGTCTACACGGTCTAAAGTTACACGGTCTACAGTCTACAGAAAATATTGCAATAAAGAAACATTGTCTACAAAATAGTAATCACGATCTACACAGTTTAAATGCAATAATAATAATCACGATCTACACGGTCTATAAGATATAAATGCAATAAAGATCACGGTCTACACGGTCTACACGGTCTAAGGTCAGATCACACATCGTTAGTACTTCACTTCTCCCGACACCACAAAAAATAAATCAACATAAAAGACTGAAATCACATATCTATCAACTAAGCACTGATGTATAGTAAAGATCAATACTGAAAACAAATAATAAACTGTACTCGTCTGTGGTCCTCTGCTGGTGAAACCGACAATCTGAACCACTCAATGTGCCACAATAGTCAAAACCCGTACAATAGTCCCCGGAAGATGAAATAAACATTACCAATATTCTCAAAATAGTCAAATTAGCTAGGATTGCCTGTCCTTAAGTCCAATTCTGGACACATGGGCAAAATGGTAAATTTTGGGTCAAAACGGTGTCCGCCGTTGGACCCGCTTTGCACCGAAAAGCGTGCCTGAGTCAACGGTCACTAAAGTCGTCAAACTACATGTCTATGGATCCAATTTTTCGATACGAACCCAACCGTATGTCCAGAGTTGGATTCCGGCGGGCCGTGCACAAAATTGCCCGTTGAATTGGATCGTGGGGCCCGCGAAACGGCGATCCAATCAACTGTCTCGGAATTGGACCAAACTTGGCATACAGGACCAAAAAAATGATACGGTCCTGTTGGCGTAAGTTTCGTCTCGATCTGACGAGCGTGCACAAAATAATTGAGAAATTTGTACAGAGGCCGATACGGTGAATTTTGACGGATACGCATCAAATTAGTCGCGCACACGCGACCAATTTGAATTCCGTCAAAGTCCACATGACCACGAAGCCGATACGCAGCTTTTCATGCTTTCGGTTCGCGACCACGCCGTCCGGATTGGCGGGACGCACGTCGTATGGATGAGTTTTTTAATATTTTTAATATTTTAAAACATATTTTTATTCGTTTTGGGCGTTCGATTTCTCGACGCACAGTCGACGAAATCTGATTCTACAAGAAGGGATTCGAAGCCCTATAGGTTGTCTAGAAATGTCATTTTTTGGTTTCTCAAAACTATCGACAGATCGACAGGGAGTCGTCTTCCAAATCGGGTGTTAGAACCAAACAGTGTTCTGTTTTTAAATAAGTTTCTCGGCAACTTTTGCCTCGATTTACGATGCGTACAGGGAAACTTAAATCGAATTAGTTGAAGGGATTAGGAGAGGGTCATGTTATGAACATACCAGATCGATCGGTTCATAAAATGATCCACCGGAGGCGACGAACCATCGCCTCGAAGTTGGCCAGTCTGTTGTACTGTTCTGCTTACCACGTTCGCGCGCGTGGTCGGGAATCCGCGCCTGGGCGACAGTGCACGACGGTGGCGCGCACGGGGAGGGCTTCGCCCAGGTGGCTGGGGTCGTGCTGCGTAGGTAGGGGTTAGGATTTTGTCGATCTCCTCGTTTAGCTCTCGCGGTTGTACAATTTATACACGCTGGAATAAAACCGAGAACCCACTCGGTTTGAGCCCACTGGAAACATAGAAACTTCCACCGAAGTCCCTATACATTCAATATTCGCATATGGGTCCCTGCTGGGTCTAAATTGAAATTATAAATTACAAATAAAACTTATTCTATTATAATTACATACATATATATATCCATATATATATATGCTTATATATAGTCTCTATAAAACCCATATAAATCCCATAAAATCTAAATAACCCCAAACTTATCTATTACTAGGGTAGACCTTATCTATATTTATATCTGACTATATATAAAAATATTTAATTGACAAAAATAATATAACCAATAATAATAACATAATATTATATAATAATAGCCTCAATAAAATAATAATAATAATGACAAAATTTAACAAAACAATAATGGTATATATATACCACTATGTGCAGTCTAATAATCCCAAAGCGTACCAGGACCTATTTTATACCAATATTATTGAATATTAATTAATAATGATATTTTTAATATTTAAATTACGAATATTTAGAAATAGTCATTAAATCATTAAAACGGAATATAACACACTCACCAAAATACACCAACACAATGTTATTTGACGTGCCGCATGACTACATGGGCATGGGCTCAATTCGGGTCCAGTCCGGGCTAAAATTGTATAACCAATTTCCCCAAAACTCAATAATATAAATAATAAATAAATAAACCTTCGGTAAGGTTTATGTCGCAACTTGGCTTGGTTTTCCTAGTTAGGACATCACTATGGCTCGGCCTTCCCTATCAGGGCTAATACTCTAGTGAAAGCACACCATCGCACTATCCGCGCCACGATCTCTAATCACCTTGCACTCCAAAACCCCGCCATGGCTAAAGTCATCAACCGTAATAATTAACTAAATAATTATTTATAAAATATATCACCATTCGAATAAAATAAATAATAATAAAATATTCTAAATTTTTGGGAAGGGCAGCTACAGCTCCTCTATGCTCCGGACCAACTCTAGGCTCTGGTAGTAGCCAGTCGTCCCGTTCGCCACTAGGAGAATGCCAATGTCTAGAACTAGACCATGGCAAAACCTACGCATCATCTCCTCTGGGTCTGCAACCAGACTAGGAGCGAAACGACTCAAACGACTAAACTCTGCCGCGTACTCGTCAATAGAACGGTTCCCCTGCTGGATGTTCTGGAATTGTAGCCCCATGGCTACTCTAGCAGTGGTCGAGAAGAATTTCTTCTTGAACTGGATCTTGAACTGATCCCATGTGGCCCTCCCTCTCGTAAATAATGGCTCATTCCTGAACCAAACTCCTGCCAAGTCCGTCAGCAAAAATCCCGCTGCCTCGACCTGAAGGTCACCCGGCAACCTAGCTCTGAGGAGCTTCCTCTCTACCGAGTCTAGCCAGTCATCTGCTACTATGATGTCTTCAGTCCCCATGAACTACCTGGGGTTCAAGCCCATGAAGTCCTTGATATTCCCCGCTCTCTACCGTGGCTATGTAGGTGGTAGGACCATGGTACGCTCCTCAGAACGCTCCATGCTCTGGCGGAGTAAGGTGGTTTGCTCCTGATGGGTCGTTAGAAACCCCTGGATCAGAGTGAGCAGTTGGTTCACGTCGAGAGTGACGGAAGCCTGGGTAGGTATACTAATAGGTGGTGGTGGGAGTATCGGGTCCTGCTGGGACTGTGATGTAGAAGGTGGTGGAGGCATCTGGGTTGGTGGATTTGTGGAGTAGAGGAGTATGGTAGGTGGAGGTGGAGGTGCATCGGTCAACTGGTCAACCGGCTGGATAGGAAGTGTGCCATTTTCAGGTGTGGCATACTGGGACAAGCGGGTGAGCACCATCTAATAAATAAAAGAACTTATAAGGACTCTTTTAAGTAAACAATCATAAACAACAAGAAAGTCTAATTTGTAATAAGAGCATATGCCGCGATGAGTTTCCTATGTTGCAATCCTAGTAATCCTCTAGGTGTTCTAAATGTTATTCCTAGTGTTATCTAGTTACCTTAAGTTCCTAATTGTAGGCATGCTTGGTACAATGACGTAACCAAACAATTTAGTCAGGGCCTGCATGGGCCACCACTAAAAACATGTCACGATCCGCTACCCAAATTGTTGGGCCGGGCCGAGTCATGTCTAGCCTACGCTAGAGATAAAGCGTAGTAAGCTGTTCTAAAAACAAACAATATATAATCAAAGTGTACTAATAGTTCTATATGTCATGTTGAGTCAGAGTATATCCCAAACACAAAATCATCTCGTATATAAATATGTTCCAAATACATCGTCAAGACATAAAACTGGATACAGGTCCGGCATCAAAATACATATTCGAAACATGACTACTCTCAAAAGTCCCGAACAACTAAACAAACTAGACGAGTTTTCCCGCAGGTACATCCTCGTAAGGTAAAGTCTGATCCTCGATGGCAACTCCATAATAGGAATCACATAGCAACTCCTCCTCGGTAAGTATACCTACAACGTTATCCTATCAGGACGGGAGCAAGTACTAATTCTAACAAACTAAATATACGAAGCATGAAATGAACAGGAGTGTAATAAACATGAAATCATGTCATATCATAATCTATCATGGCAAGGATACATATGTCATAGAGACGGATATATATGTAATGTTTAAAACTGTAGCAGGTACGTGATCGTCAATAGATGTAAAATGTACTATGGCACAAGTATCTAAAATGTACTTCCATACAAGTAAACAAGCGATAGATGTACATACGTACAGATACAGCTGATGCGCCTATGACAAGGTATACATATAAAATGTCAATCTTGCTCTGTACATACGTACGGAAGAAGGGGGCACGATCACGTACATTTTCCTCTATATATATATATTTATAAAATATATATATATAAACAATATATATATATATATAAAATATATATATAAAAAATATATATATTTTATATATATATATATAAAATATATATATATATAAAATATATAAATATATATATATATATATATATATATATATATATATATATATATATATATATATATATATATATATATAAACAATATACATAACATATATCTTTTTGTATAATACATAATATGAATATTATATATAAAAGAAAAAGAAAAAGAAAAAAGAAATAAAACCGAGCCCAAGGGGGCTCGAACTCATGCCTATGAAATAGGGGGGGGGGATGACTTAACATTGCTCGGGCTGGCCAGCGGGTCAGCTCAAGTTAACTTGATAAGGATAGGGCTGGGTTAGTTATATAGTGAATTAAGATAATGGGTTGAAAAACAAACCAAACCTGATAACTTATTAAATAACCAAAACCCATTAGCTTAATGGGTTTTAAACCCAATAACAGTTAATTGAACCCGTTTACCCATAGTTCTGTGTCTTCGTGTCCTGACAGTTAGGGACACGAAGACACACAAGTCCAGTGTCCGAGGCGTGCACGACACGCACGACACGAGCTGGCCGTGTCTGAGCACATCAGTGAACTCCTCGTGTCTAGGCGAGTCCACACACGTGTACACGAGACACGAACGCAAAGCTGACACGAAGTGACACGTACGTGTCTGGCGCGAGGAAGCTGTCGGGGGTGCTATACAGCGAAGGAGGCGTCGTGGTCGGCGGCGAAGAGTGGCGCTGGGTTCGTCTCGTCGAGGCGAACAAGGTGGTGGTGGTGCGCGGCTACGGCAGCGGCTAGAACGACGGCGACAGCTCTACATTTAACTCCGGCGAGCTCGTCGGAGAAGAAGACTGCGTAGCGGTGGCTAGGTCGGTCGGGGTGGTGAGTGGGATTAGGGTTTCGGTCGGGGGGTCTATTTATAGGGCGGGGCTGGGTTCGATTAGGGTTTAGATTAGGGTTCAGGCCGAAATTTAGGAATTAGGGTTAGGGTTTTGGCCGTTGGTCGTCGGGGATAGGGTTTAGGCGAAGGCGGTGGTCAGTAGGGTTTGCAAACCCCCCCCCCCCCCTATTTCATGAATAGCACAAAACCCCCACCGCCATAGTTATGTGCAAAAACGAATTTGCACAATACCCTTCCCCCCCCCCCCCCCGGGCTCTGCTCTGTGCAAATAAAATTTGCACAGACAAATTGAATATTACAAGCTGCATTTAAAATATTTAAATATTTGCAAAAAGTAATTAAAACAATTTAATAAATTGCAAATTGATATTTTTTGGCTTTAAAAACTATTTTAAAAATTACTTAAAAATTCTAGAAAATTATAATAATTTATTTTAAGGATATAAATGTTATTTAAAATAATAATTTCTTATAAAAAAATATTTTTAAAATATCTAGGACTTACAGATTGTAAGTGTCACTCCTAACCACATCTCTCCCTCCCTTCTAGGGCTTTATAAGTCCCTCTCTATCTCTATGACAAAGATCTCCAAACTCTACTGGTCTGTCTTGTCGGATGGCCCCAATGTCAACCAACTTACCTTTGATCTATATCCAGTTCGGCTTTTGATTGAGATACATATTCCGATATCAAGACCCGATTCCTAGTTATTAAATTGAAGGATTTGTTCGATTCATGCCAATTGAATTTTCCAAGTCTACACTGGACTCGCGCTAAAGCCATACAACAAAAACCAAGCTTTTGCCCAAATTTCTGGCTTAGGCTATTTGAATCATTTTCATCTATTATTCAGCTCTGTTAAGTTCCATGTCTGCTCTATGAAATCCTAATTTATTCACATTATTTGTTTTTGGACATCAGTTATTTAACCATTCTGACCTTAAACATTAACATAATCGGTTATGTTAACCATTCTGAAGCATTACATAGTCTTCAATTAATTCGTGAGACAACTTAGAACTTGTGGCTTGCCTCATTTGTTAAAACTTTATCTTTATCAGCTTTGTTGTTCAGTAATTGTTTCTCATAGTTCCATTACTAACTCTTGCATTGGTATCGGAATCAATATCCGACCCTTCCTATAAGTATCTGGATAGACGGTATCGGCAGTTTTAACGGTTACAGATCGGAGTATAGAATATTTTGGTATCAGAAGACAACTATTATTAATAAATTATTAAAATTTTAGAATTGAATGAAATAGTAGTCGTCATGGTCGATTGGTTTAGTTGCGATATATAAGTTTTCTTATTTTACATTCTTTTACAACCTTACCATGCTTTTACACCCTTATTGATTGGTCCTTTCCATTCAATTTTTTTTTTGCCGAATTGACTAGAAAGAGACCTCCAATGTCGGTATCGGTCAATATCGGGTCTCAGACGGTATTGGATTGGGACATATCAAACCATATCGGATCGGTATCTGATGACAGTGCGAGTTAGAGTTGTTGAAAACATATAAATTAGGATTATCACTTTGGAACTAACTATTTGCTTGATCTTGTTTGGATATCTTGAATTTTTACTACTATCCCGATTTTACATAAGACTGATTCTGAATTTTCTATTGTAACCCCAACAAGGACTCAGGTTTCACTTAAGATCTGTTAGGCTTTGCAGACTTGGTTGCTTCAAATAAGTAGTGAATATATGCAGCACCGTGTGACGGTGTGAGAATTCCAAGATTGTACTTATTTCCTTGTACCCTTAGGAAATTAAAGAAGTTTCACAAGAAAATTTAGGAGAAAGAATACGTTTGTTGTTAAGGAAAGACAATGGTGGAGGTCGGCCATGCATGTGAAGAGCATCATGACTGTGACTATAGTGGACAATTGTCAAGTTGGTTTGGATTAAATTAACCTAAGTCAACTTGGGCTGACTCAAATATATAGTTACTCCAAGAGTACTTTTAGGACACTTAACCCTTACAAATAAGTAAATGCTTCAAAGCTACTACATCTTTGAAGTCTTGAAGATGTTTATTATTTAATATGCCACACAATGTGGATTATGAAGATGGTGTGGATGCAATGGACAACACCAATCTATATATGAGAACTCTCAATTTTTTATTTTTTATTTTTGCTTTTCAAAAAAAAAAAACTCTCAATTTTTTCATGTGGAGGCAATATAAGCAATTTGGCGAATCAAATAAACATACATAAGTACTTAAATTGTAACGTCCTTCCTCTGTCCTTATATTATTGATATTCCATTCATACAGAATCATCTAGGTATGATCCATGGAATGATGTTGAGGATCTGGACCCCCAGGGCTCAGCCACTTCGGCTCGTATGAGCTCTCAGCTACAATCTATCCTTGCCTCGACTTCGATGACCCCATCGTGAACATCATCATCCTCTTTGGCGAGGGAAGAACTCTGGTCTCTGAGCTCCAGATGGTCGACGACGACAAGATCAGCATGAAACATATACAAAAGCGTAGGCTGCAGGAAGCCTTCATCCCTTTCCTTCTTAGTCGGTCTAGAACTTCAGACTGAACTAGTTTGTACTTGGAAAAAGCTATACGTTCTTTAGACAGATTTCTTGCTAACAACATTAGTATGTTTTATTAATTTTTTGCTCAGAAGAAAATGTGCCAACATATTCTCTGCAAATTAATTTCTCGTGAACAGTTTGAGACTAGAATTTGATTACTGTATTCACTTGTCGGCCTCGCGGTTATTTCATTTTATTCTCAGTTATCAATTTATACAAACATGTGCACATAAATAATTAAATATATTTCTCTTCTTCTCTCAGGAACTACATGAAAAATGAAGGTGTTGTAAATATGGGAGGGATGTGCTCAGACCGAGTTTGCTACCTATTTTGGTTTCATTTGTATAATTATCAGTTTTGGATGTTTAAGATGTATGAAAACTACATACTTTGGTTGGATATATTTATGGTTGGACAAGTGTTGGATGTTTGTGGTTGGACGTGTTGGATTTATTGGAAGTTTGTGGTGTATGAACAATATACAATTTAAATATAAAAATTGGATTTTATAGTTATTTGATGTATGTATATCTTCTGTATTATTGATATTATGTGTGTGTTCGATTCATAATATATAATTATAAATGGATTTTTTGTTATACAAAATTTAGCTTCTCTTGACAGTTATAAAACGTCAACAATTAACTCAATCCCGCTGTAGGAGGACATTTCATTGACGGTTTTTAATCGTTATCTAGGCCGGAGTCAAGAAAAGTTTTCACCTATATTGATGATTTTTCAAAACTGGTTTCTTGGCGGCTACAAATGGTCAAGAAAACTATTTCATATGACGGCCAAAAACCGTACAAAAAAAAGTCCTGCTAGCGACCGTCAAGAAAAGGGAGGACATTTTCTTGACTCCGGCCTACTTGAAGGATCCGCAACCGTCAAGATACCCATTTCTTGACGGAAAAAATCCATCAAGAAAAGTCTTTTTTTCTTGTAGTGTACCATGCTAAAAATTGTCCTAGTGTTGTGAAAATAATTTAAATCTTCTCCTCAGTCTTTAGCTTCCTCGTAGTTATTCCCTTCCACTTAGTTGTCACAATTGATTGATTCAAGCTTTGTGATCAAAATCTCTCATTGTTGGGATGGCAATCGGGTCTCGCTACAAGAAAAAAAAAACCTTTTACAACGTTTCACCTTCCTGGAAACGTTGTAAAAAAGGGGTTCTTCCATAACCTTTATTGTAAAAACGTTGTAACATATATGTGCAAACAATATTTTATATTCAAACGTTAAGACTTCTACAATGGTCATTCAAAAAAGTTGGGTATTACTGTTTTCAACAACGTTTTATTAACATTGTAAAACTTATTAGTTTTGATCATGTTTATTTAATGTTGTCAAAGTTATTACTTTTAATAATGTTGTAAAAAATGTCATGTTCAACAACGTTTATCACTTGGCGCAACATGCTGGCCATCCGACCCATCATCTCAAAATACCTATGTTGGCAGGTAAGGGGAGGTTGGTTAGACATCATTTCGGATCCATGGCATTATACATCGAGAAAATGTATAATGTTGTTTATCATGCCTACTCCGATGGCCTTATGGACAAGGTGTCAGACTTGCAGAGCTTGAGGAAAGAGGTGATGACTGAGAACTCACGATGGACACCGCCTTGTGGAGACAATATTAAGATCAACGTTGATGGTGCCACCTCTACTGTCGCGGCGGCAGCCATAGCTAGGGACTGAAAGGCAACTTCCTTGGTGCGTCGACGTGGTGCTCTACTCCAATACACAGCTTAGAAGTCAGCCTACAAGCGAAAATCCATGGAATACTCCAGGGCATTTTACTCGCTAAGAAACTACTCTCCTCCTGCAAGGCCACCTCCATCTCTATCGAAGGCGATTCACTCATAGCCGTTAGAATCTTCAGGGGCGAGAGGTCTCTCATCCCTTGGAGATTACTTGACCTGGTACTCTCTACTCAAGCGCAACTCCCTCTGATGGCCGGTTTGTATTTGCCACACTGTAGACGAAGAAACCACCTCAATTGGAATTGTATCTCCCTCCCTCTCTTTTACTGATTAATAAAGATACCATTCATTCAAAAAAAAAAAAAAATTCTATCTTTCACAATATTTGTTCAATGTTGTAAAATTAATTTTATTTTACCACTTTATATAAACGTTGCGTATGTATGATCTTTTTACAATGTTTAAAAAAATATTGTAAAAGAATTATATTCAACTACTTTTATATAATATTGTAAAAGATGTGTACTTCACAATATTTATACATTGTTGCAAATTTATCATTATTTTGCCACTATAAATGAACGTTGTTAATGTATTTGTGTTCACTATTTTAAATTGCATATGCATATCTATATATTGGACAAAAAGAGAGACATCCCATCATGTTACACGTTTCTTAAGTGTGTGTGTGGTGGTTGGGGGGGGGGGGTTGAATTTCCCCATAATTTTATCATTTCTCCAAAAAATAGAAGTCATTAAATTAGTTATTACAAGTTGTGACTAGTCGACAAATTATTAATTTTGATTATTGTATATGGTGTCTTCTTCGATTTTTTAAATTAGCTTGAGTTGATAAAGAACTTAAAGGAACAAAGTAACTCAGTTTGTTGCTACAACATGTACATATCATATGACACCAATCAAACAGTTGCACATTGGGAGAGCATGCAAGCACTAAATATTAGCTGCATTCATTTACTGCAACAACCAAACAACAGTAAGATATAACAGAATAATAACATCAATTGCATATAACCCAATTACGGTCCAATAAGTCATTGCAACACCATAATTTACTTCTTTAAATATTGATCTATAGCTAATTAATCAAGTATGTACCCTTGTGAAATTGTTGTGTATTTACTATTGATAGTTTAATATCATCGGAAGAACTGACACTCATTAATGGTGGCCACGTAAGAGGACAATGTTCGTCGTTGCAACCACGTATTAATAGTGCGGCATTAGGGACTTTGATAGCTTAAATGTTGAATATATTGTTGCAATACACAATACTTGTTACAAGATGTGTCGTACAAAAGTTAATCTATAAATAAAAGATAAAAATTATATACAATAGCAAATATGAATTGATGATCATATATAAACATTTTTTGGCTCCAATAATAACATTCAAAATCGATTGATAACCAATATTTAACGTATCTCAAGATAACGAGAGTTATTTTATATGCACAGCTACATGCAACATGTAGAAACTAGTATAACCAGATCCTAGACTTCTGAATGAATTTGTTGACAATTTTCCAAAAAAAAATCATGACCCTACCCCACAAAAAAAGGTCCAATGGCAGCGGACATGGTCACAATTGTAACTTGTAACAGAAAAGTATAAAGAACTAAGGGAACTAAAAAAATAAGTCTGGGCTCCACTCTCCTCTCATTTGTACTATGATCAGTCTTCTTCTACTTTTCATGTATAAAGTAGGAAAAATGTACTCAGTCAAAAAAAGTATGAAACATGTATTGGTAACGATTTAATTTGACTCACCGGCATATACATAACTAAAATTAAAGGGAATTGTTATTGCTAAGGAAGCTTTTACAATGTCCAAAGATTTTTAAAGTGGGTTACCAAAATTATCTTATTTTATAAAGGAAGCCATAAATTTAATTTTTAAAAACTATAATAAATTGAGGATAGTTTTGGTTATCCATCATGAATTTTTTTGGACATTGTAAAAGCTTCCTTGTTAATTGAAATTCCCAAATTAAAACATAAAGATAACACAAGTGTGTTTGGTTGCAAGAGATTGACAATTATTTACCAAGAGCACGCTAGGTCCCTCATAAAATGATTAATAATATATATATGAGGACATTGTGAATTGAATCACAAGGGAGCCATGATTATTAATCATCGTGAACCCTCCGTTCCTTTCAACTTTTTGCTCCCGACTTATTTAAATAAATGTCAACATTTTGTAGAATATATAAATGTTAAAGTTGGAAAGATAACTTTGAATTATTAAAGGATTATGAGATCAAATTTTGCTTAAAATCATGCAAATGGATACTTGTCAACTTGATTTACTAGTTGGCAGTACTGTAGCTAGTTCAACTGTTCCAAGACCTTCAGAACAGCATAGAGAGCTCACTAAAACAAAACACGTAATTTGTAATACTTTTTTTCAGAAATTTTCATATAGGAGGAAATTTTTTATAAAAATTGTGTGTGAAGGGATAAGTTTTAAAAAAAATTACATATCAAGGGATAACTCGCCAAAAGATTTAGCGAGTTGGAGAGGCCACCAACTTAAATGGCAAGTTGGGCATGGGTTTCCGGAATGGACTAAAGGGATCGCCAACTGAGTTGGCAGGATTGAGAAATTAATGTTAATTTTGCATATAGACCCTCTCATTCTTCTTGAATCCTTATATATATATATATATATATATATATATATATATATATATATATATATATATATATATATATATTGATCGAAAGGAGCTTTATTGATGTATCAGGCGCAAAATGCCGAAGCCTATCCAAGTAAGCGCGCCAAGCGCGAAGTGACGACAAAAAGAAAACGAGGCCATTGGCTGAAAATCGGGGGACCCAATGTTAGGACAGTGCCTTCCAAAAGCGGTCAGGAATGTGTGTGTAGCGCCTCCTGATTTTGAGAATTTGTCGGAGGACTTCCCTGTTCAGCTGTGAGGTGTCATAATGGCGACCTTCGTACCTAAATTTGTTTTGATTTTTCCAGAGCACCCAAACACTGGCGACTGCGACGATCTGGTGGCCGTGAGAGTCACCCCAGCTAGCAAGGAGATCGTTGAAGCCCTCGGCCCGATACACCTGTCCGCATCTTAGAGAGAGGTTGTGCCATAGCTGAGAGGCGAGGTCGTCGGAGAGCATGATATAGTTGGTGGTTTCTGGGCGGTGCGAAGTGCAGCAATGGCATCTTGACGCAAGGCTGAAACCGATGGAGGTGAGGGAATCGTCGGTGGGTATCTTTCTGCGGTGAGCTCTCCAGATCAGAAAAGACCATTTGTTGGGGATGTACGAGTGCCAAAAGGGTACGATCACCGAAGACGGGACGCTGGTGCCTCTCACCACGATCCTGGCAGAGGCCATCGTGAAAGAGCCGCCGGAGGTAGGGGTCCATCTCAGGGTGTCTGGGGAATCGTTAAGCTGTATGTCAGCGGAGGCAAGGTCAGCAGACGCCACCGGGCCCAGCCAATCTCTGATCCGGTCCCACCTCCAGCCCAAGTCAATGTCCCAGAGATCATGGATCGTGCAGTTCGAAGGGGGGCAGACGAGGTTAGACTGAGGACCTCATTGCCGAGCTAACGTTCATGATGCAGCGACGATCTGCCGCTGTAATGCCCCAGTCCCAAAATACGTAGGACTAAGTACGTAGATATGCCAGCTGTATACATACGAAGTACAGGGCCTTGTATGTATACATAAGCTGTAAAATGCAGTAATCCAAGATAAAACTAAATCTCATCCACAATGAAAAGAATAATAATATAAAATTAACTTGAATATTTATGATACAATCGTTGGACGGAGACAAAGTCCACTACCAACCAAAATAACAGGAAGAAGTACATGGTATATAAAAGAGCTAAGTGGAAGTAGCAAGGAGGAACCAAGTCACGACATCTTCGAATAAATAAAGAAGACCACGATCCCGGCTAGGATACCTGCGAAAAACATGAACACACACCTGGGGAAAAACCAGGTCCTCAGACGGACGTAGCAAGATACAGGAAGAACAAGCTAATATGAACTGTCAGAATAATAATATATAAAAGACTATCCTAGACACAAATATGCAAAGGAGATTCTAACCGCCTAATGTGCAATTTAGAGGACAACTTTCATGCGCATGGGTGGGATTTTAGGCTATGTGTACGTAACTGGCATACAGTCATCTGTATCCGGCCGTAACGTCCAAAACGTCAGAGGGTATCTGCAAATAAATCACCATAGTTCCATTCGGAGACTGTGGTTTACATGTTTGGATTCCCATACGCACTAGCGACTGTCCTCCCCCAATATTTCCTACACTGTTTAAGTCATGTCCATGGCTCGTCCAGTTTTGTAACTGCTTGAGTCTCTAAAACCCTAGTAATAGCAGTTACGATATCTATCCGTCACACGACTTTAGAGAAGGCCAGTCCATAAGTCGTGCCCCTAGCAACATGTCTCCAATCGTGTAGTGTGTGTGTGTCATGGCCAAGGGAGATATAAGGATATCCTCCAACAAGAAGGTAGTCCGCTAACACTAAGTTAACATGCATATAGTAAGGTAAAACGACTAATAGAGTCGCTTGCACCCAAGTATGGCTTGGACGTGCAGTTTATAATAAAGGAAACTAACAATATGAAACAAAATAAATAATGCTAAAAATAAATAATTTGACAGTTAATTAGCAAGGTATACTTGCCTGTTGCAACGCCTGGTGAGCTGCCTGGTGTGGTACAATAAAGGTGGCACAAGATCGACTTCGGTGTTACAACTAAGCAAGGACCTCCAATGATGGCACGGGTTGTTCCATCGGGTCAAGAATGGTCAAATTAAGGGTCGACATAAGGTAGTCTCGAATTTGCGATGGAATAGGAATGATGGGCTTGGTTATGGACATGAGGATATTCAAATGACATTAGAGAAAATAATACACGCACTATTTTTCGAAGAGTATTTATAATACAGGAAAATATATATATTTTTGTCAAAGTAAGATTTTGGTAATATACTTGAAAAATAAACATCATTGTTAGGCTAAAACCCGAATTTTGTAAATTATACGAATTTAGGTTAAAAGTTGTATCTATATCATAAAAACAATAATATGGTTTTGGGCTTCTAAACAAATTTAAAAAAAGAAAATTTTGTAGGTCCAAAGACAAATATAGTACTATAATTATGATTTTAAGGATATATATATAAACATATATAATCCAATAACAAAACTTAGTAATAACAAAATAAAATAACACTAACAATCATATATTTGTACTACGTATGAGTGTAGATAAAAATATCTTTTGACATAAGTAAATATAATAAATAATATTTTTGTTAATAATACTAAAATTCATAAACTAATATTAATATATTTATAAACTAAGTATTAACAACAGTCTTATCAATAATACTAATAGTAGCAAAATGAAATAAAACAATAATAATAATAATAAATAAATAAAACAAAAATAACAACAACAAAAAACTAAAAGTTGTTGTCCCAACCGAGAAAGGAAGCAGCAGTTTACTTTACGAAATAAAAGCCCAACCTGAAGAAATAGAAGGAAGGAGTGAGGGAGTGGGACGAGAAAAGGAAAGGGGGAGAGGAAGAGTCGGGGAAGAAGGGGCGGCACGATCTCGGCGGAGGGCAGTGGAGAAGGAGGCGGAGAGGGGACACCGGTGGTGGCACGCGAAGGGCGGCAGATTCTCCCCGTGGGTTCGACGGCAGAGGGTTGAGGAGTCGGCGGTCGGCGTCGGCGCTCGTGACCGGAGGCGACCGGCTCGGCGGAGGCAGCAAATCGAGGGGGAGAGAGGCGGACTGGGTTTCGACGACGCAGCTGTGACGATGGGGTAGGCGCCGGCAGCAAGGGGCGACGCGGCTGAAGAGGGTTTTAGTGGGGCGGTGGCGCTCAAGGCTGGGAGGTCACGTCGGAGGAGGTGGATGACCGGAGGAAGGAAGTCGGAGGGGTTTCGGGCTGTACGGCAAGGGACGGCATGGTGAAGCAGCGCGCGGCGGTCGGAGCGGCCTGCGGTGCTCCGGCGCTGCGGGGGTTTGACGCGGATGCGGCTACGGGCGGAGCTCGTGGGGAGACGTGGCTCGACGAGGCCGGCGCGGCAAGGTGGCTCATCGAGTTGGCCGGAGTGAAGGTTAGGTTTTCTTCCTGTTGTCTTTATGGGTTGGTGGTTTGGGTATCGAGTGGTGGCGAGGATGTGGATAGGAGGGGCTGGCCATTAGCGATGGTGGCAGTTGGTTTCTGTTTATGGGGTTTTTGAGGGGTTGGCCGCGGCGGATAGCCAAATCGCGGCGGCGGTGGTGGTGGTTTGAATTTTTTTTTGAGGCGGTGCCGTTAGTGGCGGTGGCGACGGCATGGTGTTCGGCCGGGTGATGGGGTTGTGGCCGGCAGCTACCGTGTGGGGTGGTTGGCCGGAAGGATGTGGCCGGAGGGATGTAGGGGTGGTGGTCGTGAGGTGTGGTTGAAGATGGAGACGGTAGCTATGGGCTGGAAGGTAGAGAGATCGGGTCGACGGTGGTGTAGGGTGTCGGGACAGGGAGAAGAGGTGGTGGCAATGGCGGTGGTGCGTGTGTGGTGGTGGTTGGTTGGGAAGAAGGGTGGTCGGGGGAAAGACGTAAAGGCGGCTGTGGCTAGGATGGCGATGGTTGTGGTGGTGGAGACGACAGGGAGAGGGTGGGTTAGGGATTCATTGATGTCGGGATGTGTCCGACACGGGGAATGGTTATAATGGATTGTGTCCGGGTTGTCGGGCACAGGGGTGGATAATTGTATATGTAAAAGAAAAATATATAATGGAGGAAGGGGACACCGACACGATGCACGGACTTGGTGAAAAAATTTTGTTGTAGAATTTGTGAATGGTAGCAATTTATGGAGGAGTACCTGCCTATTTATAGGATGTGGGAATTCCCAGTTGGATAAGGATTAGAATTGATTTAAAACCCTAATAGATAAATACCATATTAATTTAATTCAATCAAATCCAATCTCAATCTAGTTTAAATCCAAATAAATCCAATGGATAAATCTTCATCCTTAAATTAACTATTTAAATCAAACCAATAAATCTAACCACAATTTAAAGTTTAATAATTAAACTAAAATATTTTTTTATAATTAATTAAAAATAATTTTGAAATTAAATAAATATTCTTAAATAACTTTTTGAAAAATAAAATATTAATATTAATAAAATTTGAAAATGGAATTATATATAAATTTAAATTAATATACCTTATGCAAGGAATATTTGCATAAAATAGTTTTCCTAAATTACCACTATTAAAATAATTTAAATAATAAGTTTTGGCAACTTTGATAGATACTTTTCACAACTAATTAATAAAAATAATTATTATATATATATTATTTTGAAGCCATTACTGATAATAAAATCAAAAACCATTTAATAATAAAAAAAAACATATGTACCTCGTCCATATTCGCACTCGACGAGTAAATACGAAAAATATAAATTCCCGTGCGACGTACAATACGACTATGTGACGTATAAATACAAAAAAATCAGTACTAAAAATATAGTAGAAATTTAGGGGTTTTACAGCCGCTGCCGGGCTGCAGGCGGATTAAGGGTTCGGCGAGGTGACGGCCCGTGGAGGATGCGGCACCAGGAAGCAGAGGATCGATTGTTGGCGAGGACCATCGCTGGGTGGGAGTGTTGGAAGTATCTCGCCTTCATGAACCTAGTCCAAATGGAATTATCCGAATGAAGCTTCCACCATAAATTCATTGAGCAGGCGTCAATGATGTGTGCCAATTTGCTGAAGCCAAGTCCGCCATCCGCGGTTGGTTTTTCCATCATGTCCCAGCTGGCCCAGTGGTGCTTTTCTTTGCCGTCGAGGTGTCCCCAAAAGAAGTTGGCAAAGAGGGACTCGATCGAGGATAAGACTTTCTTAGGGGGAGAGCAAACGGCCAGGGTATAGATGGAGATGGAGGATAGGATGTGATTGATAAGGATCATCTTGCCGCTCGGAGAGAGGGTCGCGTTATGTCATCCCTCAATTTTCTTTCTAGTTTTGTTCACTAGTCCATCGAAGATGCCCGAATTAGATTTACCATAAACCAGGGGACACCCCAGGTAAGAGAACGGCGGGTATAAGATGGAGAAGGAGGTCAGGTTGGCGAGGATTGCTGAGTGGCTCATGTCTGCTTTGTGATGGGTATAGATCACACTTTTGTCGGTGTTGACTCGTTGGCCAAAGCATCTAGTGTATTTCTCAAGTGTTCGACTGACCACCTCCATCGACCCGATGTCTCCGGAGGAGAAGATGAGGATGTCATCGGCGTAGGTGAGATGAGTGATTAAAGGGCAGCCCGTAGTGGTATGAAAGTGGTAGAATCTGGGGGTATTTTCCATGTTGTTCAGGTTTCTGCTGAGCACTTCGGCGGCAATGATGAAGATGGTGGAGGAGAGAGGGTCTCCCTGTCGAATCCCACGGCTAGATTTGAAGAAGCCGTCAGCTTGCCCATTGATGACGGTGGAGAACCAAGAGTTGCTTACGGATCTGAAGATGACGTCGATCCAAACCCAGATCATGAATTGCCAGTCCAGACGATCATAAGCTTTCTCTATGTCAAGTTTGATGGCAACGTTCCCCCCTAGACGGGAATTTTTTCAAGTAATCATTTCCTGGGCGAGCAGGATGTTGTCGGTGATGTTTCGGCCAGGGACAAAACTGCTTTGCTCCTCGGAGATGATCTTGGGGAAAAGAGTGAACATGCGGTTCGCGATAATCTTGGAGATGATTTTATTGGTAAATGTGTATAAGTTGATCGGTCTGAAGTCTTTGAGGGTCTCCGAGTTGTCTTTTTTTGGAATAAGAATAAAGTTAGCACGAGAGATTGATTTGGGGTAGTTCGCGCCCTGGAAGAAAGCAACCGCGGCCTCGTGGAGGCCAGCTTCGATGAGGTCCCAACAAGATCGGAAGAAGACACCGGAGAAACCATCAGGCCTGGGGGCGATGTGCTCGTCAAGGGCCCAGACTGCAAACTTGACTTCCTCTACAGAAGGGGGGTCAAAAGTTGCATGTTCTCATTCTCACTGATCAAGTTTGGCACTTTAGCCAGGAAATCCTCATCCTTAACGACGATGTCTTTGGAGAATAGTTTGGTGTAGAAGTTGGCGGATGCCGTATGGATGCTTCGCTGGTCTTTGAGTAAGTTGTCGTTCTCGTCGGAAATTTGGTGCAGATTAAGCTGATGTCTGCGACCTTTGATGCAGGCGTGGAAGAAACTGGAATTTTGGTCCCCCTCGAGATCCCCAATTAATCTGGCTTTCTGCTTCCAGAATTCCGTCTCGACCCTCAGCCGAGACTTGAGGAGGGCTTTGGAGAGGTTGAGATCAGTGAGAGCCCCCGCAGATCTGTCCGAGACGAACCGAATTTCCGTGCGAGTAACGTCATCCTCTGCCGTCTTTATCTCTTGGAAAATGTTGCCAAAAGCGAGTTTGCTCCAAGAAGATAGAGCTCTCCTGGTTGCCTTGAGCTTGTCGGCCACACGGACAAGTGGGTCGGGGTTATTCGTCGAGCTCCAGGCGGATGCCACGATATTCCTGAATTGAGGGTGGAATCTCCAAAAGTTTAGGAATCGGAAGGGTTTCTTGATAAGGTTAGAGTTGCTGCTGATCTCTATTAGGAGTGGGGAGTGGTCCGATTCGGTGGTGTTTAGATGAGAGAGGTTGGAGATGAGATCCATGTCGGACCAGCGGTTGTTGACTAATGTGCAATCCAGACGGGAGTATTGTCTTTGTGCGCCTTCCTGCATGTTACACCAGATAAAGGCGTTACCGGAGAAAGGGATGGGGGACATGTGTGCATTGAAGATGAAGGTTTTGAAGTCAGTCATTGCCGGTTGGGGGGGAGGGCGGCCCCCTGATTTCTCCTCTCTGTACGAGATCGTGTCGAAGTCACCGAGACAGAGCCACGAAAGGTTGTTGAGGGGGAGATAGGAATCCAGCAAGGACTCCTAGAGCAGCTTGCGCTCGGTGAAGTTGCAGCTGCCATGGACGGCGGAGAAGAGGGATCGAGATTTGAGGGTGGGGTGCTCCTCCCAGCAGGAGAGCACCAGTGTGGAGTCCTGAACGATACCGAATTTGCAATCGGTGGTAAAGAGGATCCAGATGTCATGGCATCCGATGACAGCGGACTGGAAGCCGAGTTGGAGCTAGATGGATTTGAGTTTTCTCTGAAAGATTTTAGGTTCGATGATCACTAGGATGTCGACTCGGTGGATTTTCTTGAGGCTAATTATTCTCCTCAAAGTAGGTTTGTTGGCCAGCCCTCTAACATTCCACGAGAGGATGTTAAGCATTGAGGGGGTTGCGGGTGGGGTGGGTGTTGAGCTTTGTGGCTGACCTTGTGGTCATGGCCGTTTGCTCTTGGGGGTGTTTGTTCTTCTTTCTGTGGAAGATTTTGGGAGCTCTCGCGGTCGCTGCGGTGGTATCTTCCGTCACCTTGGGAGGACTGTGGGCGGAGGTACCTGGGTCCTCCAATGGGGGGGTCGACCACAATCGCAATCTCCGCCAGCGCGCAAAGGGGGTTGTTGGGGGTCCAGGAAGCCGGCTTCCTTGGCTTGATGGAGCCGGTCTTCGGGAATGAGGCCGAAGGAGGTCTCGGCTTCACTTCTGAGGAAGGGGGAGGGAAGGTAACATCGGCTATGATCAAAGCCAACTGATTCTCCCCATCGCTAGATGGTAAGATACCATTGATCTGATGCTCTTCGTTGGTCTGCAAACCGTTAGCGGAGGGGGGCTTGTTAGGAGGGGGCTCGTCTGGACAACTTCTGGAGGGGAAGAGGTGAGGATATCGAATCTGTTATTGAGGATAATGAGTTCAACGAGAACGATGGCTTTAGCCGGGGGGGATGGGGGCGGGGACTGGGAGAGCCGTCGCTGTCCGCGAAGTGGGAGTGTGAGTTGGGAAGGAAGAGAATCGGGGCTGAGGGAGTGTGACAGAGAGACTTCTGGAGGGCTTTCTTTTTAAGCTCGGGGTGGGCTTTGAAGCAATCATTATGAGGTGGTCTCTGATCTGACAGTGCTTGCAGAAAATAATGCTGTTGTCGTAGACTAGTGTCTGGACGTGTGTCTATCTCCCGAGATCGATCTGGATACGAGAGGGGGGGTCGGATGCCAAGTCGAGTTCCACGCAAATCTTAGCATATTTGCCTTTGGATAGGTTGCAGGTCTCTTCGGCAATGGCCACAAGGGTCCCGAAGGAGCCGGCGATTCTCTTAAGAGTTGCGGGAGCAAAGCAGACTAGGGGAAGGTTTGGAAGGATGATCCATGCCGAGATAACCGTCGAATCGACACTGGGGTTGAATCCGGTGGACCATTTGGCGATCTTCACGCTCTCGAAGCCAATGCTGGTGGTACCTTTGGCCCAGACTAAGGAGTAGTCAGAGTCGGAGGAAAGGTGGAGGAGTAAGTGTTTGGGGTCTAGCGGGGCGACCTTGTACGCAGCTGCGAGACCCCAGCCTGCTATGTCTTCTTGAGCTGTAGAGATCTTTGGGCAGCCTGAAGGGAATTTCAGCACGAACGTCTTCGCGAAGCAGGCAGATAGGGAGGAGATCTCAGCTTCAGTAAACGGAACGCTGATGGGTTGGCCGTCGACGGATGGAGAGAATAGTGGAAGTGGGCGCATGCCTGCCTGTAGTGTCCTGTCCCACTCAGTCAATCGGAGGAATCGGAACGCTAACGGCGTTCGGACTTAGCCTTGCAACGGCTGCTCGAAGACATCGCTCGGTCGAGGCGACCACTCGCTCAGGTGGGATAGTTTCGGTAAACTTGTCTCATCTTAGCCTTCACATAATAAATCGTATGTTTTCAACTTGCACAAGTAGGCTTGATAATAAAAGAGACGAATCCACATAGCTAAAGGAAATAATCCCGACAGGTCGTATTGAGTTAGAATATGGAAAGGTCCAACGGTCGACTTAGAGTTGGTGCACGGCGAGCTTTGAAAATGACACTCGGTCCTTCGTCCCGTAGCTCGGAAGAAGGAAAAGTTGGTCTTTGCCACAAGCTAAGAGTTAGCCAAATTCATAGGCGTCGCCCGCATAAATGCTTCATAAAGCATGCAAGGTCTCTTCGCCCAAGGCGTGGCATAGCTTTTGCTCGCCGACGGGTTAAGTTGTATTGTACGGCTTGTGGCATAAGTCTAGGCACCTCAAATAACTTGATTGTTCAAAGTCGAATGCGTGCACGGCACGTTCCCACGACGCAAGTCTTGACGCAGCCTTTGCTCGTCAAGTTGTTGCAGAGTAAGTTAGGCAAGTTACGTTAAGCTATCAGGAGTAGTAGCAGGCACGGTCCTATGAGTTCTACGGCCGGGTATAATCACAGAGTCTCACGATTGTAAGGCCCGTCATATAGAGTATGACTTGGGCGGTGGTGTCACATAGAGTTTCAAGTTGGTCTAAGACACGATGGCACGGACTTAGTATTTTAAGGCACGGGCCACGGTTGACCCCCCATTGAGTTTGGAAAGTGTTTCAAATAGTTGTTCTTGAGTTGAGTGAAATGATAGGACAAGAAAGAAAGAATGCTCGCGACTGGGTCGTCGAGACAAGAAAGAAGAATGCTCACGACTGGATCGTTGAGGCAAGAAAGTAGAATGCTCGCGACTGGGTCGCCGAGGCAAGGTCTCAGATGTGAGAAGTGTTGAACTTAGCCCTGAAAGAGATGGTAACACTAGAAGTAGCTTTGACTGTGTGTGTAGTGCCCCGTCCCGCAAAGTCAATCGGAGAAATCGAAACGCCGACGGCGTTGGAACTTAGCCTTGCAACGGCTACTCGAAGGCTCGCTCGTCCGAGGCGACTCCTCGCTCAGGTGGGGTAGTTTCGGTGAACTTGCCTCATCTTTGCCTTCACATAATAAATCGTGTTTTCAACTTGCACAAGTAGGCTTAATAATAAAAGAGACGAATCCATATAGCTAAGGGAATAATTCCGACGGGTCGAAATGAGTTAGAACATGGAAAACGTCCCACGGTCGGCTTAGAGTTGGTGCACGGCGTGCTTTTAAAATGACACTCGGTCCTTCGTCCAGTGGCTTGGGAGAAGGAAAGTTGGTCTTCGGTGCAAAAGCAAAGAGTTAGCCTAAGTCATAGGCGTCTCCCGCATAAACGCTTGATAAAGCGTGCACGATTCCACTGCGCAAGGCTTGGCATAGCCTTTGCTCGTCCCTCAGGTTAAGTTGTAGGCTTGAGTAAGTTAGGCAAAGTTATGCCGGTCGACCTAAGTCTTTCCAAGTGCTGTCCCGCTCATTCTGCGGTTGTCAAGTTAAATAGTCCCACGATCCCAAGGCCCGTCATATGAAGTATGACTTGGGCGATAGTGTTGCGTAGAATACGAGTCGGTTTAAGGCACGAGCCACGGTTGGTTCAGTGGAAAGTTAGCCACGGTCGGTCGATACTTAAGGAAACACGTTATGTTCAAGTTAAGTTGGAAGGCTATGCAGTAGCCGTTCCCTGAGTTCAAAGAATGTTAAGTCTAAGCGATGGTTAGTCGCCGAGAGGAAATATGTCGGGACTGTGGTTCAGTCGCCGAGGCAACCCTGGTTTGGGCTCTGCGAATGAAGTATGAAAAGTGGAAAGAGTAAAGTCAAGAAACTAATTGATGATGATGAGACCATACATTATGTTAAGTCTAGAAGTTAGCGTAGGCGCGTGGTCATGGACAACTTATCGACAAGGGCGATGGTTTCTTCGAGCGGCAGCCCTAGGCCATGGGCACCGACTCGGCCTAGGAAGAAACAGGTTATAGCCGAGCTAGGTAATAGGCAACCGGTAGGTCGGGGACTTGCATCGAGGATCACAACCGGCGGTGCAAGGGTCCCGAATGCCAGGCTATGTCCACGATGGCTAGTTAATGCCAGTGACCTTTCATATAGATGTGTCGGCACGGGCGGCAATCTGCGTGTGTGCCTTTGGATTGAGTTGGATATGTATGAAGTTAGAGAACACAAGGTCTGGGCCTAAGATTTGGCTATAACGAAGGCGGCGTGCCTCGGCACGAGATGTGGCATCGAGTGTTAAGTCGTTGACATAGAGTTGCATGTGTTAGGCTTGAGATGTTGCGAGTTAAGTCAAGAAGGGCCGTAGGGCAAGTTGGTTGAAGTTACGTTGAGTTGTTGGGCACGACCTCGAAATATGAGAAACGGCCGCGTGGTCACAACCCAAGTGTAGGCGAGACTAAGCAAGGAGGTGCTGCCTCGGAGATATGGAAGCACGAATCGGGTTATGGCACGACCGAGTCGTTACGTCCCAGAGTTTGGCACAAAAGACAAGTATAAGTCGGTGCGTCGACAATGCAAGCACGAGAAAGGTCTAGAGGCAAGAAAATGGAGTCTTTCGTGTAGTTGCGTCTCTGATTATGGTCGTAAGACAAACACGACTTGATAGGTTAACGTTATTGGCACGAGAAGGGTCTAAGGCAAAAGTATGAGTTAACGTCGTTGTGCAAGCACGGGATGGTCCTTAGACACAAGTATGCAAAGGCGTCGGCCCTAAAACTGATCCTAAGGCAAGAATAGAAAGACAATCGTAAAAGGGTTTATGTTGCACAAAGTAAAATGAAACGTGTTGGTTTTGTATGGGTGGGCGAGGAGCTCACTCCACCAGTACAGTTGAGTACTGACACCCACACAGTGTTTCATGTGCAGGCACAGGTAGAAGCTCGTGGCGTGGAGCTCGCTTGGATGCGTCGAGGCACGGAGTTCCTTGGCGATTCGAAGCGTACGGCCGCGTGGACTGAAGACTTATACGGGACATAATGTATGGACATCGCCTTTCGAAGCTTCCGCTAGCTCAAGCATTGTAATCGAGAGATGAGAGAGAGCAGAGTGACTTGTAATCGAGAGAAAAGTGAGCACGAGAGACTTGTAATTTGGCCTTGCGCCCACAAATGTAATCTTATATTCAATATCAATAAAGAGCTTCTTTTGAATGACTTGTGTTCATGTGTACTTGTTCTTAAATTCTGCTGCATGTTTCAATATTTCTGCTTGGGACTTCTGTGCGACGACCCCATCGCCGCCGATGTAATCGACCGTTATGAAACTGCCTTGCACGAGCGCAATCTAGGCTCGTGCGGTATCACGCCTTAGTGAGGACGATCGCTCCTACGGGTGCGGGGCGTGACAGTGTGAGACGTCAGTTCGAGTCGAGTCTTGCATGGTCATTGGATAACTTGTACAAGATAAATAAAATAAACAGTCTCTCGAACGGTAACCCAGGCGGCCCATAGGAACCGTTGTGATGGTAGACATTTCGTAGATGTGTGCTGGATGACCGCACGGGTTAGGCGGGGACTTACAGTGGAGCTAGCTACTCGCGCTGGCAAGGGACGTCCGTCTAATCAAAACTACAAAAGGAGTCTATTATAGCGCTGGGCGCTAGTGACTAGTTCATATAGATGAGTCGGCATGGGCGGCGATCTGTGTAGCGCACCGCTTTTGATAGGCGACGGAACTTCATAATATGCTTGTGCCGAGTCAGATCGGCCGGGAACTTAGATGGCCATCTGACTCGATCGCTAAGCTTGGTAAACGATAACGCCTTGCGGCATCGATTCAAATCGATTTGGACAAAAATTACAAAAATCGATCCAACTAATGGAACGACTTCTGTTGGAATAAGTCATAGATGCAGCGGGCTGCGTCTCGGCGAGTGAGCTCTCTATAAGAGTCCCTTCGACGGGACCGGACCGCTGTATGGTTTTCTTGGAGCTTTGTCGCTGGGCTTGATTGAAGTGCTTTTGCGTCGTTTTCATGGATGCAATTACAAATTTCGATGCAAGGGGAAAAGAAAGAAATCTAATAAAGTGTTGGTGCCATTGCAGGAGCTCGCGTAACTAAGGATTGACGTTGCGTAGCGCTTCGACGACCTGCACGAAGCAAAGTAATCGGCGGGTGATTCGGCCCCTTCTTTTCTACTCTGTCCCGCAAACTTATTCCTTGCCTCGAATTTATTCAAATCGAACGATGCCAAGTTAATTGCAAGCCAATCCACTAAGTCTAAGAACTCGGGAAAAACGTATCGATTTAGAGTTATTCACTCTGAAAATACAAGTCTATCACATAAACCAGAAAGTTTAAGGTTCTAGTAAAAAGATAAGACTATTTTACGTGCTGCAAAATATTATGAAACGTCGATCGTGGGTTATGATGCCTCGGATAATTTGGTGCCTACGGGATGCTAAATCGGGAGTACGACTTGGGGAAAAATGAATCGTTGCATAAGTTGGGGGGAAATGATAATGCCGTTCAATACTGTCCGTTCTATACAAAACTGTTGCATATGTTAAACTGTTCACGCATTGGCATGGTCATGGACAGCTTGTGCACAAGTTGATCTTTTTCCTCGAATCGATATCCGCGGCATCGGAATCGAATCGACCTAGGGGGAATGAATAATTGTGCTTCGGCACTGATGCATTACGGGACCGTCAGTCAGGCTTGCAACCTAGACTGAGCGGGCCGAAATGCCGTTGAGATAGTACCACGTGATGTGTAACATCAATGACCGCATATAATATAGTAGCATGCTCACCTATTGTCTTATGCAGGTATAAATATTATCTCTGTATTTTCATGCAGGGACGAGCACGGCCGTGGTAAGGAATATGATAAACTGCTATGGTTCACTGTATGTTTTATTACGCAAAGATGGCTATCGAATATGAACTGAATTCATTTAGTTCTAATAGAAAGACAACTCTAAAGCATGCCTATCTTAACAATCAGAGTCGGTTTAGACGAGTGGGTTCGTCTCATCCACTTAGCAAGTGTGCTAATCCTATTCCCCCAATTTTCCCAGGTGCGACGGGCGCGCCCAACTAAACTGGAGCTGAAGTACGGAGAGGCGTTTTGAAGCTCTTCCTATGCTGAAGTATTTTGAAGCCAATTCAAGTCGACGGCTTATGTATAAAGGGGCAAATGTATGGGACGGCAAGCGTTTGTTCAGGCAACTTGTCGAATGTATTTTCTTCTGTTTTCAATCAATGTAGCCGCAACGGCATCCAATGTAATTACGACTTGCACTTCGTTGCAAGCTATGAATGAAAAGCATTTCTATCTTCCTATACTGCGTCTTAAATTCTGATGTGATTTGTGAAGTTTCAACTTGGCGTATTAATACAAAAAGCAACGTAATGTTCTTGCCTTGTACGAGTGCAATTCTAGACTCGTACGGCATCACGCCTTAGCAAGGACGATCGAATCGGCAAAGTAACACCGGGGATGAACGGTTTGTCGACTCGAGGCGTGACAAATTGGTATCAGTGCTCAGTTATGTTTCTTCGAATTTTTGAAAGATGTTTCATTGTTGGAATGTCCGTTGCGATGGCTCGATTGAATGCTAGTCGACATGCTGCGTGAAATAAAAGTTCCATACAGGTAAGCCCGTAGATATTTTTGAAAAATACTAACGGGTTTACTCTGTTTTGTAGGAATGACTAAGAAAAGAAACAATCCCGCCACAACCCAAACTGTAGATAGTACGTCGAGCACAAAAAGCACTGGGCCTAGCGAGACGACTATGGAGAAGATGCTACAGTTGATGGAACTGCAGCAGCAGCAGCTTCAGATACAATTCAAAACCCAATTTGAGGCGCAACAGAAACAGATGAATGCCCTGACTCAGATAGTGAGCAGACTGGCGGGCAATACCAAGACGACGGACGAAAAGCCCGAGGAAAAGCAAGGCGACCAAGAAGAAAACGAGGAAGAAGAAACTCAACCGCAAATGATAAATTCTTCTTCCTTGTTCAAGGCAAAGGAGTTCCGCAAGATGAATCCACCAAAGTTCAACGGCCGAGCGGAGCCTGACGTGATCGTGGGATGGCTCGCGGAGATGGAGGACCTGTTTAATCTGCTTAGCATTGAAGGGTCCCAGAGAGTAACTTGTGCGGCGTTACAGCTGCAACTGAGGGCGCACGACTGGTGGGCCGCTAAAAAGCAAGAAATCTATGAAGCCGATACAGACGTCACGATTTCCTGGAAAATATTCAAGGAAGCCTTCCTCGAACAGTACGTCCCTCGCGCCGTTCGCCAACAAAAAGAAGACGAGTTCATGACGCTGCGACAGGGAAATATGTCTGTCGACGATTATGATTCGAGCTTCTCAAAGCTGGCGAAGTTTGCCGGCGCCTTCCTGCCCAACAAGGAAGCCTGGTGTGAACGCTTCCAACAAGGCCTAAATGACGAATTGCGAAGTGTCACGCCCCAGTACCGAAATACGGAGACGGACTAGGCCAGCTACACCATATGAGGTACGTAACGTCATACGGCGATCGTGGCTGTCGAGAGACTAGGGGGTACATGCTACAATCAAGTCTCCTATGGTCCCACAGAGTTCTATGTCTCAATCAATCAAATTACATCAGCAAAAGATGAGCATTAAAGATAAAGCAGTAAGACGTCCCCGACGCTGTATCAAAATGATCATGAGAGACTAGCTTCATAATTTAGCTATCTCGGAGAGTCAGGAGTACAAAATTATACACAGCTGCAGTCTGTTTAATTACAATTATGTACTGACACAAAATATCAAGTAATCCGGCTAACAGGTGCCGGTGGCTAAACACCGCAAAAGTATAAGCAGGAGTGGTGGAGAAGAAACCCACTCGAGTCCCCGAACTGCCATGCTCCTAGTATGCACCATGGATGTCAGGGAGGAAGATCGTGTCCTCTGGCTCTGCTACGGGATCTGGCCAAACAAAACTAGCGGGGTCAGCCCCGAATAGCAAGTACCGCCAAAGGGGCACAAGAGTTAAGACTAAAAACCCAGTTAATAGAATGAATGATAATAGTAATACTTATGCTACCATTATAGGGTGGCGCCACATCCTCGAACCCATATGGCACCCTTACAACCAAACAAGGACAAAAGGTGCCGCATGGAGTCGGAACGCGTCGTACTCTATAACTTTCGCGTTAAAGGGTATAAACAATAAAATCTCCTGATCGTGACTTCGGTCGATAGCCTATCGCAGCATAATAACCAACCCAACAATCAAACAAGAACATGGGTTGGATCATGTACCATGATAAACTATGTTCCTCGGTCATTCACAGAAGTAGCACTTCACAACCAGAATAAGTCTTCCGTTCATAACTTCGGTCCACAGCCTATCATAGTACGATAACCAACCCAACAATCAAACAAGAACATGGGTTGGATCACGTACCATGACAGTCCGCTTCCCTCAGTTACTCACGGAAGGTAATAGGATACAAGCAAGTCGTTTTCACGGCCAATCAAGTCTACGCGTTTCTAGTGGAACGAGGTTATCCTCGCGTCATGTTATTAGAAAATTCTCAGATCGTATCTTTCCAGCAAGGCTAGCCAACCCAGGGGTTCGCGTAGACAGGTATGATTAAGCACAGGTCCCTCGCAAGGCCACCTTGCTAAAACATATAATATGTAGCAGGAATTAATCGGATACAGTCATCCACTCGTTGCAGATGACACAGTATCCGTGGAGACCAGCCGGCGCGTCGAGACAATATCTCAAGGCGGCTGGTGTAACACGATCTCGGGATTTTGCCCTCCCCATGCATCTAGTATATTTAGTTGCCTAGTTTAACCCTAGGTGAAATCTTGGACTCACATGCTGTGGCCTGCATGATTATCCTCCTAAAGTCGTACTTTAGTACGAGTACCCTAAAGAGGATCCATGTCAATCAGTATGTCAACATGTTCTACCCTCCTTAGTGTAATGCATCATTACAAATACGCCACGTGGAGTTACGAGTCTTTTGTCGAGCATGAACAAGAACTGGAACATTCATGTACATGTATCAGGTAGGAACACTTTGTTCTCCGGGGTCACATTAGTGCTCATATCATGCTCGGGACAAAAGGCGTAAGGATATAAAATAGACATATAATATATATATATATATATAATAATAATAATAAGGTAACAATATAGGGCACAAAAGTCCATGCGGCCCAAGGGGAGTGAGTCCATGCGGCCGGGTCAATACTGGTTCATGCGGCTGGGACTACACGCTCATGCGGCTCAGAGAGCCCCAAGGCGCATGCGGCTGGAAGGTCGGGTTCATGCGGACGAAGGGGTGTCAGCGTATGCGGCTGCGAAGGGAGCAATCGCCAGGCGGCCGGGGTTCAACAGCATATGCGGCTAGGATCAGACGAAGCCTTATGCGGCTGAGCATGGGCGATACATATGCGGCTGGATGATAGATGGGCCTTATGCGGCCCAAAAATAGTAGCGCATATGCGGCTGGGTGCAAAAGAACTCATGCGGCTGCGAAGGCTAGCCGTATGAAGTCCATGCGACAGGGGCTCATGTGGCTGAGTCTAAACAAGGCTATGCGGCTGAATTACTTGCCGCATGAGGATTCATGCGGTCAAGTACTCAAGCAAGTCTTATGCGGCTAGGAAGGACTTTCCATGCGGCTGAGCTCGAACGAGTCTCATGCGGCTGGAAAGGCCATGCGGCCAGAGGCTTGTCGCATGAAGATTCATGCGGTCAAGTACTGCTCTTCTTCTCCACTTGTCCGAGAAGAGGAGCCAAGCAACCATGGCTTCCAAACTACACAAAACCTTCATCCGGAACCCAAATCGGAACTTCCTTAGGTCAAAATGGGGTAGAACAAAATTTTCTACAACATGGAACCATCAAAACTTGAAAATAATGAAGTTTGCTAGATCAAAACCAAGAAAATCCGAAAATAGTTAAAACCTAGATCTACAAAGATTAAAGCTTCAAAATGGAAAACTTCAAGTTCTAAACTAGTATAGAATAAGGAGAAGAATATATTTTGACAAATAATTTTGTAAGAAAACATCAACAACATTTATGGATTCATCTCTTGAGCAAGTTGGTACTTGCCTTGGTTGGTGGAGGAAAGTAAATGAGAGAAAATAAATGAGAGGAGAGAGAATGAGTTGAGTTATTATATAGAATCTTGAACCCATGGGTTCATGATGAACCAAGGTGAACCAAGAATAGGTTCCCCAAATGAGCCAAAACTGTAGGCCCAAATGCAGATAATAAATTACGAAATAATATTTTTTCGAATATTTTTGGGAAATACATGAAGAAATACAGCATATAAATATCGTATAAATACAAAGTAAATACAATTTATCGGTTTACGTATTAAAATACGTATTCCAGGATCGGGGAGTGACATGAAGGGACGTCATAAATCAAAGGTGCCGAACATACTGTGAATCCTATAATGCCGCTCTTAATAGTGAGCGCATCTTTGGCCGTATGTCGAGTAAAGGCATCCGTAACCACTTCAACAAGCGTCCTAACGACGCCGGCGCCGGGGGATCGGGAATAACAAAGCGTCCGAACAGATTCGATGATCGAGGCCATGGCAGTCAACACTGCACCAGGTGCGATAGGCGTGGGCACCGAACCGTCGACTGCGTCACGAGATCTTGCTACAAGTGTGGCGAGGTAGGCCATATAGTTACATATTGCCCGCACAAAGGTCCGAATCAACACAACCCACCGAGGAACGTCCTGAATTCGAATAAAGCACCGATACTGCAAGGCGCGAATGCGGTGCCCGTCAACCAGCAGAACCAACGCCACGGAGCTCAAGGTCGAGTTTATGCCTTAACTCGGGACGAGACGTTTGCGTCCGATACTATTGTATCAGGTATATTACTTTACAAAAATATACCTGCTCGAGTCCTATTCGATTCGGGTGCGACGTATAGCTTTATATCTGCTGATTATGCGAAAGAAAATAAAATAACCATGCAATCACTAGATATAAATATTAGCGTTAGCACTCCGTCGGAAGTCGATATGCCTACGAACTTTATTTGTAGGGATGGCCATATTTGCGTCGGGGGAAGATATCTATCCTTGGATGCCGTCGTGCTAGACATCAAAGATTACGACATAATCCTGGGCATGGATTGGTTGGGCACTTGTCGTGCAACGATCGAGTGCACGGAGAAGAGAGTGGTGTTTCGTCTTCGTGGCGAGAAAGAGTTCTCATATTCGTGCGGTACGGTCTCGAAGATGGCAATGATGGTGTCGACAATCTCGACAAGGCGTATGCTGTGTTCCGGCTGCACGGGATACTTGGCATCAGTCCGAGATACGCGGAAGGATAATACAAACACAATGCAGACTGATGTTGTGGCAGATTTTCCTAACGTTTTTTCTGACGAGATGCCCGGGATGCCGTCGAATCGAGAAATAGAATTCAGCATCGACACCTTTCCGGATACACGGTCGATATCCAAGGCGCCTTACCGAATGGCTCCAGCAGAACTGAAGGAGCTGAAGGTACAATTACAAGAGTTGCTAGACCGCAGATTTATTCGCCCTAGCGTCTCTCCATGGGGAGCTCCCGTATTGTTCGTAAAGAAAAAGGATGGGTCGATGCGGCTATGCATCGACTATCGTAAACTCAACAAGGCGACCGTGCGAAACAAGTATCCTTTGCCACGAATCGATGACTTGTTCGACCAACTACAAGGCGCATCAGTATTTTCAAAAATCGATCTTCGTTCAGGCTATCATCAATTGAAGATCAAGTTCGACGACGTATCGAAGTCTGCCTTCCGTACTCGATATGGTCATTACGAATTCCTCGTCATGCCGTTCGGTTTGACGAATGCCCCAGCCGCGTTCATGGATCTGATGAACCGAGTCTTCCGACCTCAAATAGATAAATTTGTAGTCATATTCATCGACGATATCCTTGTATACTCAAAGAATCGGGAAGAGCATGCGAAACATTTGAAGACGGTACTGCAGATTCTGTGTAAAAATAAATTATACGCCAAGCAGAGTAAGTGCGAGTTCTGGATGAGTAGCGTGACATTCCTCGGGCTCGTAATCTCTGTCGAAGGTGTAGCGGTGGACCCAAAGAAGATTGATACGGTGGTGGATTGGAAACGACCTGCCTCGGCTAGCGACATTCGGAGTTTCCTGGGCTTAGCGGGCTACTACCGTAGGTTCGTACGAAGCTTTTCAAAACTAGCGTCGCCTCTGACTCGCCTCATCCAGAAGGGAGTAGTATTTGAATGGAGCGACGACTGTGAATCCAGCTTTCAAGAGTTGAAGCAACGGCTCGTCTTAGCTCCAATCCTTGTACTTCCAGACGGTTCAGAAGGCTTTCAGATATTCAGCGATGCGTCGGGAACTGGCCTCGGGTGCGTACACATGCAGAGGGACAAAGTCATCTCCTATACTTCACGATAGTTGAAGCAGCACGAGAAGAACTACCCGACGCATGACCTAGAATTGACAGCGATCGTCTTTGCGTTGAAATTATGGCGGCACTACCTCTATAGTGTGGCATGCAGAATCTACACAGATCACAAAAGCCTGAAATACTTATTTACGCAACGGGAACTCAACCTACGGCAGCGACGTTGGCTCGAACTCATAAAAGATTACGAGCTAACGATCGAGTATACGCCGGGCAAGGGAAACGTGGTGGCCGATGCACTTAGCAGAATGTTTATGGGAACACTGGCCATAAACAAGGACATACGGCGAGACCTTGAAGCGATGGGTATCGAACTCGGAATTGAGTATCGACACCTGCACCTAGCTCAACTAAAGTTAGGATTGAGCCTCCTTAGCAAGATAAAGACCGCACAGAAGGACGACTCATTCCTGAAGAAGATGCACGAGCTGATTCCAACGGGAAGGGCGACTAACTTTGCGGAAGACAGAGACGGGACAATGCGACTAAAGGGAAGGCTCTGCATTCCTGAAACTTCCGAACTTAGGAAAAAAATTCTGACGGAGGCACATTATGCGAAGTACTCGTTACATCCTGGAAGCACCAAGATGTACAAGGACTTGCGCCCAAACTTCTGGTGGCACGGCATGAAGAAAGACGTGGCTACCTTCGTATCGTAGTACATGGCGTGCCAGCAAGTAAAGACGGAACACCAAAGGCCAGGCGGAGAGCTGCAGAACATCGCCATTCCCGAGTGGAAGTGGGACAACATCTCGATGGATTTTATTGTGGGATTTTCGAAGACGCCGCGGGGGAATGATGCGATTTGGGTCATTGTTGATCGATTAACCACGTCGGCTCACTTCATCACAATTAAAGTAGGATGGAGCGTCGATCGGTTAGCGCAAATCTACGTCGATGAGATTGTTCGACTGCACGGGGTACCGGCCTCAATAATTTCGGACAGAGACGGGCGATTCCTTTCGCGTTTCTAGACGAGCCTCCAAGCGGCGATGGAGACCAAACTGAACTTTAGTTCGGCGTACCATCCCCAAACAGACGGTCAGACGGAGAGGGTAAATCAAATCCTAGAAGATATGCTGCGTCTGTGTACGATCGACCTAAAGACTAGTTGGGATACGCATTTGTCGCTTGCGGAGTTTGCGTATAACAAAAGTTATCAGTCGAGCATTCAGATGGCTCCATACGAAGCACTCTACGGGAGAAAGTACCGTTCGCCGATATGCTGGAATGAAGTCGGAGAGCGACAAGTGCTTGGACCAGAACTGGTGGAGCAGGCCGTCGAAAAAGTCCGCTTGATTCGAGATAGACTCCGTATCGCGCAAAGTCGACAAAAAAGCTACGCAGATCTTCGTCGACGACCGCTAGAGTTCTTGGTCGGGGACCATGTGTTTCTGAAAGTGACACCCATGCGCGGTGTGATGCGGTTCGGCATTAAAGGCAAGTTGAGCCCGAGATTTGTAGGCCCCTTCGAGATCATTGAGCGAGTTACGACGGTTGCTTATCGGATCGTACTACCTCCTGTCTTAGCTGATGTGCACGATGTTTTCCACGTTTCACAACTTCGAAAATACGTGCACGATCCAAGTCATGTGGTTAGCTTCGATCAGTTGGAGCTACGTACTGACTTGTCTTACTCGGAGGAGCCTATTCAAATTTTGGACCGTAAGGAGAAGGTGCTACGAAATCGGTCGATGTCCTTGGTCCGCGTGCTTTGGCGGAACCATACAGTGAGGAGTCGATGTGGGAGATGAAGGCGGAGATGAAAGAGAAGTACCCTGCGTTGTTCGTCTAAATTAAGGTCAGACCCTTATTTTTAAGTTTCGGGACAAAACTTTTTCTTAGTGGTATATTATGTAGCGCCCCGCTTTCGATAGGCGACGAAACTTCATAATATGCTTGTGCCAAGTCAGATCAGCCGGGAACTTAGATGGCCATCTGACTCGATCGCTAAGCTTGGTAAACGATAACGCCTTGCGGCATCGATTCAAATCGATTTGGACGGAAGTTACGAGAATCGATCCAACTAATGGAACGACTTCTGTTGGAATAAGTCCTAGATGCAGCGGGCTGCGTCTCGGCGAGTGAGCTCTCTATAAGAGTCCCTTCGACGGGACCGGACCGCTGTATGGTTTTCTTAGAGCTTTGCCGCTGGGCTTGATTGAAGTGCTTTCGCGTCGTTTTCATGGATGCAATTACAAATTTTGATGCAAGAGAAAAAGAAGGAAATCTAACAAAGTGTTGGTGCCATTGCAGGAGCTCGCGTAACTAAGGATTGACATTGCGTAGCGCTTCAACGACCTGCACGAAGCAAAGTAATCGGTGGGTAATTCGGCCCCTTCTTTTCTACTCTGTCCCGCAAACTTATTCCTTGCCTCGAATTCATTCAAATCGAATGATACCAAGTTAATTGCATGCCAATCCACTAAGTCTAAGAACTCGGGAAAAACGTATCGATTTAGAGTTATTCACTCTGAAAATACAAGTCTATCACATAAACCAGAAAGTTTAAGGTTCTAGTAAAAAGATAGCCTATTTTACGTGCTGTAAAATATTATGAAACGTCGATCGTGGGTTATGATGCCTCGGACAATTTGGTACCTACGGGACGCTAAATCGGGAGTACGACTTGGGGAAAAATGAATTATTGCATAAGTTGAGGGAAATGATAATGCCGTTCAATACTGTCCGTGCTATACAAAACTGTTGCATATGTTAAACTGTTCACGTATTGGCATGGTCATGGACAGCTTGTGCACAAGTTGATATTTTTCCTCGAATCGATATCCGGGGCATCGGAATCGAATCGACCTAGGGGGAATGAATAATCGTGCTTCGGCACTGATGCATTGCGGGACCGTCAGTCAGGCTTGCAACCTAGACTGAGCGGGCCGAAATGCCGTTGAGATAGTCCTACGTGATGTGTAACATCAATGATCGCATATAAGATAGTAGCATGCTTACCTATTGTCTTATACAGGTGTAAATATTATCTCTGTATTTTCATGCAGGGACGAGCACGACCGTGGTAAAGAATATAATAAACTGCTATGGTTCACTGTATATTTTATTACGCAAAGATGGCTATCGAATATGAACTAAATTCATTTAGTTCTAATAGAAAGACAACTCTAAAGCATGCCTATCCTAACAATCAGAGTCGGTTTAGACGAGTGGGTTCGTCTCGTCCACTTAGCAAGTGTGCTAATTCCATTCCCCCAATTTCCCCAGGTGCGACGGGCATGCCCAACTAAACTGGAGCTGAAGTACGGAGAGGCATTTTGAAGCTCTTCCTATGCTGAAGTATTTTGAAGCCAATTCAAGTCGACGGCTTATGTATAAAGGGGCGAATGTATGGGACGGCAAGCGTTAGTTCAGGCAACTTGTCGAATGTTGTAATGTCCCAAATTCGTGATACGTATTTAGTGTACGTATACGTGTTTTGGACCCATATTTTATTTATTCATGGTTAGTTGTCTTGGTTTATTTTGTATTGGCTTGGTTTTATTGTCATTGATAGTTTAATTGCTTTTAATGATTCATTGGTTTATTTGGGCTTGGTTTATTCCTGGGTTGGTTCGGCTTGGTTCGATTTGGGATTGCTCTTGGTTCATCATGAACCAAGGGGTGAACCCCCTACCTACCACCACCATTTGTATTTATTAGCCCTCTTCATTCTCTCTCTTCATTATTCATCTTCTTCTTCCATTTACTCCCTTCACCTACCAAAGAGAGAAGAGAGAGGTCTAGGCAAGTGCAACTTGCTTCCACAAGAGAACCCATTTTTATTGTTCCATTAGCTTCTCCTCATGTTTCTAAGACACATTAGAACTTGTCATTTTCTATTTTAAAGCTTTAATTTTCGTAGATCTAAAAATTGCTTATTTTTGGATTTTGGTGGTTTTGGTCTATCAAACTTCCTTGTTTTTAAGTTTTTAGGGTTCCATGCTGTAGAGAATTTCATTCTACCCAATTTTGATCATTTGAAAGTTGGATTTGGACTTGTTTTGACCAAGTTATGGACTTTTGAAGCTTTGGGTTCAACCATGGAGTTCTTGCTATTTGGAGAAGACAGTGAGCAGTGCACGAGCTTTTTAGCTTGTGCCACTGAGTTGTGCGCGCTCTTTAGCGCAGCGCAGTCTCCATACGCTGCCTTTTGGGAGCGTATGACTCGCATACGCTCGCTTGCTTGACAAGGAGTCGTATAGACCCCATACGCTGCCTTTTGGGAGCGTATGACTCGCATACGCTCGCTTGCTTGACAAGGAGTCGTATGGACCCCATACGCTGCCTTTTGGGAGCGTATGACTCGCATACGCTCGTTTGCTTGACAAGGAGTCATATGGACCCCATACGCTGCCTTTTGGAAGCGTATGACCTGAGCGTGGCTTGACCTGAGCGTGGCTTGACCTGAGCATGGCTTGACCTGAGCGTAGGTTGGCCTGAGCGTAACCTGACTTGAGCGTATGACTTGTACTGAGCGTATGATTTTTGCACTGAGCGTATGGCCCTTGGCTGACTTGGTCTTATGTCAGCGTGCCAGTTTGGTTTTATTTTCCTTAAGCTTGGCTCTTCTATAGTCCTATATATTGATATTTTATTAGATATTTTACGTCTATTTTATATCCTTACGCCTTTTGTCCTGAACTTGATAATCACGAATTTACTGGATATGTTTGGAATTGATAATTGAGCATGACCTGATAGTGACCCGTAGTGGTGCACTCCTGACATAATAGCCTGATATGACCTGATAGTGGCCCGTCGTGGTGCACTCCTGATAAAGTACACTTGGCATGATAACCTGACATGATTATCTCGAATAGCTGTTGTGACGGCTACCTGACATGACATGACCTGTATAATTAATCCTGACACCGTGGGCGATTGTGCTTGTACAAATAATCCAGTCCTGTCTTGCATCATGTCTAGGAGGGGACTCGTGAGTACCACGGTCAGGAGTACCTACTGAAATGGACTAAGGTTAATAATTAGTATAATTCACTAGTCATGAAGAGATGTTCTCCAGTTACAGGCGATCCCGTTATCCCGGCCGCAAATGTTTGGACTTGTAGCCTGCCGACGAGTAGGGCACATTTCCAGCCCACTGTTATGTGGGGCACTCTTGATTGTCACTTTAAATGATTGAACTCTATTGTCACTCTAATGCATTATACTCTCTAGATTGTCACTATAATGATTGCCTGGATAACCTGGATAGCTGCAGGGCCTGTGACTACTTGGAGCATCTCATTGCATCTTGCTAGTAACTAGGATTGTGATAACCCTAGTTAGTTAATGTAGAAAGCCGTAGGCAATGATTGACCGTGATTGATTGGATGGAGTCTAGTCCAGTATGGTATTGTCTAGAATTGATTGATTGCAAGATTGTACCAGAATGATTGAATGATTGTCACTCCAGATTGTCACTATAATGATTATCACTCCAGATTGTCACTATAATGATTGTCACTCCAGATTGTTACTTGACCTGATTTCTTATATTTATCTTGCCGATAAATGGTGAGAGAAACCAAGTTCCGTTCAGACGAAGGGTTACAACCCCGGTCCTTGTTTGGTTTACGGGTTGTAACCTAGCTATCTGAATAGTCCCATGGTTATCTCATCGTATATCATCCTGGCATGCTTTTCCATATGTCCTGTCTTTTAGTGATTCTATGCAAGATTGTCTTTTATAATTACCTATCATGCTTTTTCTTAAATTACTATCTCTTATTATGTAATTATATTATTGTGTTAATTTGTTGGCTTTAGTTCTTAAGTGAAGCCTCCTTTGTGGCACTTGCTCTTTCTGGGGTCTGACCCAGCTGGTTTTGTATGGCCAGATACCGGAGCAGCACCAAAGGATCTTCCTGCTTTCCAGCCCGATGGTGGTCACCAGGCGTAACCAGGGCATCGAGTGGGTTTCTTTTGTTCTCCCACTGTAATATTGTAAATTATTCTTTTGAGGCGTTTAGCCGACGAGCAAGTGTTAGCTCGATTGTACTTACTTACTGTCTGCCTACGGGCTGTAACATGATTGACAAGCCCCGGGGGTTGATCATGTATGACTGAACTCTTGCTAGTCCTCACATTTTGTAACGACTAGCTTCATGATCATCTGGATATGTAATATTTGGGACGCCTTACAATTGTATATTTGGAGATCTGATATCTTGTGACTATTATTAGTAGGTTGAGATTGAGACAATAGGCTATTTTATGACCTTAAGAGACTGATGGATTGTAGTGAAACCCTCACATATCTAGACAGCCGTGACCGTATAGCGGTGTGGATTCCATTTCGTTATGCGTAGCTGGCTATGTCTGCCCCCGCTCTCCAGTATTCTGGTTCTGGGGCGTGACATGGTTTAAGTGGTGGCCCATGCAAGGTCTTGTTAATTAAGATGTGTGAGGGTTTACCGAATAGATGTCTCAATCGGTACTCGCCCTTGATCTCTGCTCGTATCCTCTTGATTCCTGAAAATTCTTGTCCTGATCACATGTTTGTAATCGTTGATCTGTCCTGGTCCTTCCTTATTGTTCCCATGTCGTCTTCTTCAGCGGCATTGAACCTGAACCTGCCGATCAGCAAGGCGGGTCACCTCCCGTGGACCAGCAGCAACCAGAAGATCTGGCCCAGCACTCAGGAGCAGCCTCCCGAGTCGTACCTACTGGAGGAGAGCAGCCAGTTTAGCCAATCCAGCCTGCAGATCCTGATGATGGCACTTTGGTGGGTCTCATCAGATCATTGTTAGCTTCCCAAGATCGTAGAGGCGATGCCTTGCACCAGGCAGTGGAAGATGCTCTGAATAGAAGTGGACCCCGAGGGAACAGTGCGGTCAACAGTTTTAAGCGCCTGAACCCTCCATTTTTCGATGGCAGCGAGGATGCCATTGCTGCCGATGCTTGGCTACAAGATATAGAGGTGATTCTCGAAGCCGCAAAGACTCCAGAAGAAGAGAAGGTGGCTGTGGTGTGCCTACAGTTATTGGATCTAGCCCGCAGTTGGTGGGCCGCACAAGCAGTGGGATTGACAACACCTGTCCCGTGGGCAGTGTTCAGCGAAAAGTTCCAGACCAAATATTATGATGCAGTGGCTCGGTATGACTTGCAGACCAGGTTCAGTAATCTTAAGCAGATGGGAAGGACGGTCGACGGATATGCGGCCAAGTTTTCCAGACTCAGTCGGTTTGCTCCCACCTTGGTGGCAACCGAGTTTGACAAAGCGCAGAGGTTCCAGCAGGGACTTCACCTAGAGATTATATTGGCAGTAGAACAGTTTGAGCATCAGACCTATGATGCGGTATTGCGAGCAGCAAGGAGGCACGAGTATACCTCCCAGAGAATAGTGGACAGGACCGGAGATCAGAAGCGGTCCCATAGTCAGATGAATCAGTCTTCAGCACCAGCCCCGGCAGCTAGGGCTTTGACTATTGGAACTCCGAGGCAAGCAACCTCAGTTACGTCAGTCCAGTACTCAATCCCGACGTACTCTCAGCAGAAACAGAAGCAAGCGCAGTCTTCCGTCGTAGGCTGTTCTTTTTGTGGGAAGCCTGGACACGTGGTAGCGGAGTGTCGCAAGGCGCTGGGATTGTGTTTATTGTGTGGAGCACCGGACCATAGGGTGGGGTCCTACCCTTTCAGAGTTGATTCAGCATCGACAGTATCTAGTCCCTCTGTTGGGGGACCAGCACCAGCACCAGTACCAGCTCCAGTTCACCAGCAACAGCAGTTCCCGTTCCCGAAGCCATTGCCGACTCAGGCCCAGACTTTCCAGCAACAGAACCCGCGACAGTTTGCCCTAGCCCAGGCTCAGGTTCATAATCGACCGAGAGGTATATGTGTCCTCTTATCTTGCTTTTCTACCGTCATTATGTGGGGTGCATGACGTATTTCATGTATCCTAATTACAACGGTACATCCCGGACCCGAGCCATGTCCTAGATCATTCGAAAAGGTTGGTACCAATAGCCTTTAACCTTTTCGTATGAGGATAGGCCCGTGTCCATATTTGACCAAAGAGAGAGACTCGAGCGCAAGACTATCAGTTCAGTCCGTGTTGCTTAGAGCCATCCCTCTTTGGGAGAGTCAAACTTGGGAGCATGAGGATGATATCTGATTAGGTCATCCCGGCTGGTTTGACTCGTAAGGTGTAATATCTTCCTTATGTCTTACGCTTCGAATCCTTGCTTGCATGAATGATTGTATGATTGATTGGTAGTGGTAGATTGCCTATGATAGAATAGCTTTCCCTTACATCTCTAGCCTCTTGATTAAATTCCGAGGACGAAATTCTTTTAAGGTGAGTAGGATGTAATGTCCCAAATTCGTGATACGTATTTAGTGTACGTATACGTGTTTTGGACCCATATTTTATTTATTCATGGTTAGTTGTCTTAGTTTATTTTGCATTGGCTTGGTTTTATTGTCATTGATAGTTTAATTGCTTTTAATGATTCATTGGTTTATTTGGGCTTGGTTTATTCCTGGGTTGGTTCGGCTTGGTTCGGTTTGGGATTGCACTTGGTTCATCATGAACCAAGGGGTGAACCCCCTACCTACCACCACCATTTGTATTTATTAGCCCTCTTCATTCTCTCTCTTCATTATTCATCTTCTTCTTCCATTTACTCCCTTCACCTACCAAAAAAAGAAGAGAGAGGTCTAGGCAAGTGCAACTTGCTTCCACAAGAGAACCCATTTTTATTGTTCCATTAGCTTCTCCTTATGTTTCTAAGACACATTAGAACTTGTCATTTTCTATTTTAAAGCTTTAATTTTCGTAGATCCAGAAATTGCTTATTTTCGGATTTTGGTGGTTTTGGTCTATCAAACTTCCTTGTTTTCAAGTTTTTAGGATTCTCTGCTGTAGAGAATTTCATTCTACCCAATTTTGATCATTTGAAAGTTGGATTTGGACTTGTTTTGACCAAGTTATGGACTTTTGAAGCTTTGGGTTCAACCATGGAGTTCTTGCTGTTTGGAGAAGACAGTGAGCAGTGCACGAGCTTTTTAGCTTGTGCCACTGAGTTGCGCGCGCTCTTTAGCGCAGCGCAGTCTCCATACGCTGTCTTTTGGGAGCGTATGACTCGCATACGCTCGCTTGCTTGACAAGGAGTCGTATAGACCCCATACGCTGCCTTTTGGGAGCGTATGACTCGCATACGCTCGCTTGCTTGACAAGGAGTCGTATGGACCCCATACGCTGCCTTTTGGGAGCGTATGACTCGCATACGCTCGCTTGCTTGACAAGGCGTCGTATGGACCCCATATGCTGCCTTTTGGAAGCGTATGACCTGAGCATGGCTTGACCTGAGCGTGGCTTGACCTGAGCGTAGGTTGGCCTGAGCGTAACCTGACTTGAGCGTATGACTTGCACTGAGCGTATGACTTTTGCACTGAGCGTATGGCCCTTGGCTGACTTGGTCTTATGTCAGCGTGCAAGTTTGGTTTTATTTTCCTTAAGCTTGGCTCTTCTATAGTCCTGTATATTGATATTTTATTAGATATTTTACGTCCATTTTATATCCTTACGCCTTTTGTCCTGAACTTGATAATCACGAATTTACTGGATATGTTTGGAATTGATAATTGAGCATGACCTGATAGTGACCCGTAATGGTGCACTCCTGACATAATAGCCTGACATGACCTGATAGTGGCCCATCGTGGTGTACTCCTGACAAAGTATACTTGGCATGATAACCTGACATGATTATCTCGAATAGCTGTTGTGACGGCTACCTGACATGACATGACCTGTATAATTAATCCTGACACCGTGGGCGATTGTGCTTGTACAAATAATCCAGTCCTGTCTTGCATCATGTCTAGGAGGGGACTCGTGAGTACCACGGTCAGGAGTACCTACTGAAATGGACTAAGGTTAATAATTAGTATAATTCACTAGTCATGAAGAGATGTTCCCCAGTTACAGGCGATCCCGTTATCCCGGCCGCAAATGTTTGGACTTGTAGCCTGCCGACGAGTAGGGCACATTTCCAGCCCACTGTTATGTGGGGCACTCTTGATTGTCACTTTAAATGATTGAACTCTATTGTCACTCTAATGCATTATACTCTCTAGATTGTCACTATAATGATTGCCTGGATAACCTGGATAGCTGCAGGGTCTGTGACTACTTGGAGCATCTCATTGCATCTTGCTAGTAACTAGGATTGTGATAACCCTAGTTAGTTAATGTAGAAAGCCGTAGGCAATGATTGACCGTGATTGATTGGATGGAGTCTAGTCCAGTATGGTATTGTCTAGAATTGATTGATTGCAAGATTATACCAGAATGATTGAATGATTGTCACTCCAGATTGTCACTATAATGATTGTCACTCCAGATTGTCACTATAATGATTGTCACTCCAGATTGTCACTATAATGATTGTCACTCCAGATTGTTACTTGACCTGATTTCTTATATTTATCTTGCCGATAAATGGTGAGAGAAACCAAGTTCCGTTCAGACGAAGGGTTACAACCCCGGTCCTTGTTTGGTTTACGGGTTGTAACCTAGCTATCTGAATAGTCCCATGGTTATCTCATCGTATATCATCCTGGCATGCTTTTCCATATGTCCTGTCTTTTAGTGATTCTATGCAAGATTGTCTTTTATAATTACCTATCATGCTTTTTCTTAAATTACTATCTCTTATTATGTAATTATATTATTGTGTTAATTTGCTGGCTTTAGTTCTTAAGTGAAGCCTCCTTTGTGGCACTTGCTCTTTCTGGGGTCTGACCCAGCTGGTTTTGTATGGCCAGATACCGGAGCAGCACCAAAGGATCTCCCTGCTTTCCAGCCCGATGGTGGTCACCAGGCGTAACCAGAGCATCGAGTGGGTTTCTTTTGTTCTCCCACTGTAATATTGTAAATTATTCTTTTGAGGCGTTTAGCCGACGAATAAGTGTTAGCTCGATTGTACTTACTTACTGTCTGTCTACGGGCTGTAACATGATTGACAAGCCCCGGGGGTTGATCATGTATGACTGAACTCTTGCTAGTCCTCACATTTTGTAACGACTAGCTTCATGATCATCTGGATATGTAATGTTTGGGACGCCTTACAATTGTATATTTGGAGATCTGATATCTTGTGATTATTATTAGTAGGTTGAGATTGAGACTAGGCTATTTTATGACCTTAAGAGACTGATGGATTATAGTGAAACCCTCACATATCTAGACAGCCGTGACCATATAGTGGTGTGGATTCCATTCCGTTATGCGTAGCTGGCTATGTCTGCCCCCGCTCTCCAGTATTCTGGTTCTGGGGCGTGACAAATGTATTTTCTTCTGTTTTCAATCAATGTTGCCGCAACGGCATCCAATGTAATTACGACTTGCACTTCGTTGCAAGTCATGAATGAAAAGCATTTCTATCTTCCTATACTGCGTCTTAAATTCTGATATGATTTGTGAAGTTTCAACTTGGCGTATTAATACAAAAAGCAACGTAACGTTCTTGCCTTGTACGAGTGCAATTCCAGACTCGTACGACATCACGCCTTAGCGAGGACGATCGAATCGACAAAGTAACACCGGGGATGAACGGTTTGTCGACTCGGGGCGTGACAATCTGCGTGTATGCCTTTGGATTGAGTCGAGTATTGAGTGCAGTATATCAAGGAGTCGAGTTGAATGTGTGTGTACAGTTGGAACACAAAATATTGGGCCTAAGATTTGGCTGCAACGAAGATACCGTGCTTCGGCACGAGATGTGGCGTCGAGTCTTATGTTGTCGGTATATAAGTTGCATAGTTTGGATGTGAGTTGTCTTGAGTCTAAGTCAGGAAAGGCCGCAAGGCAAAGTCGGTCGAGTGAAACTTAACCCACAAGTCTTGATTGGGTCAGTTGATGATTTAGTAGCGAAGGGCCGCGAGGCGGCGATATGATTGAGTCTCATTGAGTTACGAGGCACGGCCTCGATAAGGACTTATAGTACGGTCACATGGAAATAGAGTCTATCGTGTAGTTGCATCTCTGATTTTGGGCCGTAAGACAAACACGACTCGATAGGTTAACGTTGTTGGCACGAGAAGGGTCTTGAGGCAAGGTATGAGTTAACGTTGTCGTTGCAAGCACGAGATGGTCTAGAGACACAAAATAGGCCAACGCGTCGGTCCTACAACTGATCCTAAGGAAAGAGTAGAAAGACAATACAAAAGGGACTAAGTTGCACAAAGTAAATCAAACGTGTCAATTTTGTATGGGTGGGCGAGAAGCTCATTCCACCAGTACAGTTGAGTACTGACACCCATATAGTCTTCATATGCAGGCACAGGTAGAAGCTCGTAGCGCGGAGCTCGCTTGGATGCGTCGAGGCACGGAGTTCCTTGGCGATTCGAAGCGCGCGGCCGCATGGAGTCAAGACTTATACGGGACATAATGTATGGACGTCGCCTTCCAAAGCATCCGCTGGCTCAAGACATGTATTGAGAGATGAGAGAGAGCTGAGTGACCTGTAATGTGAGATGAGTGAGCTTGAGAGACTTGTAATCTTGGCCTTGCGCCCCATTGTAACCTTTGTTTCAATATCAATAAAGAGCTTCTTTTTGAATAACTTGTGTTTTGTTCTTAATTTTTGCTGCTATTATTCAATGTCTCTGCTTGGGACTTCTGTGCGACGACCCCGTCGCAGCCACTAAAATCGACCATTATGGAATCCGCCTTGCACGAGCGCAATCTAGGCTCGTACGGCATCACGCCTTAGCGATGACGATCGCTCATACGGGAGCGTGGCGTGACACTGCCTGCTGTAGGCGCGGGGCCCGGAAGACATGCACATGTACAGGGGTGGGGCAGGGCGGCGCATAGCCCCTCGCAGGAGGGAGGGACAGTCCGCTTGCGGGAGGCGCATAGTCCGAGCTCGGAGAGGCAAGCGCATAGAGGTCCACGAGAGGTGGCCGTTCAGTGCCGCCGCCGTGCGAACCCAAGGGCGGCGCATAAGCGCCTGCGCGTAGGGGCGCATGGCCGTTTGAGGAGGTGGGCGCATGGCCGGCACCCGTCTGTGGAAGGGTGGGCACATGCCTGCCCCACCGAGTGGTGGGCGCATGGCTTCTCTTGGCTTGGGGAGGGGGCGCATAGCATCCGACTCCAACCCTAGCCGCAGAGGAAATGAGGAAGAAATTCAAATTCGAGTTTGAATTCGAGCCTGACGGGCAGGAGAGCGTCGTTCCCGAGGCTGGAAACTTGAGTCCCGCTTGCCTCAACGGATCGAGTTGGAGGGGGGTGCAGGGGGTTGCCGCCGAGGGCGGCTAACTGAGTGGAGGGGCAATGCCGGGGGGCGGAGTGATGCCGGGGGGCGGCAGCTCTCGAACGTGGCCTCCGATCACGACTGGGCTGGGAGGGGACTTCGCGGCCGGCTCGGGGGCGGGCGCCGGGGGCGGCCACCGGAGCTTGGGGGCCACCCCGACGGAGAGAAGGCTGACCAATGCCAGTTGGTCAATCGACCAGGCGAGGGGGCACGCTGGTTCACAGTGCCTTTCGATGCCGGAGCCGCTAGGGGGGCGCGCCACGAAAGTCCCGTACGGGCGGTGCCAGGGATGGTAAGGATGAGGCTGACGGCCGTCCGCCGGAGCGGCTCTGCCCCGGGGCGAACTCGGGCGGGGGGGGGGGGGGGATCATGAGTCCATGCGGGCGGGGGAGTTCAGGAAGTGTGTATATATATATATATATATATATATATATATATATATATATATATATATATATATATGCTTAATTGTAACTTGATACCCTCAATTATTTTAGTTTTTCAAGTTCATACCCTAAACTTTTTTATTCAACAACTTAATACCATCAACTATTTTACATTGTCAACGTCATACCCTAAAATTTAAAAATTCAAAAATACCCTTGTCGTTCCCTCCCCCACCTTCCACCCCCCCGCCCCCAGCCCCCTTCCCGTACAGCCCCCCTATCGTCCGGCCACCCTTCCGGCCACCCCCTCCCGCGTACCCCCTTCCCGCACAGCCCCACCTCCCGCCCCGGTGCCCCAGCCCCTCTCCTCCCGCGATGCCGCTCCCCAGGAGGGGGAGGCGAGAGAGAGGGAACACGGGACAGGAGGGGGGTTGTGCGGGAGAGGGGCTGGGCGGAGAAGGGGGGCTGTACGGGAGGGGGGCTGGGCAGAAGAAGGGGGCTATGCACGAGGGGGGGGGAGCTGGAGGGAAGTGGGGCGTTGGAGAGTGGGAGGGGGTTGGGGGTAGTTTTTAGTTTTGGGCATTATCGTCCAAAATTTTTTTTTTAGGGTATCAAGTTAGAAAAAAAAGGTTATCAAGTTGAAAAAGGAAAATAGTTGAGGGTATATATATATATATATATATATATATATATATATATATATATATATATAGCAAATAGTTATTTTTTTATCATCCAAATAATCTATTTATTATCTTTATACATAACAAATTAACCATAGAATTTTTTGAATAATATGCCAGACTTATTCTAATCGGATTGTTTTAGTTTAAATAATATACCAAAATTATTACAATCATTTTTTTATTTTTAAAATAATATATCAAAATTATACCATCAGGATAAAAAAAATTAAAATAATATGCAAAATGATCCCAATTGAATTTTAAAATAAATTAAATGGACTGTTGAAATTATCATTTTTTAAAAAAAATTGAATAACAAGCAAAATTAACTAGTATTTTTCTAAAAAAATCATCGGATAAATTTGCATGTTATTTAATTTAAAAAAAAGGATAATTTCAACAGAGTTCATTTAATTTATTTTAAAAGTCAATTGGGATAATTTTTGCATACTATTTTAATTTTTCTCTTGATGGTATAATTTTGACATATTATTTTGAAAATAAAAAAGTGATTTTGATAATTCTGGTATATTATTTAAAACGAATAAAATCTTATTGGAATGATTTCGACATATTATTCAAAAAAAATGGTTCATTTGTTATCTATATATATAATAAGTATATAATTTGAATGATAAAAAAAATAACTATTTGTTATATATATAATATCATGTATATATATATATATATATATATATATATATATATATATATATATATAGGGTTAATTATAAGGGCACAACCTTTTTTACTCGGGGCTAGCCAGGATTAGGACTAGCCAGGCTTTGAGGAACTTTTACTCGGGCTGTCCAAAATTTTCATTCAGGGGGCTGTCCAAACCCCACAGCCCCCCCAAACCCGAAAATCAATCTCATTTAAAAATTTCCCTCTCTCTCTCTTCACAAACCCTATTTTCCCTCCTCCTCTTCTTCTTCTTCTTCTCCACGATTTCCCACTCCTCTCTCTCCATTTGTTTTACGCAATTGTCAGGGTAAGGGTTTCGATCCTCATCTCTACCATTTCCTTTGTCTTCACCATTTTCCGACGATCTCTTCCTACGATGGGACGCAAACGTTGCTCTCAATCAAGGTAAGAAACGTAATACTTAAAGTTGTCAATTCCCCCCCCCCCCCCCCAAAAATCCTATTAATTTAGTTCGAACAACCCCAGTCAGTTCCTCTCGAGTCGACGACTGTCCATGTTTATGGCAGTCCTATGTACTGTTAGGACTGCCGGAAAGAGAGGCAGTCCAGTTGTACAGCAAGTATTACACATGACTGCCGTACTTTGTGGCAGTCCTTTATGCATAAAGGACTGCCACTAAGTGCGGCAATCCTGTGTAATACTTGCTGTACAACTGGACTGTCTCTCTTTCTGGCAGTCCTATGTACTGTTAGGACTGCCATAAAAATAGGCAGTCCACTTGTACAGTAAGTATAACACAGGACTGCCGCACTTTATGGCAGTCCTTTATGCATAAAGGACTGCCACAAAGTGCGGCAGTCCTGTGTAATACTTGCTGTACAAGTGGACTGCCGCCCATTCTGGCAGTCCTATGTACTGTTAGGACTGCCATAAAGAGAGGCAGTCCACTTGTACAGCAAGTATAACACAGGACTGCCGCACTTTGTGGCAGCCCTTTATGCATAAAGGACTGCCACAAAGTACGGCAGTCCTGTGTAATACTTGCTGTACAACTGGACTGCCTCTCTTTCTGGCAGTCCTAGCAGTACATAGGACTGCCAGAAAGAGCGGCAGTCCTGAATTGGGATTCTTGTTTGATGTTTGCTAAGTATTAATCGATTGATATTAAATATTCGTAGTCACGACCCGACTCCGAAGACGAAGGACGTTGACGTCGAGGGTGAAAGAAAACGTCCTACCGCATCGGAGCGGAAGGCACGTGAAGCTGAGCGGGTTCGCGAAAAACCAATAACGATAAATGAACCGGTCAACATCAAAAGCGTCTACAGTACTTGCTCGCCAAACAAGGCCCCAATCGTCGTAGAATTCTGTGAAGCGGTCAATATCAAGTTTGCCGTCTACTTTTTCAAACCGGCTCTTGCATTGTGCTTGAATATTTCGATTAATATGCCATGTACATAGTAGTCTACGAGCATGAGGAAATATGATATCTATAGCATTCATCAATGCATATTCTCGATCGGTGACAAAAATAGACGACTCTTTGTGTCCAGTGTAAAGTGTCTTCAATTTGTTCAAGCCCATGTATAGTCATCTACTGTTTCATTCTTCAAGAAACAAAATGCAACTGAAAATGATTTACCCGTTGACGTGAAGCCGACAATGTGGAAGAGTGGCATCTTGAATTTGTTACTCGTGTACGTGCAATCAGCCACCAAGACATCGGCAAAGAACCGTGCCAAATGCGTACACTCCGGATGCGCCCAAAACATAGAGGTAATTTCATTGGACGGCGGATGTCTTCTATAGTACTCCACATAGTGATTGTCGGCAAGTAACTTTAAAACTTGTTGCATCGCCATTCGTCCTCTTAGGGTATTTGTCCTCGATCTCGAGAGTGCATTGTAGATTGTCCTGATTGTTAACTTGTTCTGTTCATTCTTCTGGCGCACCGCAAAATAAATTTGCTTCGGGCCGACTCCGGAGCAGGACAATTCTTCAACTAACTTCTTCTCCTGTTCGTTCAACCTTCCGGCATAGGGATGACCGGTAAGTGTCTCCGCCACCGCATGATTGTGCATCCCATTTCTGACATCAACTGTCCACTTTCCATCATTTCTTGAGACAAGCACAATCTTGAAAGGACAACCGCACTTTCTGGACCCTACCGCCTTCTCCGGGACTTTTTTCCGGGCACATTCTTCTTTCCTTCGATGAAGCCTAAATGTCACACCTCTTTCGCATCCAAGATCAGCAGTTTTACGACACGACGGGCCTTTTAATGACCTTGAAATGACAAGGACTGTGTTTACTTGCCTTCTAACTTGTCTGCACCATTCTAATGCTTCTTCATAAGATTCAAATGCGACATCCGTTGAGAATATATTACTCAAGTCAATTGAAATAGGAGGTGGTAGGCCCTACATTTAATTTCAAAAAAAATTGCCAATCACAATTACAACCAAAATTACAATATCAACAACTTCAAGACTGTTAAGGAAAATTGCCCTTCCTTCAGGGCTGTACAACAGGACTGCCAGACATTCTGGCAGTCCATCGTGTTTTATAGACTGCCAGAAAGTCTGGCAGTCCTGTCTTACAGTAGTTCTACACATAGACTGCCAATTTTTGTGGCAGTCCTTCTTGTTTTATAGACTGCCAGAAAGTCTGGCAGTCCTATTCAACACTAGTTCTACACATAGACTGCCGAGTTATGTGGCAGTCCTACGTGTTTTATGGACTGCCGGAATGTCTGGCAGTCCAACTCTACAGTATTTCTACATATAGACTGCCGCATAATCTGGCAGTCCTCGTTACTTCTTGGACTGCCATTTTTTGCGGCAGTCCTATTTTACACTAGTTGTACAAATAGACTGCCGCATAACATGGCAGTCCTTCGTGTTCTATGGACTGCCAGAAATTCTGGCAGTCCTGTTGTACAGTCGAATGCGTAGCAGTCGGTCAGAAATTTACCGAGAGTTCTTCGGGTGTTTTGTCGTGTTGTTCGGAAGATCCGGGTTCCTCGATTGATAGACGTGATGATCCACTTTCTTCCATAATTTCTACATTGGGACAAAATATAAGATTACTTCAAAAAAAAAACTCAGAAATTTTGTCGTTTAGCGGACGTCATCGTACCAAATATTCTAAGAATCTTCCTTGGAGAATCTTCTAGGGTTTGGAGAAAGGTGGGGTTGAAAAAAGTGTGGGGACCAGACCTAGGGTTTGGAGAAGAAAGAGGAAGAGAGAATGGAGAGTGAGGAAGAAAAGAAAAAAAATATAAGAGTCAACTTTTATACATACCACTTGGATAGCCCTGAGTAATTTTTTCAGTGGCAAACTTGTAAATAATGGAAAACAGTCACTTGGCTAGCCCTGAGTAAAAAAGGCTGTGCCCTTATAATTTACCTTATTTATTTTAAATTAAATAAATTTTGTTTATAGATAATAATAAAATTATTATTAGTAATACCAAAAAAAATATAATATGGATAATAAAATATATAAATATATATAAGGATTCAAGAAGAATGAGAGGGTATATATGCAAAATAAACATCAATTTCTCAATCCTGCCAATTCAGTTGTCGATCCTTCACTCCATTCCGAAAATCCATGCACAATTCGCCATTTAAGTCAGCGATCTCTCTAACTCGCCAAATCTTTTAGCGAGTTATCCCTTGATATGTAATTTTTTAAAACTTAACCCTTCACAAACAATTTTTACAAATATTTTTCTCCTATATGAAAATTTCTGTACTTTTTTTTATCCAATTCGTAACGGTTAATATCATTACAAATTAGTAAAGGTAGTAATCGTGAAAATAATTAATTAACCATTACTAAAATAATGTTTTATAATTTTTATTCAATTTATTTTTTGTAATCTATTCTACTATATAATAGGAAAACTTAGATGGTGAAACTTTTGAATTCCGAAAATATCCTTACATACTTATACTAAATAAAAATTGTTCATTAATTTTAATAAGGACAACTTAGTAATTAGGAAGACTACCCTTTGGTCTTCCTAAACTAATTAAAAAATGTTAAAATACGTGCAAGGTACGTGCACATATGCTAGTAATAATAAACGTGACATAAAAAAATGTGTTATCAAAATTTGGCTTTCCGTCGTCCGACTCCTAATTTGACATCCCTCCAAAAACCCCCTTCCTCTAATAAAAGTTTGTCTTCTCCCTCACTTTCCCGCTGAGAGCCCCAAACGCCTTCCTTTATTCCTCCCCATCTAATGGCGGAGACCAACCCCTTCCCTGTCCAGAAAAAAAATCAAGGGCTAACACGACGGCACCTTCGACTTCATCTTTGTCCACATCGACGAATCCCTCCCGCTGAAGCACGGTGCCTCCGCCTTCGACCCCGACGACCTCCCAATCCAGCCCCTTGTCGTCTTCGGGAGGCACCACTCTTCATCGCCTACTCCGAAGGTCACCACCCCTAGCGCCTTCTTCGATTTCACTGCACCGGTCCTAAATTAGGGTTTTTTCTGTTCTCTAGGGTTTTTGGTGACCAGGACGAAGGACGTGATCGGGACGGTGAAGTAGGTCAAGGAGAGCGGGAAGGGAGCCTGCGTCGAGTGGTCGAGCGTCACGGACGTAAGGATCGGCAGGGTTTCGATTCTGGCGGTCCCGGAGGACGAGTCAACTCTCGCCGCTGTAGTCGGGAAGAGGTTCACTTCTTCTCCGTGCCTAATCTGCTCGATAAGGTAGAGTCTCAACTAATTTCCATGTTCAGCAGCATCATATAATTGTGGCCACCCATGAACAATATCAAACTATTTTACCATGTACTTCATTTTGTTCTCATCTACATTCATGGTATGACACGGTGGAATAGATTAGAAACATTCACGTGTCCTCACAAAATTTAGTAGCAGAAAACATCCAAATTGTTCTAACAAGCTATTGATGATATGCTTCTCATATCTATTATAGGTTGCATTCGAGGAGACACTAACAAAGATTTTGGGAAAATTCAAGTAATCTTGGGTCTTGAGTTTTTATTAATAATAAGAGAGAATGACGTTAGTACAATTAATTTTCATATATGTTTAGAATTCAATTAGTTGCTTCTGTAACACACGCACACGCATATGACCATTACTTTTCCTGCAGAATTTTGTTTTTAGGGGACGTTTGGTATGCGGAATACTATATAGCCGGAAATTCTATATTTTCGGGAATCAAATTCCAAGAAATTAAATTTTCTGGAAAATTACATTCCCATGTTTGGTGACAATATAAATATTCCCGAAAAAAATAAAAAATAATAATAACGAAAAAAATGAACAAATATAAAAAAAAACCGGTAAAAACGACAAAAAATCGGTAAAAACGGGAAAAAATGGTAAAAAACGAAAAAAAAAATCGGTAAAAACGACAAAATAACAAAAAACGACAAAAACGATGAAAAACGACAAAAAAATCGGTTAAAACGACAAAAATGACCAAAAAGCGGAAAAAATGTATAAACGACAAAAAAATAACAAAAAAAGGGTAAAAACGACAAAAATAACCAAAACACGACAAAAACGACATAAAATCGGTAAAAACGACAAAAAAAAACCAAAATGCGGCAAAAACGACGAAAAACAACAAAAAATCGGTTAAAACGATAAAAAATGACAAAAAACCGGTTAAAAACGACAAAAAAAATCGGTTAAAAACAACAAAAAATCGGTTAAAACGACAAAAATAACCAAAAAACGACAAAAAGAAAAATAATCGATAAAAACGAAAAAAAGGACAAAAAATCGGTTAAAACGACAAAAAATAATCAAAAAATGACAAAAAAATGGGTAAAAATGACAAATCGCTTAAAACGACAAAAAAAATTGGTAAAAAACGACAAAAAATGACAAAAAAGCGATAAAAACGACAAAAAATAATCAAAAAGTGACAAAAAAGACAAAAAATGGGTAAAAACGACAAAAAATTGGTTAAAACGACAAAAAATGATAAAAAAGCGATAAAAACGACAAAAAATAATCAAAAAGTGACAAAAAAGACAAAAAATGGGTAAAAACGACAAAAAATTGGTTAAAACGACAAAAAATGATAAAAAAGCGATAAAAACGACAAAAAAATAAAAAAGTGACAAAAAAGACAAAAATGGGTAAAAACGACAAAAAATCGTTTAAAACGACAAAAAATTGGTAAAAACGACAAAAAAGCGATAAAAACGACAAAAAAAGATAAAATGTTCAAAACTAATCAAAATTGATCAAAAAAGAAGAAAAAAATTTAGACAATTTTTTTTTGCCCGGGCAAAAAAAAATACCCACCTATTCTCATGGGATAGAATTTCCATGTTTTGTGGGTAAACTATTTACCCGGGTATTTATAATTTCCGGGAATAAATTTTTTATAAGCCAAACAAACGCGGTAATAGATTCCCATCTTAAATTTTTCTGGGAATAAAAAAAAATACCGCGTACCAAACGCCCCTTAAATATATTTCTTTAGTAAAAATAGCATTGTCCTATAATGTGCTTGTAGTGCCAAGAGGCACATTGCTTTTATGTTAGTTTTCTTCAAGCTTTAGCTATAGTAGTGAGCCTCCAGAATGGTTTTTATCACATCCTACGATTGTTTCTTAAATGGCTTCCAAACTTCAATGTGATTGCAATAGTCAACACTTGTTACCAAGTTTTTTGGTAATTCATTTCACTGATGTACTAATATCTTACAAGGATTTATTCCATATTTTTTTTTCTCTAACAATAATTATCAGCAAATTTAGTTATTCCTTTCATTTTGGTTTTTGTGTCACACTTTTTTGTGCTTCAAGTGCACTAATGGATGTCTAATTCCCTTATTGTCACGACCCGATCCCAACTAAAGGGGTCGAACCGGATCATGCCCAGCCTGCACCATTGTTGAGACGGCGGTAGTAAGCTGTTCAGTAGCAGGTATCCATACAACAACACTATATTTGTCACAACTCAACATCGAAAAATTTAAAACTTTATTAAACTTTTACAATGAAATGAAAGATACAACTTAAACCATTTTCTACATACATCAAGAAGGAAAGAAAACACTAGGCAAACAGCTCATCAGTCTCGAAATCCTCATCTTCTAGTTGGGACCTTGAAATATCGCGGAACAAAGCCTCATCAGTGATACCTAAAAAAATGTTGGGTCTCCAGTCAGGAGGGAGCAAAGTACAATTCATGCTAATTTGACAATTGAAATAATAATAGAATCATGCACTTTTAAACAGTTTTGAAATCCACAATAAAGCAGTTACAGTTTTAAAACAGTTACAGTTCTGTGATGTGAATAGGCAATAAAATATGACCGGCTTGGGTTTGTTACAGTAAGGTACGGCTTATCCCCGTGTGTATGAGGGGTAAGCTAATATAGTTACAGTAGTTACAGTAGTTTGGATATGGTCATACTCATTACACTACTCCCCCAGTCCCCAATAGTTACAGTAGTTACAGTCAGTGCTCTCAGAGAGAGTTCCGTGTTGCATCGTGGTTTAAACTTGCATTAAAACGATTACTAAATAATTGTAAACTAACACAAAATGTACTTGCCTCAGGTTTGACTGGACTAGAAAGGTTGATACGTCGGGATGGAAGTTCAGACTCTTTCTCGAAATCCTACATTCGATAAGCTGTCTCAGAAACCAAGAATCGTCAATGTTAACTAAGCTAGTTGCAATCTCTAAACTGTTCCCTAGTCAATTTTAAATCTTTTAATTAGCTAACACAAGCAAAACGCGATTATTAGTGCGTTGATTTAATACGAGGGAAAAGATCGTTTTAACTTTGAATTCGGAAACATCGTCGCTGCCAGATTATTTTAGGAAAACTTGGTAATTTTTATAAATATAAATATAAAGCTAATTTTTTTATTTAGTGAGAAATACGTGACTTTTAATTACTAATAAACTTGTCAATTTAGGTGAGAAAATATTAAATAATTTTATACGAAAATACTTTTTAGTCATTTTAATCGTTAATAGCAAAAACTCGAAAAACCAGAAATGACAAGAAAATCTAAGCTATTACAGTTACAGACCACAGCCAGCTGGACTTATGCCCATTACAATTTATTTACATAAATTGAAATAAGACAAACCGCCGTTAGTCTTAAACTTAAATATTAAATAAATATAAATAGAAATTTAATATAAAAATAAGAGTAAATTATAGGTTTCAGATATGGTCCGATCCTCAACTTGGCTAATTGCCTCAACGTCCGGGCGGGGCCGGTTTCGTTTGCACTTAGCCGGGTCCATTGACCGATACGGTCGTCACCCAAAATCAAATATCGAATAAATTCCGAAAAATTATTTTAAATTCATTTTTAAAAATAATCTAGGATTTACGAAAAAAATCGGGCAACATCTCCTCTGTTTTTGGTCAACCCAAAAACTGGGAATTGGCGCCGATAATTTCCTGCAAATCCCAAACCAGGGAAAAACCCAAATTTTTATATATATGAAAATGCACAACCAATCCACAGCATAATCGGGACGACCCGAAATAATTTCGGAAGTCCGATTCCAATCCACAAATCACAGAACGCTTCCGGAAAAATCCGGAAAGCTAAAACATACCAAAAATCCATTCCCGAAATATTCCGGGAATTCAAAATAATTCACAGGACCTTCCCGAAAGTCCCGAAAAATTACGACGTCGCTAAAACCGAATTCCCAAAGGGAATCGGGGACCATTTCATCATCGACTACGATAATAAAATAGCGGGACAGGGGGTTATACCTCGGATTGCCCGGCTAGAGCTCTCAGATGAATAATAGAAAGAAGAAAAAGAGCTCCGACAGCGACGAACTCCCGAAACAGTGCTGTAATAGCAACGCCAACGGAGAACGCTGGAAGAAATCAGAACAAGGGCACGGCCAGAACCAACAGGGAAAGCTCGGCGTCGGGGCAGCGCTAGGTCAGCAAGCCAGCAGGAGATCGCCGGTGATTCAGCGGCTAGGGCGCGCTGGAAAGACAGCGACCGCGCAAGGGTGGTCCGCGGTCGGCCTCGGGGAGCTCCGGCGGGCTGAGATGGCGCCGAAGGGGGCGCTGGGCTCGGGGCGCTCGGGAAGGTGCTGGTCGGCGGACGCGGGTGGCCGCGTGCGTCGGCGGGGAGGCCGCACGGGGTGGCCGGACGGGAACGGTCGGGGCTTGGCGCCGAGAGGCGGCGCGGCGCGGGGGCTAGCGCGCTGGTCGGGGTCGCCGGATGATGGTCGGCGGTCGACAGACCAGGGCGCGGGGGTGAGTGGCGGAGTGAGGGAGAGTTGGGGAAGAGTTGGGGGAGATGAAGTGAAGGGGTTTGAGAGAGTTCTCTCTGTGAGAAAGAGAGTGGAGAGATGAGTTTGGTGAAAATGAGTTTTCTTTCTGTGAGGAGGATGAGGAGTGGGGGAAAGTGATATTAAGGGGGAGTGGTGATGAACGTTGGGGAAAAGGTGGGGATGGTGTGTGGTCCAGAGAAGAAAATGGGGAATGAGAATAGGGAGTGGGAGAAAGAGTCTACAAGTGGGGTGCTGGTCCTACGGGACCAGCCAACGTGTATTATTATTATTATTTTTTTTAATAACCAACCAAGTCCAAAAATCAGATTTAAAAGAAAGGGATTTGGGTTTGGGCTCAGGCCTGGGTCTGGGTTCGGACTCGGGTCTGGGTCTGAACTCAAAAAGCCATGTTGTAAATTATTTTCGAAATCCTTTTTCACTCAAAGATATTTAATAATAATATTAATAATAATAATAATAATAATTTGGAAATACTAATTATTAATTAATTACAGGAACATGGGTTTCACAATCTTCCCTCCTTAGAAAATTTCGTCCTCGAAATTAAAGGTAGGGTTAGGGGTTGGATAAACTCAAATAAAGCAGGTATGGGTACTATGTCCGTAACTCAGGTCCAACAATAAGAATTTCCAATGCAGTCGTGGATGAAGACGATTTAGGGACTAGTTTCATTTATGATATCATCTATGCAGAAAAATACGAAAGCGAACCAAAGTACACGAGGTTGATCAGACCATCATGCACCGGTCCTGATTAGACAATATATTAATGGGTGCACCCAATAAAATACTGTCATGATCAAGCTTGATAAAGAGATAGCTTGCAAAACTAGGCTGACTTAGCAGCATCAGTCAAGTTTAGAACGAAAAGATAAGAAGTAGGAGTTTATGTGATGGCTCAAAATCTGATCTTCTACGCTTGCAACTGGTTTCTCTGGTTCTGAAAGGTTGAGTCCAATCTTCAATTCTGAATTATCCAATATGGGACTCGGATCCGGAATGTAGCGTCTGAGCTGTGATACGTAGAAGACGTTGCACACTCTCAAGATTAGCTGATAGAGCTGACCGGTACGCTACTTCCAACTCGTCTTAAAACTTCGAATGGCCCGATGTACCTGGCTCAACTTTTCTGCTCTACTAACACTGATCGTTCCTCTGGTAGGAGAAAATCTTCATAAAAGACGTTATCTCCTTCTTCAAACTCAACTGATTGACGATGCTAACTTGGTAGTTGTTGTAAGGAAACTCTACCAATTTTAAATGATCTTCTCCAAGACCCTCCAATTTCCAAACACAAGATCTAACATATCTTCAAGCGTCTGGATTATCTTCTTTGATTGTCCGCCGGTTTGTACTCCATAAATCCGGTAGGGGTGCCTCTCGTACAATGCTGCCAACTCCTCGGTGAATAAACTAACCTTGAAGGGAATAAAGTGTGCTGACTTAGTCAGTCGGTCCACTATAATCCAATTGGTGCCCTTCCCTCCTTGGGAACAAGGCAATCCTTACTCAAAGTTCATTGTTATATGCTTCTACTTCCACTCCGAATTTGTCCAGTGGCTGCAACAAACTTTTTGTTCTCTTACTAAATTCCCCATATTGACAAATTCACATCTAATCCCATACCTGGAATTGTCCTTCTTCATTCCATAGCACCAATCAATGGAGGCATATTCCGATACATCTTATTAGCTCCTGAATATATGGAATACTGCGACTGGTGCATTTCTTTCATCAACTCGTTCCTCCGTTTGTCAGCCGATACGCAAAGTCTCGTACCATTCTTCAGAGTTCCACTGCTGATCAATTTAGAAACCCTCAAGTGTTCCTGCCAACACTTGATCTCTAAGCCTGCAAAGTGCCTCGTTTTGAAACTACGTCCTCTTGATTTTGTCCATCAGCCTCGAACTTCATCAATACTAAATCAGCATCCAGCTCCGTCCTTCTATCTCCAGGTAGTATAACCTCCAGTCCAAGCTTCTCGACGTCTTCTAGTAGGTGCCACTCCTTGGTTAAGAACATCGCCACTGGGTATCGACTAAGTGTATCAGCGATCACATTAGCCCTACCCGGGTGGTATAGCGGGTCGATGTTGAAATCCTTCATCAGCTTCAGCCATCTTCTTTGTCTAACATTCAGCTCTTTCTGAGTGAAGACCTATTTCAGACTTTTGTAGTCTGTATATATTTTTACTCCATTTCCATAAAAATCATGCTTCCATAGCTTCAAAGTAAAGATAATTGCAGCAAATTCCAAATTAGGTGTGGGATAATTCTTCTCATGAGTCTGTAGTTGCCTAGATGTGTAAGCAATTACTTTCCCATGTTGTTGAAGAACGCAACCCAGTCCTTTTCCAGAGGCATTACTGTAAATTGAGAAACCACCGGTTCCTACGGGTAGCGCAAGGATTGGTGTAGTGGTAAGTCTCTTCTTCAGCTCCTCAATGCCGCCTGGCAATCTTTCGTCCAGATGAACTCTTCATTCTTCCAAGTGAGCTTCGACATCGGCTCAGCAATCTTGGCGAAATCCTTCACGAACTTCTGATAGTAGCCAGCCAAGTTCAAGAAACTTTCGAATTGAACTTGGGGTATACCACTTTTCGACAGCAGCTATCTTCCATCGAAATTTCTTCTCTTGACAACATGGCCAGAAATCCACCTTGTCAAAGAAAATCCACGTTCAGATAACTTACCATAAAACTTCTTTTTCTTCAAAGTTTCCAGAACTTTTCTCAGATGTTCTTCATGCTCTTCTTCAGTCTTCGAATATATCAAAATGTTATCTATGGAGAAGATAAACTGATTCAAATACTCATGAAAAACTCTGTTCATGTGATTCATGAACACAGCAGGAGCATTTGTCAGTCCAACGTCATGACCAAAGAAAACTACCCATACTTGGTGTTGAATGCCGTCTTGGGAATGTCCTCTTCCCTGACCTTGATCTAATGGTGATCAGGTCAATCTTCGAAAACACCTTAACTCCACTCAAATTGATCAAACAGATCATCAATCCAGAAAAAAAGTACTTGTTCTTTAGTGCCCGATAGTCGACGCACATCCGTATTGTTCCATCCTTCTTGGGCACAAATAAGATAGGTGTTATCCAGGGTGAAGCTCCGTCTCGAATGAATCCCAGAGCCTTCAGTTCATTGATCTGGTCCTTCATCTCCTTGGCCTCCTTCAGGTTGACTCTGTAGCATCCCTTAGAAATAGGGGAGAGCCGGAAACTAGGTCAAAAGTGAACTCTATGTCTAGGTCTGGGGTAATCCGGGAAGACTATCAGGGAAACATCTACCATAAAGGTGTAACTAAGAAGTTTTATTCATGTGGAGAATTACAGCAAAAACTCTCATGATTGATCTAAGGACATCCGGTTACAACTTCTTATAACAATAGATAATGCTATTTAGCAGTCCTAGGTATTAATCTTCATGGCTCTGGATCTTGCATGAGCAGTCTCCAACTGCTTCATCTTCTATGAACCTCGAGTCTGCATCATGCCTTATTGTAGGAGGCAAGGTCTGCTGGATAGGAAGAGAGTCCCTAGGTTGTGGCATAACAGGTGCAACTGGGATAGGTACTCTGGTATGATGGAAAGATAAGGGGCAATCCTTTACCCGATGTTCAGCAGATCCACATGCCAAACATTTTCCAATCTCTTGCGACAAATATTGGCTTGGTGACCAGGCCTATTGCAGTAGTCACAAGCCAATAGCTTCTTATGACAAGACTGCCGGAAAGGGCTCAAATATCTTCTAGATTCAGGGGTATCCCTCCTAGGACGAGGTTCCGCTCCAACTTGGTTTATGATAGCTAAGGCTACATCATTGACGTTCTTCATGTCTTCTCTCGTGATATTCATCTGTTCCTGCTAGGCTTCATCTTGAGCTTTCTGGAACTCCATGATTACTTGAAATAGGGCAACCATTTGGGGAGGTGTTGGCTGGTACTGGTGGAGCAACAGGAATGGATACTCCACCAAGAAAATGCAACTCAGCTTGAGAAGAGGTAGGAATCGCCAGTGTAGTAAAAACTTCACTGGATGCATTATGGGGACGGTCAATCAGCTGCGAGGGAATAAACCCTGGACTTGGTTGAGGAGATGGGGTATGATCCGGAGATGACACCTCATCGCCAGCATGATTGGTCTTGTCAATGGTCATTCTCTGGATGGTTTAGGATGCAAACATAAGCAAGGTATCCTACCATTCTATAATCAAACAAAAATATTTATTTATAATATATTTCGGTCCTATGTTGTGACAAATTGATGTTCTAGTGTTCTAATTGTTTCTAAATATGTTTTCCTAAGTTGTTGTTCTAACCTGCATGAGCCACCACTAAAAACATGTCACGACCCGATCCTAACTAAAGGGGTCGAACCGGATCATGCCCAGCCTGCACCGTTGTTGAGACGGCGGCAGTAAGCTGTTCAGTAGCAGGTATCCATACAACAACACTATATTTGTCACAACTCAACATCAAAAAATTTAAAACTTTATTAAACTTTTACAATGAAATGAAAGATACAACTTAAACCATTTTCTACATACATCAAGAAGGAAAGAAAACATTAGACAAACAGCTCATCAGTCTCGAAATCCTCATCTTCTAGTTGGGACCTTGAAATATCGCGGAACAAAGCCTCATCAGTGATACCTAAAAAAATGTTGGGTCTCCAGTCAGGAGGGAGCAAAGTACAATTCATGCTAATTTGACAATTGAAATAATAATAGAATCATGCACTTTTAAACAGTTTTGAAATCCACAATAAAGCAGTTACAGTTTTAAAACAGTTACAGTTCTGTGATGTGAATAGGCAATGAAATATGATCGGCTTGGGTTTGTTACAGTAAGGTACGGCTTATCCCCGTGTGTATGAGGGGTAAGCTAATATAGTTACAGTAGTTACAGTAGTTTGGATGTGGTCATACTCATTACACTACTCCCCCAGTCCCCAATAGTTACAGTAGTTACAGTCAGTGCTCTCAGAGAGAGTTCCGTGTTGTATCGTGGTTTAAACTTGCATTAAAACGATTACTAAATAATTGTAAACTAACACAAAATGTACTTGCCTCAGGTTTGACTGGACTAGAAAGGTTGATACGTCGGGATGGAAGTTCATACTCTTCCTCGAAATCCTACATTCGATAAGCTGTCTCAGAAACCAAGAATCGTCAATGTTAACTAAGCTAGTTGCAATCTCTAAACTGTTCCCTAGTCAATTTTAAATCTTTTAATTAGCTAACACAAGCAAAACGCGATTATTAGTGCGTTGATTTAATACGAGGGAAAAGATCGTTTTAACTTTGAATTCGGAAACATCGTCGCTGCCAGATTATTTTAGGAAAACTTGGTAATTTTTATAAATATAAATATAAAGCTAATTTTCTTATTTAGTGAGAAATACGTGACTTTTAATTACTAATAAACTTGTCAATTTAGGTGAGAAAATATTAATTAATTTTATACGAAAATACTTTTTAGTCATTTTAATCGTTAATAGCAAAAACTCGAAAAACCAGAAATGACAAGAAAATCTAAGCTATTACAATTACAGACCACAGCCAGCTGAGCTTATGCCCATTACAATTTATTTACATAAATTGAAATAAGACAAACCGCCGTTAGTCTTAAACTGAAATATTAAATAAATATAAATAGAAATTTAATATAAAAATAAGAGTAAATTATAGGTCTCAGATATGGTCTGATCCTCAACTTGGCTAATTGCCTCAACGTCCGGGCGGGGCCGGTTTCGTTTGCACTTAGCCGGGTCCATTGACCGATACGGTCGTCACCCAAAATCAAATATCGAATAAATTCCGAAAAATTATTTTAAATTCATTTTTAAAAATAATCTAGGATTTACGGAAAAATCGGGCTGCATCTCCTCTGTTTTTGGTCAACCCAAAAACTGGGAATTGGCGCCGATAATTTCCTGCAAATCCCAAACCAGGGAAAAACCCGAATTTTTATATATATGAAAATCCACAACCAATCCACAGCATAATCGGGACGACCCGAAATAATTTCGGAAGTCTGATTCCAATCCACAAATCACAGAACGCTTCCGGAAAAATCCGGAAAGCTAAAACATACCAAAAATCCATTCCCGAAATATTCCGGGAATTCAAAATAATTCACAGGACCTTTCCGAAAGTCCCGAAAAATTACGACGTCGCTAAAACCGAATTCCCAAAGGGAATCGGGGACCATTTCATCATCGACTACGATAATAAAAATAGCGGGACTGGGGGTTATACCTCGGATTGCTCGGCTAGAGCTCTCAGATGAATAATAGAAAGAAGAAAAAGAGCTCCGACAGCGACGAACTCCCGAAACAGTGCTGTAATAGCAACGCCAACGGAGAACGCTGGAAGAAATCAGAACTAGGGCACGGCCAGAACCAACAGGGAAAGCTCGGCGTCGGGGCAGCGCTAGGTCAGCAAGCCAGCAGGAGATCGCCGGTGATTCAGCGGCTAGGGCGCGCTGGAAAGACAGCGACCGCGCAAGGGTGGTCCGCGGTCGGCCTCGGGGAGCTCCGGCGGGCTGAGATGGCGCCGAAGGGGGCGCTGGGCTCGGGGCGCTCGGGGAGGTGCTGGTCGGCGGACGCGGGTGGCCGCGTGCGTCGGCGGGGAGGCCGCGCGGGGTGGCCGGACGGGAACGGTCGGGGCTTGGCGCCGAGAGGCGGCACGGCGCGGGGGCTAGCGCGCTGGTCGGGGTCGCCGGATGATGGTCGGCGGTCGACAGACCAGGGCGCGGGGGTGAGTGGCGGAGTGAGGGAGAGTTGGAGGAGATGAAGTGAAGGGGTTTGAGAGAGTTCTCTCTGTGAGAAAGAGAGTGGAGAGATGAGTTTGGTGAAAATGAGTTTTCTTTCTGTGAGGAGGATGAGGAGTGGGGGAAAGTGATATTAAGTGGGAGTGGTGATGAACGTTGGGGAAAAGATGGGGATGGTGTGTGGTCCAGAGAAGAAAATGGGGAATGAGAATAAGGAGTGGGAGAAAGAGTCTACAAGTGGGGTGCTGGTCCTACGGGACCAGCCAACGTGTATTATTATTATTATTATTTTTTTAATAACCAACCAAGTCCAAAAATCAGATTTAAAAGAAAGGGATTTGGGTTTGGGCTCAGGCCTGGGTCTGGGTTCGGACTCGGGTCTGGGTCTGAACTCAAAAAGCCATGTTGTAAATTATTTTCGAAATCTTTTTTCACTCAAAGATATTTAATAATAATAATAATAATAATAATAATAATTTGGAAATACTAATTATTAATTAATTACAGGAACATGGGTTTCACAATCTTCCCTCCTTAGAAAATTTCGTACTCGAAATTAAAGGTAGGATTAGGGGTAGGATAAACTCAAATAAAGCAGGTACGGGTACTATGTCCGTAACTCAAGTCCAACAATAAGAATTTCCAATGCAGTCGTGGATGAAGACGATTTAGGGACTAGTTTCATTTATGATATCATCCATTCAGAAAAATACGAAAGCGAACCAAAGTACACGAGGTTGATCAGACCATCATGCACCGGTCCTGATTAGACAATATATTAGTGGTGCACCCAATAAAATACTGTCATGATCAAGCTTGATAAAGAGATAGCTTGCAAAACTAGGCTGACTTAGCAGCATCAGTCAAGTTTAGAACGAAAAGATAAGAAGTAGGAGTTTATGTGATGGCTCAAAATCTGATCTTTTACGCTTGCAACTGGTTTCTCTGGTTCTGAAAGGTTGAGTCCAATCTTCAACTCTGAATTATCCAATATGGGACTCGGATCCGGAATGTAGCGTCTGAGCTGTGATACGTAGAAGACGTTGCACACTCTCAAGATTAGCTGATAGAGCTGACCGGTACGCTACTTCCAACTCGTCTTAAAACTTCGAATGGCCCGATGTACCTGGCTTAACTTTCCTGCTCTGCTAACACTGATCGTTCCTCTGGTAGGAGAAAATCTTCACAAAAGACGCTATCTCCTTCTTCAAACTCCACTGATTGACTATGCTAACTTGGTAGTTGTTGTAAGGAAACTCTACCAATTTTAAATGATCTTGTCCAAGACCCTCCAATTTCCAAACACAAGATCTAACATATCTTCAAGCGTCTGGATTATCTTATTTGATTGTCCGCCGGTTTGTACTCCATAAATCCGGTAGGGGTACCTCTCGTACAATGCTGCCAACTCCTCGGTGAATAAACTAACCTTGAAGGGAATAAAGTGTGCTGACTTAGTCAGTCGGTCCACTATAATCCAATTGGTGCCCTTCCCTCCTTGGGAACAAGGCAATCCTTACTCAAAGTTCATTGTTATATGCTTCTACTTCCACTCCGAATTTGTCCAGCGGCTGCAACAAACTTTTTGTTCTCTTACTAAATTCCCCATGTTGACAAATTCACATCTAATTCCATACCTGGAATTGTCCTTCTTCATTCCATGGCACCAATCAATGGAGGCATATTCCGATACATCTTATTAGCTCCTAAATATATGGAATACTGCGACTGGTGCATTTCTTTCATCAACTCGTTCCTCCGTTTGTCAGCCGATACGCAAAGTCTCGTACCATTCTTCAGAGTTCCACTGCTGATCAATTTAGAAACCCTCAAATGTTCCTGCCAACACTTGATCTCTAAGCCTGCCTCGTTTTGAAACTACGTCCTCTTGATTTTGTCCATCAGCCTCGAACTTCATCAATACTAAATCAGCATCCAGCTCCGTCCTTCTATCTCCAGGTAGTATAACCTCCAGTCCAAGCTTCTCGACGTCTTCTAGTAGGTGCCACTCCTTGGTTAAGAACATCGCCACTGGGTATCGACTAAGTGTATCAGCGATCACATTAGCCCTACCCGGGTGGTATAGCGGGTCGAAGTTGAAATCCTTCATCAGCTTCAGCCATCTTCTTTGTCTAACATTCAGCTCTTTCTGAGTGAAGACCTATTTCAGACTTTTGTAGTCCGTATATATTTTCACTCCCTTTCCATAAAAATCATGCTTCCATAGCTTCAAAGTAAAGATAATTGTAGCAAATTCCAAATTAGGTGTGGGATAATTCTTCTCATGAGTCTGTAGTTGCCTAGATGTGTAAGCAATTACTTTCCCATGTTGTTGAAGAACGCAATCCAGTCCTTTTCCAGAGGCATACTGTAAATTGAGAAACCACCGGTTCCTGCGGGTAGCGCAAGGATTGGTGTAGTGGTAAGTCTCTTCTTCAGCTCCTCAATGCCGCCTGGCAATCTTTCGTCCAGATGAACTCTTCATTCTTCCAAGTGAGCTTCGACATCGGCTCAGCAATCTTGGCGAAATCCTTCACGAACTTCTGATAGTAGCCAGCCAAGTTCAAGAAACTTCTGAATTGAACTTGGGGTATACCACTTTTCGACAGCAGCTATCTTCCATCGAAATTTCTTCTCTTGACAACATGGCCAGAAATCCACCTTATCAAAGAAAATCCACGTTCAGATAACTTACCATAAAACTTCTTTTTCTTCAAAGTTTCCAGAACTTTCCTCAGATGTTCTTCATGCTCTTCTTCAGTCTTCGAATATATCAGAATGTTATCTATGGAGAAGATAAACTGATTCAAATACTCATGAAAAACTCTGTTCATGTGATTCATGAACACAGCAGGAGCATTTGTCAGTCCAACGTCATGACCAAAGAAAACTACCCATACTTGGTGTTGAATGCCGTCTTGGGAATGTCCTCTTCCCTGACCTTGATCTAATGGTGATTAGGTCAATCTTCGAAAACACCTTAACTCCACTCAAATTGATCAAACAGGTCATCAATCCAGAAAAAAGGTACTTGTTCTTTAGTGCCCGATAGTCGACGCACATCCGTATTGTTCCATCCTTCTTGGGCACAAACAAGATAGGTGTTATCCAGGGTGAAGCTCCGTCTCAAATGAATCCCAGAGCCTTCAGTTCATTGATCTGGTCCTTCATCTCCTTGGCCTCCTTCAGGTTGACTCTGTAGCATCCCTTAGAAATAGGGGAGAGCCGGGAACTAGGTCAAAAGTGAACTCTATGTCTAGGTCTGGAGTAATCCGGGAAGACTATCAGGGAAACATCTACCATAAAGGTGTAACTAAGAAGTTTTATTCATGTGGAGAATTACAGCAAAAACTCTCATGATTGATCTAAGGACATCCGGTTACAACTTCTTATAACAATAGATAATGCTATTTAGCAGTCCTAGGTATTAATCTTCATGGCTCTGGATCTTGCATGAGCAGTCTCCAACTGCTTCATCTTCTATGAACCTCGAGTCTGCATCATGCCTTATTGTAGGAGGCAAGGTCTGCTGGATAGGAAGAGAGTCCCTAGGTTGTGGCATAACAGGTGCAACTGGGATAGGTACTCTGGTATGATGGAAAGATAAGGGGCAATCCTTTACCCGATGTTCAGCAGATCCACATGCCAAACATTTCCCAATCTCTTGCGACAAATATTGGCTTGGTGACCAGGCCTATTGTAGTAGTCACAAGCCAATAGCTTCTTATGACAAGACTGCCGGAAAGGGCTCAAATATCTTCTAGATTCAGGGGTATCCCTCCTAGGACGAGGTTCCGCTCCAACTTGGTTTATGATAGCTAAGGCTACATCATTGACGTTCTTCATGTCTTCTCTCGTGATATTCATCTGTTCCTGCTAGGCTTCATCTTGAGCTTTTTGGAACTCTATGATTACTTGAAATAGGGCAACCATTTGGGGAGGTGTTGGCTGGTACTGGTGGAGCAACAGGAATGGATACTCCACCAAGGAAATGCAACTCAGCTTGAGAAGAGGTAGGAATCGCCAGTGTAGTGAAAACTTCACTGGATGCATTATGGGGACGGTCAATCAGCTACGAGGGAATAAACCCTGGACTTGGTTGAGGAGATGGGGTATGATCCGGAGATGACACCTCATCGCCAGCATGATTGGTCTTGTCAATGGTCATTCTCTGGATGGTTTAGGATGCAAACATAAGCAAGGTATCCTACCAGTCTATAATCAAACAAAAATATTTATTTATAATATATTTCGGTCCTATGTTGTGACAAATTGATGTTCTAGTGTTCTAATTGTTTCTAAATATGTTTTCCTAAGTTGTTGTTCTAACCTGCATGAGCCACCACTAAAAACATGTCACGACCCGATCCCAACTAAAGGGGTCGAGCCGGATCATGCCCAGCCTGCACCGTTGTTGAGACGGCGGCAGTAAGCTGTTCAGTAGCAGGTATCCATACAACAACACTATATTTGTCACAACTCAACATCGGAAAATTTAAAACTTTATTAAACTTTTACAATGAAATGAAAGATACAACTTAAACCATTTTCTTCATACATCAAGAAGGAAAGAAAACACTAGGCAAACAGCTCATCAGTCTCGAAATCTTCATCTTCTAGTTGGGACATTGAAATATCGCGGAACAAAGCCTCATCAGTGATACCTAAAAAAATGTTGGGTCTCCAGTTAGAAGGAAGCAAAGTACAATTCATGCTAATTTAACAATTGAAATAATAATAGAATCATGCACTTTTAAACAGTTTTGAAATCCACAATAAAGCAATTACAGTTTTAAAACAGTTACAGTTCTGTGATGTGAATAGGCAATAAAATATGATCGGCTTGGGTTTGTTACAGTAAGGTACGACTTATCCCCGTGTGTATGAGGGATAAGCTAATATAGTTACAGTAGTTACAGTAGTTACAATAGTTTGGATGTGGTCATACTCATTACACTACTCCCCCAGTCCCCAATAGTTACAGTAGTTACAGTCAGTGCTCTCATAGAGAGTTCCGTGTTGCATCGTGGTTTAAACTTGCATTAAAACGATTACTAAATAATTGTAAATTAACACAAAATGTACTTGCATCAGGTTTGACTGGACTAGAAAGGTTGATACGTCGGGATGGAAGTTCAGACTCTTCCTCGAAATCCTACATTCGATAAGCTGTCTCAGAAACCAAGAATCGTCAATGTTAACTAAGCTAGTTGCAATCTCTAAACTGTTCCCTAGTCAATTTTAAATCTTTTAATTAGCTAACACAAGCAAAACGCGATTATTAGTGCGTTGATTTAATACGAGGGAAAAGATCGTTTTAACTTTGAATTCGGAAACATCGTCGCTGCCAGATTATTTTAGGAAAACTTGGTAATTTTTATAAATATAAATATAAAGCTAATTTTCTTATTTAGTGAGAAATACGTGACTTTTAATTACTAATAAACTTGTCAATTTAGGTGAGAAAATATTAATTAATTTTATACGAAAATACTTTTTAGTCATTTTAATCGTTAATAGCAAAAACTCGAAAAACCAGAAATGACAAGAAAATCTAAGCTATTACAGTTACAGACCACAGCCAGCTGGGCTTATGCCCATTACAATTTATTTACATAAATTGAAATAAGACAAACCGCCGTTAGTCTTAAACTGAAATATTAAATAAATATAAATAAAAATTTAATATAAAAATAAGAGTAAATTATAGGTCTCAGATATGGTCCGATCCTCAACTTGGCTAATTGCCTCAACGTCCGGGCGGGGCCGGTTTCGTTTGCACTTAGCCGGGTCCATTGACCGATACGGTCGTCACCCAAAATCAAATATCGAATAAATTCCGAAAAATCATTTTAAATTCATTTTTAAAAATAATCTAGGATTTACGGAAAAATCGAGCAGCATCTCCTCTGTTTTTTGTCAACCCAAAAACTGGGAATTGGCGCCGATAATTTCCTACAAATCTCAAACCAGGGAAAAACCCGAATTTTTATATATATGAAAATCCACAACCAATCCACAGCATAATCGGGACGACCCGAAATAATTTCGGAAGTCCGATTCCAATCCACAAATCACAGAACGCTTCCGGAAAAATCCGGAAAGCTAAAACATACCAAAAATCCATTCCCGAAATATTCCGGGAATTCAAAATAATTCACAGGACCTTTCCGAAAGTCCCGAAAAATTACAACGTCGCTAAAACCGAATTCCCAAAGGGAATCGGGGACCATTTCATCATCGACTACGATAATAAAAATAGCGGGACAGGGGGTTATACCTCGGATTGCTCGGCTAGAGCTCTCAGATGAATAATAGAAAGAAGAAAAAGAGCTCCGACAGCGACGAACTCCCGAAACAGTGCTGTAATAGCAACGCCAACGGAGAACGCTGGAAGAAATCAGAACTAGGGCACGGCCAGCAACAGGGAAAGCTTGGCGTCGGGGCAGCGCTAGGTCAGCAAGCCAGCAGGAGATCGCCGGTGATTCAGCGGCTAGGGCGCGCTGGAAAGACAGCGACCGCGCAAGGGTGGTCCGCGGTCGGCCTCGGGGAGCTCCGGCGGGCTGAGATGGCGCCGAAGGGGGCGCTGGGCTCGGGGCGCTCGGGGAGGTGCTGGTCGGCGGACGCGGGTGGCCGCTTGCGTCGGCGGGGAGGCCGCGCGGGGTGGCCGGACGGGAACGGTAGGGGCTTGGCGCCGAGAGGCGGCGCGGCGCGGGGGCTAGCGCGCTGGTCGGGGTCGCCGGATGATGGTCGGCGGTCGACAGACCAGGGCGCGGGGGTGAGTGGCGGAGTGAGGGAGAGTTGGGGGAGAGTTGGGGGAGATGAAGTGAAGGGGTTTGAGAGAGTTCTCTCTGTGAGAAAGAGAGTGGAGAGATGAGTTTGGTGAAAATGAGTTTTCTTTCTGTGAGGAGGATGAGGAGTGGGGGAAAGTGATATTAAGGGGGAGTGGTGATGAACGTTGGGGAAAAGGTGGGGATGGTGTGTGGTCCAGAGGAGAAAATGGGGAATGAGAATAGGGAGTGGGAGAAAGAGTCTACAAGTGGGGTGCTGGTCCTACGGGACCAGCCAACGTGTATTATTTTTTTTTTTTTTTTTTTTTTAATAACCAACCAAATCCAAAAATCAGATTTAAAAGAAAGGGATTTGGGTTTGGGCTCAGGCCTGGGTCTGGGTTCGGACTCGGGTCTGGGTCTGAACTCAAAAAGCCATGTTGTAAATTATTTTCGAAATCCTTTTTCACTCAAAGATATTTAATAATAATATTAATAATAATAATAATAATAATTTGGAAATACTAATTATTAATTAATTACAGGAACATGGGTTTCACACTTATGCTTGGATACAATGATCTATGTTATTTTTTGTGCATAAGTGGTTGTAAGGAAGTGAAATGGATTTTCTTATACTGTAATGTCCATCTCCTGCCTGTATAAAGGACATGCAACCATCAAGTGCACTAATGGATGTCTAAGGCATGCTAAAGACCAATATACTAATCAGATTTTTTTTTTTAATTTCGATTCATCTTGTACAATATGGTTTCTTTGAAGCATTTCCATGTAAAAAGATCCCCTAATCGAAGTCCTCAACATCTGCTTCTTGAGAAAGCGTGTTTGTTGATTTTGCGAGTCATCCACATGCTCTGTCTAAAACCACAATGTGTGGAAGTCTGAGTGACCATCATTTTTCATATATATATATATATATATATATATATATATATATATATATATATATATATATATATATATATAAGAATCACATACTAAAACATACTGGAAAGGACCCACTGTTTTTTTTATGCATTTTAGAAACTTGGACCAAATTTTATTTAATTATTCAAAATTATTTCATCATAACATGGTTTACAAAGTTTGGCTGAAATCCTCCTTTGAATGTTGATATTTGTGAATGTGATTGGAATTAGGTCATCCGTTTTCCATGTCATTTCGTATCAGTTCCAATAGCTTAAATTATGACCTGTACTAGGTTTTTCTCATAATTTGGCAAAGTATCATATTTGGAACTTTTCTTGTTTTTCTCCATACTAGAATAGTGATGAACTGGTAAGTCTTAGTACAATCTTGGACATTGGCTTCATGCTTGTGCTATGTGCTGGTTCATAAGATAGTACCACACGAAACAGAACCAGAAACTTTTTTTGTTGTTTTACCTGAGGGTAGACCCATGATTATCCATACTGTTCTAGGCATTGGTCATTGTAATACATGTCATATTTTCTGCTTCTTGCTTGGCTAATCAAGTGCATCGTTGCTATATGGAGGTGCTTTTGTCATAATGACAGTAAAAATACGTATGGATGCTACTAATCAGTGCAAAGTATGCCAAATATGTTGTCCTGTTTGTGTTTCCCCTCATGTTATAATGCCTTTGCATTTGGCTCAGGTGGATTTCCTATTACTTATTTTGCCTGCCTTCTACTTATTTTTATTTCGAAAGCAGCAACAAAGATTGTTTATCAACAACTGTTTCTCTATTTTTTTGATAAACTAGTTCATTATTGGGTTATTTTTTGAAAGCAGTGAGTGACAACTTCTAGAGCTGCTTTCTGCATTTTGAAAAGAACCAGATCACTCTTTTATCTAGTTATTGTTTGGGGGATGAGGGTTTGTTTTGTCAGTTTATCTTATTTTGACTTGTACTTTGATTCATCATCTTCATGTATCGTGGTGTTTCTTCTTTCGCATTTTGGGTGGTTTTTTTTTTTTTTTGGGGGGGGGGGGGGGGGGGGGGGGGCGGTGGTGGCGGGAGTTGATGGTGGTGGACAGGGTGTTCATCATCCTTTGTATTTTAGCATGTTTGTAAACATTTGCCTTTGATTTCCACTAACTGCTAACTTTTCCCTTTAGTATTAGTTTAGGTTGCGTATGCTCAATTATACTTAGGATTATCTGGTCTTTCCCTTCATGTTGGTCCTATATTGCACAGACGCGATACAACACATTATACTTAGGATTATCTGGTCTTTCCCTTCATGTTGTGTTAGTCCCTTGGCGAACAATCGATGGAAAAACACGATTTCAGAAACTATTGTAAAGACAATGTTTCCAGCAAAAACACCCTAAAGAAGGTGATGTTGTATTACGAGAATCTAAAAAGATTATTTCGTAATATTTCTCGAAGGCAACAGAACCGTATAACTTCTAAAGAGAAGCGACGGTATTCTCGAAGGCAACAGAGGAAGAAGAAAGCCTGCTGGGGTGAAAGATCACCGGCGCTCAAAGCTATATCCGCCTTACGGACAAGCCTCCAGGAACCAGCAAGTTCGAAGAGAACTTTAGAACGCTGGCCAAAAATGTCGACGACTCCTCGGAATAGCAGCAGCACTTCTCTCTCTCTCTGGAAATTCTCTGATTATTTTTTGTAACCCTGGAGAGAGGAGATGCTGCTGATATTATAGGCACGAGGTGGGCTTTTCAAATTCTGAACGCACGCCCTGGATTAATGCCAGATCCGGATTTTCTGGATCTGAGCCATTTCCGGATCTGAGCCCACAAGACCCGCGGACGTTACATAATTTGAACGGCCCACTCGACCCGCTCGACCCGTACGATCCGTACGCTCCGTACGCCTCGCACGCCACGCAGGGCCGCGCAGAGGCTCGCGCACGAGCGCAACTAAAGCGCACAATGCGCCTTGCGACGAGCTGTCGTGCTAAGTGCAAAGTGCCATCAAAAAGCCACAATAAGCCTCAAAAGCCCATTAGCCCAAGCCCAAGCCCGAGTCCGAGCCCGAGTCCGAGTCCGAGTCGCTAAGCCCCTTCGGGGCTTAGCTCCAATAGATTTAAATCTATTTTCATTTGGCCAAAAGTTGGTTTCTTATTCTCACCTCTATGTAAAATCCTCCCACATGGCACCCTTCATTGGGCCTCAACCCATGTGCATCTCTCTATTCCTTCATAAGTAATATATAGAGATACATATTGGTGTAATTTTTCGATGTGGGACTATCTTTTAACAATAGAGTGTTGTGAACACACAACTCATAGAATAAAACACCAACAATCCCCCACATATCTCTATATATATGAGTTAAGCGTTCCACATAATAACTGTCCATTATGCATTAGGATAGATGTCGCTGACGACTTGAATCTTCCCGCATGGGTTTGAACAACAGTATGATACAAGAATGGACTACGCCTTGAATTCTGTACCACAGCTGTAATTTTTTCCCACTCACATAATGTAGTTATCTGTGCTTCTGGCTGCACATTAAAGGCCTTGTGCCAGCCTGGATTTCAATGTATGTATTTTGGACGTCTACAAATTTACCCTCAAGAGACGGCCTATTTCTCTTTCCATACATTATAGGTGAGTTCTTTATAAAGAGTCATGGCATGAAGCATTGCGCTCCTTTGCGGTGCTACGCCGCTATGACATGGCTCAACGCCGAGGCTTTACCCCACCTGGGTACCTCATCGTAGTGTCATACTACTGTAGCATGAGGTCACAATCCTCTTTGTAGTGCCAAACTACTCAGCATGAAGCCTTGCGCTTCCGTGCGGTGTTACGCCGCTATGACATGGCTTGCAAAGCCGAGAATTTACCCTTCCTGGTACCTCTTCGTGGTGTCATGCCACTGTAACATGAGGATATTGTCCTCTTTGTAGTGCTGTCTACACCTCTTTATGATTATGCAACATTAGGCTACCTGCCTATATGCGGTGCTACGCCGCCTGTGACTTGGCTAACAAAGCCGAGACATTACCCCTACCTGGGAACCTCATGGTGGAGTCACCCCACTGTAGCATGGAGTTGTAACACTCCTTTGTGGTTGTTGCGCCACCATGCTTCCTGTAAAGCATAACAGACCTTCACTCAGTCTGAGAACTCATTAAGGTATTATGCCACCCTTTCCACAGGATCAATTTTTCGTAGAAAATTCATAGTAGACAACAGTGGTTCTGGGTCCGAAACCTTTACATGTTCCGCAGAACAAGTACCCACTGTTAACTAATATTTTTCCAGTCAATAGTCCTCCCTTGAATCAAAAAATTAGATATCTGGTAGATTTCTCTTTGAACCAATAACATAAAATTTATTGATAGGATTATAATGACACAATATTAGAATGCCTTCAAACCCATCTTCCTTGCTGTGTCCTCGACCAGCTGTCGTTTGAGGCCTTTCGTGAACGGATCCGCCAGGTTCTCCTGACTCCGAACATCGATCACTGCAATGACGCCTCGTTTGATGAGATCGTTCACTGCTCTGTGCTTTAACCGCACAGTCCTCTTCTTTCCGTTTAAAGAGTTCATTTGATGCTACTGCTGCTGCCGCCTGGTTGTCACAGTATATCGGGATTGCCGGTATCTGAGCTCCAACCACTGGAAGATCATACATGAGCTCCCGAAGCCACTCTGCTTCATCTGCAGCAGCATCCAATGCAAAGAATTCAGATTCCATGGAGGAGCGAGATAACATTGTCTGCTTCTTCGATTTCCATGATATAGCAGCTCCGCCCAAAGCGAATATGAATCCACCTGTCGAATACTCGCTCTCCACCTCTGAACACCAGCTAGCATCACTGAAGCCTTCCACTACTGACGGATCTCCGCTGTAGTATAGTGCAAATGTCTGAGTCTTTTTTAGATATCTCATAACACGCTTCACAGCGTTCCAGTGTTCAACGCCTGGGTTGCTAGTGAACCGACTCAGCATTCCCACCGCAAAAGCTATGTCAGGCCTTGTGGCAGTAGTAGCGTACATCAAGCTTCCGATGACGCTAGCGTACTCCAACTGCCTGACGCTTTCCCTCGAATTTGGCTCCAGCTTCTGATCACTCCGGTACGGTGTATCAATTATAGGAAGATCTTGATACCCGTAGCGATGTGAGCATCTTCTCAATATAATGAGATTGTGACAGCGCTATTCCAGTACCTGTCCGGATGATCTTGAGCCCCAAGATTACGTCGGCATCCCCCAAGTCCTTCATACTGAACTTGGTCGAGAGGAATTTCTTTGTCTCTGTGATGCAGTCTAAATTCGTACCTAGGATTAGCATGTCGTCCACGTAAAGACAAACGATTACTCCTCTTCCGTCAGCAAACTTCGTATAGACACACTTGTCTGTTTTACTGACCCTGTAGCCATTTGACCTTATCACCTTGTCAAACTTCTCATGCCACATTTTGGAAGCTTGTTTCAAACCATACAGAGACTTCATCAACTTGCAGACTTTGTCTTCCAGACCTCTGACGACAAAACCTTCTGGTTGTTGCATGTAGATCTCTTCTGTCAGCTCGCCATTAAGGAATGCCGTTTTCACATCCATCTGATGTATCACCAGCTTGTGTATTGCTGCTAGAGCAATTAACAATCTGATGGTTGTCATCCGAGCTACTGGAGCATAAGTGTCAAAGTAGTCGATCCCCTGCTTCTGAGCAAATCCCTTGGCCACTAGCCTGGCCTTGAACTTGTCAATGGTTCCATCTGCTTTCATCTTCTTCTTGAAGATCCATTTGCATCCGATGGGTCTTGCTCCTTCTGGCAGGTCAACTAACACCCATGTGTTGTTGGAGGTGATTGAGTCAATCTCGTTGTCTATCGCCTCCTTCCAAAATACAGCATCTCTGGTCTTCATCGCCTCATCATAGGTAAGCGGATCTGCTTCCACATGATAGGTGACGAAGTCATCTCCGAAGTCTTTCGGCCTCCTTACTCGCTTAGTTGACGGCTCAGCGAGTTCTGGTTCAACTGGTGTCTCTTCGACAATGGCTTCTTCTTGGACTACTGGTTCGATAAGGACTTCTGTCTGCTTTGCACTCTCATCATTCTCCGGAAGATTCGCGAGAACAATATTTTTGTGCCTTGCAAACTTGTCTTCAAAATATTCAGCATCGCGAGATTCAATGATATGATTTGATTCTATATCAAGGAATCTCCGAGCATCACTCTTCTCGGCATAACCCAAGAAGATAGCCTTAGTAGTCCTAGTCCCCAGCTTCTGAATCTTCAGATCTGGGAGCTTCACATAAGCCAGACACCCCCACACTCGAATGACATTCAAGTTAGGTCTGACTTTGAACCAGAGTTCATGAGGAGTTATATCCGAAGTTGCATACGGTACTCTATTGAGAATGAAAGTAGCCGTTAATGCAGCTTCTCCCCAGAAGCTCTTTGGAAGACCCGCAGTCAACAGCATAGAATTCAATATCTCTGTCAACGTTCTGTTCTTCCTTTCTGCTACTCCGTTGGATTGAGGAGAGTACGGAGCCGTCGTCTCATTTATGATTCCATGTTCTTTACAGAATGATGAGAAATCATGAGACCGATACTCCCCGCCTCGATCACTTCTTAGCCTTTTGAGTTGTTGTCCAGTTTGCCGTTCAGCCTCGGCCCTGAACTCCTTGAACTTCTCGAATGCTTCGTCTTTAGATTTGAGCAGGTAGACAAAAGCATATTTTGAGAAGTCGTCGATGAAAGTAATAAAATACTTCATTCCGGCTTTTGTAGAGAATTGCTTGAAATCACAGATATCTGAGTGAACCAACTCCAGAAGATCTGTGCTTCGATGGACCCTGTGAAAGGGTTTCCTTGTGATCTTCGTCTGAGCACACACTTCACATTTCTCTACCTTACCCCCACACTTGGAGATAAGTCATAGGCTAGACATTTTGTTAATTCTTTTACAATGAACATGTCCTAGCCTATTATGCCACAACTCAAAAGAATAGTTCAAAGTAGAAATAGCATTAATATCATTTTTCTGGGTTACAACAAGCTGAATTTTGTACATTCCTTCAGTCTGGAAAGCTTTTCCGAAGAATGTACCCTTCTTGGACATCACCATCTGGCCAGCATTGATGTCCATCCTCAAGCCTGCGTTACAAAGCAGGCTCCCAGAGATTAGGTTCTTAGCAATTGCAGGAACATGCTTCACTCCTTGAAGCGTCAGAGTGTTCTCCGATGTGAGTTTCAGCTCCACCGTCCCGATCCCCAGTACTTCAGCTTGTGCCTGGTTTGCCATTATGACTTTCTCGGAAGTTGGCTCATATGAGTCGAACCATTCCTTGTCTGAGCAGACATGACATATCGCACCAGTGTCTATCCACCAGTCCGAGTCAACTCCTACATTTGCAACCTGTGCTATCATTGCAACCAGATTAGTAACCAAAGAAACCTTACTCGGCTCACCTTTTTCTGGTTCCTTGCAGTCACTTTTGTAGTGGCCCTTCTTGCCACATTTGTAACAAGTCACATGGGACTTGGACTTCTGATTCTTGAATGAAGGACTCTTCACTTTCAGATTAGTGAAGTCCTTCTTCTTATGAGGAGAAGCCGCCTGCTTCCCCTTATACTCTCTGGTTTGGACCAGATTTGCTTTCGCCAGTTGTTTGGACAGAGAATCCATTTTCTGTTGAGAGCGCATCTCGTCCTCAACATGGATCTCTTGCAGGAGATCTTCCATACATATGTCCAGCTTCTTGCGGTGCATCCTTGCATAGAAGTTGCTCCAACCTGCAGGAAGTTTAGAGACGATTCCTCCAACGACAAACTTGTCGACAAGAGGCATCTTCTCGTCATCCAACTTTTGGCGCAGCTTCAGAAACTCCTTTACTTGGGGCAGCATAGCCTTCTCATCTTCGAAGGTCCATTTGTGGTATCTTTCAACCAAGAAGATCTTGGACCGATTCTCGTCATCTTCGTACAATTTCTCCAAGGAGTCCCAAATCTCTTTGGCAGAATTCTTCTTGGAATAGGACTCTGCCAGAGAGTCTTCCATGCTATTGAGAATCAACAGTTTACAGATACTGTTTTCTCTAATCCATTTTGCCTGCTTGGACTTAGCAACGGCAATAACTTCTGTGGTTCCGGTTGTTGGAACGACCGGCTCTTCCTCATTCAGCACGTGGTCAACTTCCACGAGTTGAATGTTTAAGGTTACTTTCCGTTTCCATATTTGGAAATGTTCGCCGTCGAATTTCTCCAACTTGTTAAAGTCGGTATTGACGAGCGATGTACGTGAGTTATCCATCTTTTCGATATAGCTTTGAGATTGTTAGTCCCTTGGCGAACAATCGATGGAAAAACACGATTTCAGAAACTATTGTAAAGACAATGTTTCCAGCAACAACACCCTAAAGAAGGTGATGTTGTATTACGAGAATCTAAAAAGATTATTTCGTAATATTTCTCGAAGGCAACAGAACCGTATAACTTCTAAAGAGAAGCGACGGTATTCTCGAAGGCAACAGAGGAAGAAGAAAGCCTGCTGGGGTGAAAGATCACCGGCGCTCAAAGCTATATCCGCCTTACGGACAAGTCTCCAGGAACCAGCAAGTTCGAAGAGAACTTTAGAACGCTGGCAAAAATGTTGATGACTCCTCGGAATAGCAGCAGCACTTCTCTCTCTCTGGGGAAATTCTCTGATTATTTTTTGTAATCCATAATATGTTTAGCTCCGTACGCCACGCAGGGCCGCGCAGAGGCTCGCGCACGAGCGCAACTAAAGCGCACAATGCGCCTTGCGACGAGCTGTCGTGCTAAGTGCAAAGTGCCATCAAAAGCCACAATAAGCCTCAAAAGCCCATTAGCCCAAGCCCGAGTCCGAGCCCGAGCCCGAGCCCGAGTCCGAGTCGCTAAGCCCCTTCGGGGCTTAACTCCAATAGATTTAAATCTATTTTCATTTGGCCAAAAGTTGGTTTCTTATTCTCACCTCTATGTAAAATCCTCCCACATGGCACCCTTCATTGGGTCTCAACCCATGTGCATCTCTCTATTCCTTCATAAGTAATATATAGAGATACATATTGGTGTGATTTTCCGATGTGGGACTATCTTTTAACAATAGAGTGTTGTGAACACACAACTCATAGAATAAAACACCAACATGTTGGTCGTATATTGCACAGACGCGAAACAACACAGGCACAGACATGAAACCTAGTTTTGTTACTTGGTATGTTCTATATTTTGAACTGTCAGATTGTGTCTGATATATTTCTAACACCACATCCTGCGACACTACACGTCCCACATTTTTGGAGTGTTTATGCTTCCTGATTATGTCTAATTTAGTTAACTTTGAGCAAATGTCGAGGGATTTCCCCAAAAGAATTTTCCAAGTTCTTGTCCCTATTTTTTGGCCCAGCCAAACTATCTTTACTTGATAGTTGGTGTCACTTTCGAGCTTCCTGACGGGATCAGCTTTCGACCTTCTTATTACCACACATGGTTACGGTTCTCCACTGCGGTGGATCTTACCAAATTAAAAAAAAAGATTGGTGTCATTTTCCTAGCTAAGACTGTAATGAGCAATCTCCAAAACATTGAAGGCAATAATTAGAAGTAGGTATGCCTACCTAAGAGTCATTGTTCAAGCTCCTACGGCTGGGAATAAGATGTAAGATCTTGTATAGGGAGTCGATCAATCTCCGTGACCGGATAAGATGTAAGACCTTTTATAGTTTAACTAAGTATTTTATTTTAACGTATCAAATTGGAGAACGAGCTGAGTTTAGTCTGGTCACTTGCTATTCATGAGTGCTTCTATATTCATAGTATCTCAAAACAAGTACGAGCTCTGGTTATTCTAAATTTGTTTACTGTTAGCATGTAGTCATGAAACATATGATTGCTTTCTTCGAAGGTCAACATCTCCTTAGTATCTGTCTAATTTTTATTTTGTAGTGAATACTGCAGTTTCCTTCAATATCCACTCCCATGCTTGCAATTCTCTTATTCTGATGGAAGTGCTATGGACTTGGTGAATCCCTAGAACAGACCAAAAGAAAGGGATTGGACCTCTGTAGCATCTAGTCACAAGGAAGCTTATTTCCATAAGTCTGATAATGCTGACTTTTGAATTGTATGTTTATATTGCTTTCTTTCTTTGTTGTATAGGGTTGCATTCGCACTTCATATATGAATTTGAAGTTTTCTTGGAATTTTAGTATAGTGGCGTCGCTTCGCTTCGCCTGATGTCGAAACAAAACAAGTTCAAATATCTCTGGCACACATTTTAAGTGGATAAAATATTAACACATGTTAGAGGCAACTCGATCGCTTTGTCCGAATGCTCGTCACAAGGAGCAATGGTTCCATCCGGAGGCTTGCGGTCTTCAGGCATACCGATGACAATCTTTTCTCCTTCGTCAATGATAAGTAAGTTTATTTATCTTCATAGTGCATGTCTTCAAATATTTAATATATGTTACATTTTAAGCTTAGTAGATTGTTTGAAAGGCTGTAACTAAATTACTTGTTTTGGAATTTAAAATGCAAACTTCATTTCACTATGTGACCTTTAGTTTCCACACTATACATGCATTTCTTTGTGTTTTGAAATTTTCTTTCTAATTATTTAGAGCTTTAGAAAGTTTGTTCAATTCAACTTGCCTTGGTTGCAAGGATTACACACCTCAAATATCACTAGCTCTATCTGGCTCAGAAATATTCACTCTCTTTTCTGTTGGTTTTTGGGCCTCAAATTTAATTGTAGGCCTTTGGAGAAATGAAAATGTTGTAGAAGGAATTTCGACATCCATAATATGTTTGGAATATGAATTTTGCTTTCTCTTCGTTCATACAACTTCTTGCATTTTATAACATGATATATTCTATTACCTCTTGTCGATTTTGTCGAACTAAAAAGACACCTATATATTTCATTGAAACTTTCTTCTTTTGAAAATATCTTCATCTATCCCTTTGTAGAACCAATAACCGATAACAACAACAAACCCTTTAGGGGGCGTTTGGTATGCAATATTGCTTTTCTATTCCTGGAAAAATTTAGGGTGGAATATATTACCATGTTTGTTTGGGCTATAAAATTTTATTTCCGGGAATTAGAAGTACCCGGGTAAATAGTTTACCCACAAAACGTGGGAATCCTATCCCTTAAAAATGTGTGAGTATATTTTTTTTTTCCGGACAAAAAGAAAATACTTAAATTTTCTTCTTCTTTTTTGATCGTTTTTAACGTTATTTTCGTTTTTAGCATTATTTTTTCGTTTTTATCGTTTTCGTCCCTTTTTACCATTTCTTGCCAATTTTGGTCATTTGTTGTTTTCTTTTGATTTTTTTTTTGTCGTTTTGTCGTTTTTTCCCTTTCTGTAGTTTTTTGTCATTTTTTGTTCTTTTTTGGACTTTTTGTAGTCTTTTTTTCTTTTTTTTAATCGTCATTTTTTGTAGTTTTTATTTTTTTTTGTCGTTTTAAGTATTATTTTTTATCATTTTTTGTTATTTTTGGACTTTTTGTCTTTTGTTGTTTTTATCCTTTTTTGTCATTTTTGTTGCTCTTTTGGTATTTGTCCTTTTGTAGTAGTTTTTGTCATTTTTTGGACTTCTTTGTCGTCTTTTGTCATTTTTTCGACTTTTTTGTCGTTTTATTTTTTTAGTCCTTTTTTTTTCCTTTTTTTTTGTTTTTTGTCATTTTTTGTTCTTTTTGGTAATTTATTATCTTTTTTTTATCGCTTTCGTTTTTTTTGTCGGTTTCGTCTTTTTTGTTCTTCTTGTCGTATCTTAGCAGTTTTTTTTTATCGTTTTTGGCTTTTTTTTGTCGTTTTTTGTCATTTTTTTAGTTGTCCTTTTTATCTTTTTATTATCATTTTTTGTTTTTTTTTATGTTATTGCTTTTTTTTCGATTTTGTAGTTTTTTGCCATTTTTGTCATTTTCGTCCTTTTGGGGAGATTTTTGGTCGTTTATTTAATTTTTTGTTGCTTCATTTTTGATTTTTTTTGTTTCGTTGTAGTTTTTTTCTTTTAATCGTTTTTTGTCGTTTTTACTTCTTTTTTTGCTTTCCCTTTTTGATGTTATTTCCTTTTTGAATTTTTCTTTTTTATCATTTTTTCCCGAAAATATTTATGTAGTCACCAAACATGGAATGTAATTTTCCAGAAAATTTAATTACTTGGTTATATAAAATTCTCGGCTATAGTATTTTGCATACCAAACGTCCCCTTAAAACCAAAATAACCTTTGGTAACTTCATATAAGTATATTATATAGTGCGTTTTTAAGTCTGTCAAATACAGACATGATATCATTTTTTGAGTACTATCTATGCTTCCTGGACTCCTTTGGAATGCGTTAGTGGGAAAATTTGTTATCGTACTTTTTTTTAATGTATTTGTGAATTTGCTTGGCATTGATCATCTTTTAATTCTGGAATGAGTAGGATCTCACACACACACACACATATACCATGGGAGTCCAAGGACATTGATGGTATTCTCGTATATTGACACGTAAATGTATTTCTAAATTGATGATGTTAGTGTGCTTTTTGATGTAGAACACAACTGAAGATATAATAGTGTCCATTCGAAAGTTAGAGAAAAATCTGCAAGAAACCTGTAAATAATGGGACAAAGCTTTGCATGAATTGGCCTAGCCCAAGCAACATCTGTTAGTTAAGTTTAATGTTATCTTTTCTTTGAGTTATGCTTTCTTTATATTGATAGTACTAGACTTAGAAAAGTAAATTTTCCTTTACGACTATTGTGGCTATAACACAAACTCCTATAAAAAAGATATTTTTGTTGTAGTTTAAACTATCACGATTCATGAGCTTTTCCCTCACCCATATCCTCATATGAAACTGACTTACCCACGAACTTAACCCTTTTTGTCCACTTTTCCATGTTTATGTTCATGTATTTCAATTCTTAATTTAGAAACACATTGGGCATGTTTCATTGATGTCACGCCCCGGTTCCTAGGATGACTCGAGGCACATGATACTTCTCTCCAGGCTACGCAACAGTACAATGAGTACCGAATTGTACCCTGCGATTGTCGCCTGTAAGGTCCGGGATAGGCATAGATATAAGGCATAATCAACAGAAATTCCACAAATTTATATTGCATTCATTGTCTATAAAGTTAAATCTTGATCAAGATTCATCAAACACAATTATACATATTCGATTCATCGTTCTTTAAACACATAATTTACATAACTGAGAAAGTTCTCAAAATAAAAACTACAATCCATCAGTTCCTCGTCATTCATAGAGATCGTTCTCAGCGTACGCCTGATCCACATCTTGATCTTCATCAATCCCTAGTGAACAAAACTAGGTCGTCAATACGACGAGCAAGCCTCAGCCAAAGGAGAAGTATGAATACGTAATGATAAGACAAGTGAAACAAGATATAGTATCTAGAGCAATTAAACTCATACCTTGATATTAGTCAAAAAGTAAGTAATTCTCAATTTAATGTCACAAGGACACGACAAGATCTTTTTAGACCTAAATGCAATTTAGAGAAACTTTCTAAATCACACACACTTGCCTAGCATCTCAACAATAACCCCATTTGTCCGGGATCAGGCTCGTACAAAACGGGTTGGTGCTTAGATTCTCCAGCCGTCTGTACTATCACATATTTATGTGATTACAAGCAAGATAACATCATGAGTGGTTTCCGAATCATCTGGGTCGAGTCATCGCATCATGTGTTATAACAAGAAGTTCGTATGACTTGGACTTTTCCAAGAATATCGAACCCATTCATTAGAGAGCTGAGCTGAACTTAGGGCCTGGATATCTAATGAATTAATAAGTATTCTGAGCTGAAAACTCAGGGTAATGTGCAAATGGATAGCTGAGCTGAAACTCAGGGCCTGGATGTCCAATTGCGATAAAGAAAGTGAGTTAAGCCTCACCCCGGATATTCGCACGGCCGCACGAACACCGTATCAGGGACTGATCAGTACGAAAATGAAAATTATATTGCAAAGAAGTCAGCCGGGTGTGATCCAACGGTTTCTCTCCCAAATCCCATGCAACATATTCTAGACATTCAGACTTCAGAGAAACTATCTCCCAAACGGGAGTCCTAGAAGTCAAGTCGCATTCAAATATTAGTTTCGTCTTTTCCGAAACTAAAGTAGTCCGAGAAATGTTGGAACCAAGGTAAAATTCCAAGGTATCCAATTGGACATGATTTCCAAAAATCCCTCCGATATTATAGGTCGGAGATGGATGGTTCAAATGGTCTAGAACATGAGTCAAAAGTTTCTAAAGAGTCCGAATTGACGGAAATAGACTAACTCTGGAAATTCTCAAAAATTTCGGCAGAGTCTCCTTTGTATTTACTGACCCAGAAATTAATCCGATACAAGTAAACACAAAAGAATAATATATGGGCTCGCCGACCCCTTCGGTGGAGCAACCCTCAACACCGACAACACGCAAATATATAACCGGGTACGCCGACCCCTTCGGTGGAGCAACTCTCAACACCGGCCACACAATACAATAAAGTTATGCAAAATGATAAAGCTTTCTTACCTTAGTAAGCAAGCAAGCGTGCAACTATTCTTGGTTTTGCATATACATTATCTAAACACTAAAAAGTCAAAGATGATATGGGTTATTAGTAATAAAACGAGGCTAAGAAAACTTATTATTACTATGCACCACATTTAGCTTATTACGGATATAAGAAAGGCAATTTGAAACTTGAAAAGTAAGCACACAACTATCTTAGTAAACCGGTATTCGATATGATCAACTTTTGACCATGTTTTCAAGACAAAAAAGCATTTTAAGCATAAATAAAAATCTGGACAGATTTGCATATTATGCTAAAAATAGTTGACAATAAGGACATAAAGTAACTAAGCGGAATGCAATGCAATACTATAACTAAATCAAGTGGTGGCTAATTGGTCTTAACTTCAATTTCAATGAAAAGAGAATTATTGGTGTGTCAAAATAAATATCTAAGTAGTAGTGCAACGTACTCTCGTTTCTAAGGTTGATTTACAATCCATGAGTGCAACATACTAGTCCAAGAATTATGTCACCAAAGTCACGTATGTATCCGGGTGCCAAAATAATTGTTTTCTAGGTTAATAAAGTGAAAATTACTTTAATTAAGCATACATTAATTTCTGGACAGAATTGGAATAGTATAATTAAATATCAAATAAAATTCTTAAAACTTTGTTTGAAGATATTTAGATGTACTATTGTGCAAAACAACCATGTTGGGCCAACTTCACCTTGAAATTAGTATATATATATATGGAACTCTACACTATAACATACTTCATTCCAAAAAATTCAGCAAACAATTCATAAATATATCCTTAATTTTGGATAAAATAATTTAACATGAATTTTTCTTGATGGAAAAGTTTTAGAATAAAAGGAAGGGAAAGAGCTTGCCTTGATCCCTGGAAGTTTCCCTTAAGAGAGAAATTCTCCCAACGCGGAACCTATTTACACAAATTTGGAATTGGGTTATTACCATAACCTAGGAGAGGAAAAAAAATTGGATTTGAAATTGGGAGAAAGAGGAAGCCATTGAGAAGAGGATGATGGAGAGGAAGAGAATGAGAGAGGGAGAGAGGGGGTTCGGCCGGCGGCGTCAGTGCCGGCGTCGGCGCGGCCCGCAGCGGCAGCAGCAAATGCAGCAGCAGTGTCAGCAAAAGAAAGGGAAAAAGGAGAAGGAAAAGAATGGAAGAAGAAGAAGAAAAGAATGAGAAGAAGAAGAAAGGAATGAGAAGAAGAAGTACCTGGATTTTGATCGGGAGAAGAATGAAAAAAATTTCATTCTCTATTTTCTTAATATAAAGAAGGGTACAAAATGAAAGGACCAAAATACCCTTTTTGGATTAGTCATGAGGCATGGATGTTATTTGGTATTTCTTCCATGCATGCATGCCACATGAGCTTGTAATATAAAAATGCAAAAATTAATTTTGCATGAGGGACATTTTGAAAGAAAATTTGATTTATTATTTACACTATTTTTTTTTGAGAAATAATATAGGAAAATAATTTTGAAAGGTTGAAAATAATTAAAAATACCTAAAAATAAAAATAAAAATAAATTAAGGTTATGACACTCTACCCACCTTAATTAAATTCCGTCCCCGGAATTTAAAGATAAGAGAGGTAGAAAAGGATAGGTTGTTAAGTACCTTAATCATCAAAGAGGTAGGGGTACAGTTGCCGCATCTCATCTTCTCTTTCCCAAGTAGATTCTTCCGGTGAGTCCTTGTTCCAAGATACTCGAACCAAAGAGATGGTCTTGTTCTTAAGAATCTTCTGCCTCCGATCCAGGATCTCTACTGGCTTTTGTTCAATGCGGAGAGTTGGGCCAACTGTGATTTCCGAATGATCCAGTATGTGACTGGGATCTGGCACATACTTCCGCAGTTGAGATACATGGAAGACGTCGTGAACTCCTTCGAGAGATGGTAGCAAGGCCAATCGATAAGACACGTCGCCGACTCGATCTTCGACGTCGAATGGGCCTATATACCTTGGGCTCAACTTCCCTCTTGTTCCAAACCGGATGGTTCCTTTAGTTGGTGAGATCTTCAGAAATACATGATCACCAGGTTTGAAGTTCAAGATTCTCCGATGCTTATCTGCTCACATCTTGTGCCTGTCCTGCGCAGCTTGAAGATGACTTCTGATTGCCTTGACTATGTCTACTGTCTGTGTGACCAATTCTGGCCCTAGAAGTTGTCGTTCTCCGACGTCACCCCAACATATAGGTGATCTGCACTTCCTCCCATACAATGCTTCAAATGGCGCCATCTTGATGCTGGCCTGATAACTGTTATTATAAGAGAATTCTGCCAGATGCAGATGGTCATCCCATGATCCCTGGAAATTTAGAGAGAACGCTCTCAACATGTCTTCCAAAATTTGTATCATCCTTTCTGACTGCCCATTAGTCTGTGGGTGATATGCTGAACTAAACTTCAGGCGACTGCCAAAACTGTCTTGCAAGCTTCTCCAAAACTTGGAGGTGAACCGAGTTTCCCTTTCTGAGACGATACTTACACGTTAGGGTATCCTTGGAAATTCAAAAGATACTCAAAAACAATACTTAGAAATAAATTTATTTATTTATTTTTCATGAATTGTGTCTATTTGTGATAATTTTTAGGAATGTTATTAGCAAATTAACTTGCTACCTTAAATCTGTCCAAAATTGTATTTTACTCAATGATCACGTGTTAGCATGATTTACTAGTTAAAGTCGATGGTTATGGGCACCTACATGTTAGCATAACCGTATATTTATAGTTTTCAACATTAAACCTTTTGTTGTATCTCTAAAAGAAGCTAATGTGGTTATAGCAAATAATAGTATCTTGGCATCGTTATGTTACTAATATCCATATTGTTTTGACTTGGATAGCGTTTAGATAAAGCACTTGCAAAACCAAGAATTAAAAACACGCTTGCTTGCTTACTAAGGTAAGAGAGCTTTATTATTTTACATAACTTTATTGTATTGTGTGATCGGGGTTGAGAGTTGCTCCACTCAAGGGGTCGGCGTAGCCAGTTATATAATTGCGTGTTGCCGGTGTTGAGGGTTGCTCCACCGAAGGGGTCGGCGTGCCCATATATTATTCTTGTGTTTACTTGTATCGGATTGATTTCCGGGTCAGTAAATACAAAGGAAATTCTGCTAAAATTTTTGAGAATTTCCAGAGTTAGTTATTTTCGTCAATTCCAAGGTATCCAATTGGACATGATTCCAAAAATCCTTCCGATATTATAGGTCGGAGATGGATGGTTCAAATGGTCTAGAACATGAGTCAAAAGTTTCTAAAGAGTCGGAATTGACGGAAATAGACTAACTCTGGAAATTCTCAAAAATTTCGGCAGTCTCCTTTGTATTTACTGACCCGGAAATCAATCCGATACAAGTAAACACAAAAGAATAATATATGGGCACGCCGACCCCTTCGGTGGAGCAACCCTCAACACCGGCAACACGCAAATATATAACCGGGTACGCCGACCCCTTCGGTGGAGCAACTCTCAACACCGGCCACACAATAAAATAAAGTTATGCAAAATGATAAAGTTTTCTTACCTTAGTAAGCAAGCAAACGTGCAACTATTCTTGGTTTTGCATATTCATTATCTAAACACTAAACAAGTCAAAGATGATATGGGTTATTAGTAATAAAACGAGGCTAAGAAAACTTATTATTACTATGCACCACATTTAGCTTATTACGGATATAAGAAAGGCAATTTGAAACTTGAAAAGTAAACACACAACTATCCTAGTAAACCGGTATTCGATATTATCAACTTTTGACCATGTTTTCATGACAAAAGAGCATTTTAAGCATAAATAAAAATCTGGACAGATTTGCAAATTATGCTAAAAATAGTTGACAATAAGGACATAAAGTAACTAAGCGGAATGGAATGCAATACTATAACTAAATCAAGTGGTGGCTAATTGGTCTTAACTTCAATTTCAATGAAAAGAGAATTATTAGTGTGTCAAAATAAATATCTAAGTAGTAGTGCAACGTACTCTCGTTTCTAAGGTTGATTTACAATCCATGAGTGCAACATACTAGTCCAAGAATTATGTCACCAAAGTCGTGCCAAAATAATTGTTTTCTAGGTTAATAAAGTGAGAATTACTTTAATTAAGCATACATTAATTTCTGGACAGAATTGGAATAGTATGATTAAATATCAAATAAAATTCTTAAAACCTTGTTTGAAGATATTTAGATGTACTATTGTGCAAAACAACCATGTTGGGCCAACTTCACCTTGAAATTAGTATACATGTGTGTATACTATATATATATATATATATATATATATATATATATATATTATATATATATATATATATATATATATATATATATATACTAAATTTCTAAATTTTCTACCTTTCCAATTTACATTCATGATTTAGGATATATATAGGAAAACCACAAGTTGTAACTACCAATTGTGTCATTAAGGACTAAGGTGTAGGTAAGATATATATATATATATATATATATATATATATATATATATATATATATATATATATATATATATATATATACTAAATTTCTAAATTTTCTACCTTTCCAAATTTTAGAATAAAAGGAAGGAAGAGAGCTTGCCTTGATCGCTGGATGTTTCCCTTAAGAGAGAAATTCCCCAACTCAGAACCTATTTACACAAAAATTTGGAATTGGGTTATTACCATAACCTAGGAGAGGAAAAAAAATTGGATTTACATCATGATATTCATCAATCCCTAGTGAACAAAACTAGGTCGTCAATACGACGAGCAAGCCCTCAGCCAAAGGAGAAGTATGAATACGTAATGATAAGACAAGTGAAACAAGATATAGTATCTAGAGCAATTAAACTCATACCTTGATATCAGTTAAAAAGTAAGTAATTCTCAATTTAATGTCACAAGGACACGACAAGATCTTTTTAGACCTAAATACAATTTAAAGAAACTTTCTGGATCACACACACTCGCCTAGCATCTCAACAATAACCCCATTTGCCCGGGAGCAGGCTCGTACAAAACGGGTTGGTGCTTAGATTCTCCAGCCGTCTGTACTATCACATATTTATGTGATTACAAGCAAGATAACATCATGAGTGGTTTTCCGAATCATCTGGGTCGAGTCATCGCATCATGTGTTATAACAAGAAGTTCGTATGACTTGGACTTTTCCAAGAATATCGAATCCATTCATTAGAAAGCTGAGCTGAACTCAGGGCCTGGATATCTAATGAATTAATAAGTATTCTGAGCTGAAAACTCAGGGTAATGTGCAAATGGATAGCTGAGCTGAAACTCAGGGTCTGGATGTCCAATTGCGATCAAGAAAGTGAGCTAAGCCTCACCCCGGATATTCGCACGGCCGCACGAACACCGTATCAGGGACTGATCAGTACGAAAATAAAAATTATATTGCAAAGAAGTCAGCCGAGTGTGATCCAACGGTTTCTCTCCCAAATTCCATGCAACCTATTCTAGACATTCAGACTTCAAAGAAACTATCTCCCAAACGGGAGTCCTAGAAGTCAAGTCGCATTCAAATATTAGTTTCGTCTTTTCCGAAACTAAAGTAGTCCGAGAAATGTTGGAACCAAGGTAAAATTCTAAGGTATCCAATTGAATATGATTTCCAAAAATCCTTTCAATATTATAGGTCAGAGATGGATGGTTCAAATGGTCTAGAACATGAGTCAAAAGTTTCTAAAGAGTCCGAATTGACGGAAATAGACTAACTCTGGAAATTCTCAAAAATTTTGGCAGAGTCTCCTTTGTATTTACTGAACCCTTCTCCGTAGTCACCATGCTCGAAGCATACCGGCTTAGTCTTGTGAATTCCGCCGAGTATTCATCGACAGATGTCTTATTCTGCTTCAAATGTTGGAATCACCTTTCCAACTCCAACTTGGCACTAGGGGGAAAGAATCTCTCTTCAAATTCTTCCTTAAATTTTTTCCCATGATACAATCTCATCTGATTCTTCCGGGTATAAGGAACTCCACCAGATATCGGCAACATCCTTCAGTTGAATCCTTACAAGAGACACTATGTCATTTGGCGCGATCTTCGTGCCCTTCAGCAACCCTTCTGTGGTCATAATCCACTGTGCCGCTTCCATAGGAGTTTCAGTCCCCTTGAACTCTGGGGGCTTAATCGTCATGAAATCCGAAATGGTCCCAGCCTTAGGAGCAGTTGCGACATCCAATCTTTCCAGTAGCTTTGCAGACACAGCTTGGGAAAGTTGGATTTGTTGGGTGTTGGCTGCCAAGATTTTCTGAAAACTTTCCATAGCGTCTGTCGAACGCATCTCGGTGGTTTCCGTTTGCAATGTGTTGGAATTTGGTGAAGAAGACATTTCCTAAATATTAAGGATGGGAAATTCTTAATGCAAAATTTAAAGGAGAATCTTAAAGAACTTAATTGCTAAAGGAGATAAAAAGGCAATCGCAATTAAGATAGTTAAAACCAAAAGAAGCATATTTCATTCATTCACAAAACAGGATTACAATATGCTTCACAAGGAAGTCCTTACGACTTCTATACTCTAAACCCTATACAAAACTATTTACATTTGTTGTAATTTCCAAAATATTATACAACAAACAAAAAAAATTCCCTCTACACATCCACATCATATCTTTCTACATATACATATACATATATATGTTGATCCGTCAAAATGTTGTGCAACAGACAAAAAAAAAAAAAACTACCCCATTTCCCAGTTATCCTGACTAACCCCTCGTCAGCTTCAGGTAAGTGATCTCTAGAATCTTATCGTAGTTCCCACTCACTTATGATCCCGTCATACCCATAAGTACACTTAGTAAAGGGAGATTGACCGTCCTTCGCAAGGAAGAATATAAGACGTAATTCCTTCTCATAATAAACTTCTGCTCCATCTTCAATGTCCCGAATCTTGGGACGCATGCGATGGAAATATACTCCGAATACTGGCAGTTCTGCATCGTCCACAACTAGCCAAGCTTTCCGGGCGAACTGCTCATAACCGTAGAAGGTTCGGTCACTCCCGTCCCAATAAATGCTTGGCATAAATCGAGTCATGACCTATACCCAAAAATTCTCGAATTAGAAATTTATGACAAGAAACAATGCATCATCAATGTTTAAATAAAGTTTAATCAAGATTCATATCCCAAATCCTTGCATAATCCTCGATTCTTCAATTAGGAATTCAATCTTCAATTTAAATATTCCTGTCCTAGGGTAGTTCAAGTAAGTCCTTAGAATATCTAATATCTACCTATACGATCTCCTTAACCTATACACTATCCTTAAAGTTTGCTGAATTTTTTTGGAATGAAGTATGTTATCGTCTCTTTTGTTTGGTGGCCCATGCAGGTCTAGTCTTTAAGGATAGTGTATAGGTTAAGGAGATTGTATAGGTAGATATTAGATATTCTAAGGACTTATTTGAACTACCCTAGGGCAGAAATATTTAAATTGAAGATTGAATTCCTAATTAAAGAATCGAGAATTATGCAAGGATTTGGGATATGAATCATGATTAAACTTTATTTAAACATTGATGATGCATTGTTTCTTGTCATAGATTTCTAATTCGAAAATTTTTAGGTATAGGTCATGGCTCGATTTATGCCAAGCATTTATTGGGACGGGAGTGACCGAACCTTCTACGGTTATGAGCAGTTCGCCCGGAAAGCTTGGCTAGTTGTGGACGATCTGTCAGTATTCGGAGTATATTTCCATCGCCTGCGTCCCAAGATTCGGGACATTGAAGATGGAGCAGAAGTTTATTATGAGAAGGAATTACGTCTTATATTCTTCCTTGCGAAGGACGGTCCATCTCCCTTTACTTATGGGTATGACGGGACCATAAGTGAGTGGGAACTACGATAAGATTCTGGAGATCACTTACCTGAAGCTGACGAGGGGTTAGTCAGGATAACTGGGAAATGGGGTAGTCTTTTTTTTGTCTGCTGCATAACATTTTGACGGATCAACATATATATGTATATGTATATGTATATGTAGAAAGATATGATGTGGAGGTGTAGAGGGAATTTTTTTGTCTGTTGTATAATATTTTGGAAATTACAACAAATGTAAATAGTTTTGTATAGGGTTTAAAGTATAGAAGTCGTAAGGACTTCCTTGTGAAGCATATTGTAATCCTGTTTTGTGAATGAATGAAATATGCTTTTTTGGTTTTAACTATCTTAATTGCGATTGCCTTTTTATCTCCTTTAGCAATTAAGTTTTTTAAGATTTTCCTTTAAATTTTGCATTAAGAATTTCTCATCCTTAATATTTAGGAAATGTCTTCTTCACCAAATTCCGACACATTGCAAACGGAAACCACCGAGATGCGTTCGACAGACGCTATGGAAAGTTTTCAGAAAATCTTGGCAGCCAACACCCAGCAAATCCAATTTTCCCACGCTGTGTCTGCAAAGCTACTGGAAAGATTGGATGTCGCAACTGCTCCTAAGGCTGGGACCATTTCAGATTTCAGGACGATTAAGCCCCCAGAGTTCAAGGGGACTGAAACTCCTATGGAAGCGGCACAATGGATTAGGACCACAGAAGGGTTGCTGAAGGGCACGAAGATCGCGCCAAATGACATAGTGTCTCTTGTAAGGATTCAACTGAAGGATGTTGCCGATATCTGGTGGAGCTCCTTACACCCGGAAGAATCATATGAGATTGTATCATGGAAAAAATTTAAGGAAGAATTTGAAGAGAGATTCTTTCCCTCAAGTGCCAAGTTGGAGCTAGAAAGGAGATTCCTACATTTGAAGCAGAATAAGACATCTGTCGACGAATACTCGGCGGAATTCACAAGACTAAGCCGGTATGCTTCGAGCATGGTGACTACGGAGAAGGCAAAGGTAGTCCGATTCATAGAATGGTTGGACGATAAGCTGAAGATGAAAGTTGCCCCCTACAGATGTCAGACTTACGCAGAAGTGGTCGAAGCTGCAAGAGACCAAGAAATGATGCAAAATGATAAGAACAATTCGAAGGCTGCAGGACAAAAGCGGAGTCTGGAGACCGGCTCACCTCAAGGAAGGACTTCGGGACAAGGACAACAGAAGCGTGCTCAGCATGAGCAGAATAGAGTCACGCTAAGCTGTTCTTACTGCGGGAAGTCCGGGCATACAAAAAATAACTGCAGAAGACTTGAAGGGAAGTACCTGAAGTGTGGATCCTCCAACCACCGGTTGAACCAATGTCCCCAGAACAATAGAAGATCTGTAGTACAGAATAATGCACAGGGACCAAGAGCTGCAAACCAGGGATTTCAACAAAGGCCTTTCTTTCAAAGCAATGAGCCTAGGTTTAATGTTGCTGCAGCACCACAAGCGCAAGGTCATGCTCCTACAGGATATCAGCAGAGACCAGCATTGGCACCTCAAGCACATCAATTCCATCAAGCTCAGAAGGCTGGTCAGAACCACAACAACAAGAGGAAAAAGAACCACGGTCAAGCCTTTATGATGGACAGCAATGAAGCAGGCATACCAGGGGACGTGGTGACAGGTACTATACTCGCTTCTTCTAGCCCTGCATCAGTATTGTTTGATTCTGGAGCTACTCATTCCTTCATATCCGCATCATTCATAACTGAGTATAATATTGAGACTCAACCTCTAGTTAGAAAATTGAAAATCCTTACGGGCAATGGTGTAGTAGAAGTGAGTCGAATTTGTAGAAACTGTCCAATCAAAATGGGAGGAGCAAGCTTCCGAACTAGACTATTAGTCTTTCCTATGGACAACTATGATATAGTATTTGGAATGGATTGGTTAATAGCAACCTCAGCAATCATTGATTGTGGACAAGAAAAAGTTCAGTTTTCCTTACCTAGTAGGAAGCTGCATGAATTTGTTAGAGCTCAGAAGGAGTTTGACAAAGAGGAGTTAGAGAGATTTGAACTTAGGAGTCTCATGAACCAAGTAATAGAGGAATGGCCAAGGGTTGTAGATGAGTTTAAGGATGTATTTCCTGATGAATTACCCGGATTACCACCGGATAGGGCAGTTGAATTAGCATTGATCTAATTCCTGGAGCAGCCCCAATTGCTAAGAAGATATATCCAATGAATAAGGAGGAACTAGCAGAATTAAATAAACAAATCAAGGAATTGGTAGCTAAGGAGTTTATCAGGCCTAGTGTTTCTTCGTGGGGAGCGCCTGTACTATTTGTAAAGAAAAGGGATGGGAGCCTGAGAATGGTAATAGATTATAGAGCACTGAATGAACTGACAATCATGAACAAATATCCACTCCCTAGGATCGATGAATTATTCGACCAACTTGGAGGAGCAACTGTATTTTCCAAAATCGATCTCAGATCAGGCTATCATCAAGTGAAGATTAAGAAAGAAGACATACCAAAGACTGCTTTTAGAAGTAGATATGGACATTATGAGTTCCAAGTCATGCCTTTTGGATTGACAAATGCTCCGGCCATATTCATGGATTTGATGAATAGAATATTCTATCAATATTTGGATAAATTTGTGATCGTGTTCATTGATGACATATTGATCTACTCGAAGAACGAGGAGGAGCACGAAGAACATTTGAGGATAGTACTTGAGACTCTACGACAGGAGAAGCTGTATGGGAAGCTGAGTAACTGCGAGTTTTGGTTAAAATAAATTTCTTTCTTGGGACACATAGTAAGTGGAGAAGGAATAACAGTAGATCCTAAGAAAATAGAAGCAGTTAAATCGTGGCCTACTCCCAAGAATGTAGCTGAAGTTCGAAGTTTTGTTGGTTTAGCTGGATACTATAGAAGATTCGTAGAGAATTTTTCCAGAATAGTTGAGCCGTTTACTAGATTGACTCAAAAAAATGAGAAGTTTGTTTGGACTGATAAATGTCAAGCGGCATTTGAGGAATTAAAGGAAAGACTTGTCACATCACCAGTACTAGCTTTACCCTCAGGATCAGGAGGTTACGAGATTTACAATGATGCTTCTGGTAAGAGTTTGGGCTGTGTACTGATGCAGCACGGAAGGGTTATCGCTTATGCTTCGCGGCAGTTGAAGGTTCATGAGAGGAACTATCCAACACATGATCTGGAGTTAGCAGCTGTTGTGTTTGCACTGAAACTGTGGAGGCATTACTTGTATGGTGAACAGATCAAGATTTACACAGATCATAAAAGTTTGAAATATGCGTTCACCCAAAAGGAGCTAAATATGAGGCAACGTAGATGGCTAGAGTTGCTTAAGGATTTTGATATGGAGTTGGAGTATCATCCAGGCAAGGCGAACAGAGTAACAGATGCTCTGAGTAGGAGGCCTGGAGCTTTCTTTATGAACACGCCCAAGGAGATATTGGATGACCTCAGAAAAATGGGGATTGAAGTGATATGCCCAGTTGCAGATGGAATTTGGAAAAGTTTACAAGTACAATCTTCTTTAGTGGAGAGAATTAAGGAGGCACAGAAGAAGGATGTGAAGCTGCAAAAACTGTGGAGTCAAACTGAAGCTGGGGTACAAACTGGATTGATGAAGCATTCTGATGGATCCTTGAGGTTCGGGAGTCGTTTGTGTGTACCATTTGGAGAACTCCGGACTGAGCTAATGACTGAAGCACATAGTTCTCAGTACTCCATTCATCCTGGGAGTACGAAGATGTACCAGGATCTGAGACAAAATTTTTGGTGGCATGGAATGAAGCGGGAGATAGCTAAATTTGTCTCGAAATGTTTAGTGTGCCAACAAGTGAAAGCTGAGCACCAACGGACTACTGGACTACTGCAACTACTACCAGTACCTGAATGGAAGTGGGAGCATATTACAATGGATTTTGTATCAGGACTCCAAGAACACAAAAAGGTAACAATGCCATCTGGGTGATAGTGGATAGGCTTACAAAGTCCGCGAGATTTCTACCATTTCGAGTAGGACAATCTACGGAGCATCTAGCGGATATGTACATGAAGGAAGTTGTTAGCCACTATGGGGTGCCGGTAAGTATCGTCTCAGACAGGGATACTCGGTTCACCTCCAAGTTTTGGAGAAGCTTGCAAGATAGTCTTGGCAGTCGCCTGAAGTTTAGTTCAGCATATCACCCACAGACTAATGGGCAGTCAGAAAGGATGATACAAATTTTGGAAGACATGTTGAGAGCGTGCTCTCTAGATTTCCAGGGATCATGGGATGACCATCTGCATCTGGTAGAATTCTCTTATAATAACAGTTATCAGGCCAGCATCAAGATGGCGCCATTTGAAGCACTGTATGAAAGGAAGTGCAGATCACCTATATGTTGGGGTGACGTCGGAGAACGACAACTTCTAGGGCCAGAGTTGGTCACACAGACAGTAGACATAGTCAAGGCAATCAGAAGTCATCTTCAAGCTGCGCAGGACAGGCACAAGATGTGGGCAGATAAGCATCGGAGAATCTTGAACTTCAAACCTGGTGATCATGTATTTCTGAAGATCTCACCAACTAAAGGAACCATCCGGTTTGGAACAAGAGGGAAGTTGAGCCCAAGGTATATAGGCCCATTCGACGTCCTGGATCGAGTCGGCGACGTGTCTTATCGATTCGCCTTGCCACCATCTCTCGAAGGAGTTCACGACGTCTTCCATGTATCTCAACTGTGGAAGTATGTGCCAGATCCCAGTCACATACTGGATCATTCGGAAATCACAGTTGGCCCAACTCTCCGCATTGAACAGAAGCCAGTAGAGATCCTGAATCGGAGGCAGAAGATTCTTAAGAACAAGACCATCTCTTTGGTTCGAGTATCTTGGAACAAGGACTCACCCGGAGAATCTACTTGGGAAAGAGAAGATGAGATGCGGCAACTGTACCCCTACCTCTTTGATGATTAAGGTACTTAACAACCTATCCTTTTCTACCTCTCTTATCTTTAAATTCCGGGGACGAAGTTTAATTAAGGTGGGAAGAGTGTCATAACCTTAATTTATTTTTATTTTTATTTTTATTTTTATTTTTATTTTTATTTTTATTTGTAGGTATTTTTAATTATTTTCAACCTTTCAAAATTATTTTCCTATATTATTTCTCAAAAAAATATAGTGTAAATAAATAAATCAAATTTTCTTTCAAAATGTCCCTCATGCAAAATTAATTTTTGCATTTTTACATGACAAGCTCATGTGGCATGCATGCATGGAAGAAATGCCAAATGGCATCCATGCCTCATGACTAATCCAAAAAGGGCATTTTGGTCCTTTCATTTTGCACCCTTCTTTATATTAAGAAAATAGAGAATGAATTTTTTCTCATTCTTCTCCCGATCAAAATCCAGGTACTTCTTCTCATTCCTTTCTTCTTCTTCTCATTCTTTTCTTCTTCTTCTTCCATTCTTTTCCTTCTCCTTTTTCCCTTTCTTTTGCTGCCACTGCTGCTGCATTTGCTGCTGCTAGCGCTGCTGCTGCCGCACCGCTGTTGCGGGTGCTGCTGCGGGCCGCGCCGGCGCTGGCACTGCCGGCCGTCGGCCGAACCCCCTCTCTCCCTCTCTCATTCTCTTCATCTCCATCATCCTCTTCTCAATGGCTTCCTCTTTCTCCCAATTTCAAATCCAATTTTTTTTCCTCGCCTAGGTTATGGTAATAACCCAATTCCAAATTTTTGTGTAAATAGGTCTGAGTTGGGGGAATTTCTCTCTTAAGGAAAACATCCAGGGATCAAGGCAAGCTCTCTCCCTTCCTTTTATTCTAAAACTTTTCCATCAAGAAAAATTCATGTTAAATTATTTTATCCAAAATTAAGGATGTATTTATGAATTGTTTGCTGAATTTTTTGGGAATGAAGTATGTTATAGTGTAGCGTTTCATATATATATATATATATATATATATATATATATATATATATCTTACCTACAAAAAATATATATATCTTACCTACACCTTAGTCCTTAATGACACAATTGGTAGTTACAACTTGTAGTTTTCCTTACTCATGAATGGAAATTGGAAAGGTAGAAAATTTAGAAATTTAGTATATATATATATATATATATATATATATATATATATATATATATATATATATATATATATATACACACACATGTATACTAATTTCAAGGTGAAGTTGGCCCAACATGGTTGTTTTGCACAATAGTACATCTAAATATCTTCAAACAAGGTTTTAAGAATTTTATTTGATATTTAATTATACTATTCCAATTATGTCCAGAAATTAATGTATGCTTAATTAAAGTAGTTCTCGCTTAATTAACCTAGAAAACAATTATGTTGGCACCCGGATACATACGTGACTTTAGTGACATAATTCTTGGACTAATATGTTGCACTCATGGATTGTAAATCAACCTTAGAAACGAGAGTACGTTGCACTACTACTTAGATATTTATTTTGACACACCAATAATTCTCTTTTCATTGAAATTGAAGTTAAGACCAATTAGCCACCACTTGATTTAGTTATAGTATTGCATTCCATTCCGCTTAGTTACTTTATGTCCTTATTGTCAACTATTTTTAGCATAATATACAAATCTGTCCAGATTTTTATTTATGCTTAAAATGATCTTTTGTCATGAAAACATGGTCAAAAGTTGATAATATCGAATACCGGTTTACTAGGATAGTTGTGTGTTTACTTTTCAAGTTTCAAATTGCCTTTCTTATATCCGTAATAAGCTAAATGTGGTGCATAGTAATAATAAGTTTTCTTAGCCTCGTTTTATTACTAATAACCTATATCATCTTTGACTTGTTTAGTGTTTAGATAATTATATGCAAAACCAAGAATAGTTGCACGCTTGCTTGCTTACTAAGGTAAGAAAGTTTTATCATTATGCATAACTTTATTGTATTGTGTGGCCGGTGTTGAGAGTTGCTCCACCGACGGGGTCGGCGTACCCGGTTATATATATTTGCGTGTTGCCGGTGTTGAGGGTTGCTCCGCCGAAGGGGTCGGCGTGCCCATATATTATTCTTTTGTGTTTACTTGTATCGGATTGATTTCCGGGTCAGTAAATACAAAGGAGACTTTGCCGAAATTTTTGAGAATTTCCAAAGTTAGTTTATTTCCGTCAATTTCCGTCAATTCGGACTCTTTAGAAACTTTTGACTCATGTTCTAGACCATTTGAACCATCCATCTCCGACCTATAATATCGGAGGGATTTTTAGAAATCATGTCCAATTGGATACCTTGGAATTTTACCTTGGTTCCAACATTTCTCGGACTACTTTAGTTTCGGAAAAGACGAAACTAATATTTGAATGCGACTTGACTTCTAGGACTCCCGTTTGGGAGATAGTTTCTCTGAAGTCTGAATGTCTAGAATAGGTTGCATGGGGTTTGGGAGAGAAACCGTTGGATCACACCCGGCTGACTTCTTTGCAATATAATTTTCATTTTCGTACTGATCAGTCCCTGATACGGTGTTCGTGCGGCCGTGCGAATATCCGGGATGAGGCTTAGCTCACTTTCTTGATCGCAATTGGACATCCAGGTCCTGAGTTTCAGCTCAGCTATCCATTTGCACATTACCCTGAGTTTTCAGCTCAGAATACTTATTAATTCATCAGATATCCAGGCCCTGAGTTCAGCTCAGCTCTCTAATGAATGGATTCGATATTCTTGGAAAAGTCCAAGTCATACGAACTTCTTGTTATAACACATGATGCGATGACTCGACCCAGATGATTCGGAAACCACTCATGATGTTATCTTGCTTGTAATCACATAAATATGTGATAGTACAGACGGCTGGAGAATCTAAGCACCAACCCGTTTTGTACGAGCCTGATCCCGGGCAAATAGGGTTATTGTTGAGATGCTTGAGATGCTAGGCGAGTGTGTGTTATCCAGAAAGTTTCTCTAAATTGCATTTAGGTCTAAAAAGATCTTGTCGTGTCCTTGTGACATTAAATTGAGAATTACTTACTTTTTGACTGATATCAAGGTATGAGGTTAATTGCTCTAGATACTATATCTTGTTTCGCTTGTCTTGTCGTTACGTATTCATACTTCTCCTTTGGCTGAGGGTTGCTCGTCGTATTGACGACCTAGTTTTGTTCACTAGGGATTGATGAAGATTAAGATGTGGATCAGGCGTACACTGAGAACGATCTCTATGAATGACGAGGAACTGATGGATTGTAGTTTTTATTTTGAGAACTTTCTCAGTTATGTAAATTATGTATTTGAAGAACGATAAATCGAATATGTATAATTGTGTTTGATGAATCTTGATCAAGATGTAACTTTATAGACAATGAATGCAATATAAATTTGTGGAATTTCTGTTGATTATGCCTTATATCTATGCCTATTCCGGACCTTACAGGCGACAATCGCAGGGTACAATTCGGTACTCATTGTACTGTTGCCTAGCCTGGGGAAAAGTATCACATGCCTCGAGTCATCCTAGGAACCGGGGCGTGACAGGGCCACCAACAAAAAGACGTGTCACGCCCCGCTCCCAGAATACGGCGAACCGAGAACATAACATCATCCCCGGGCTACGCGACATATGAATACTCCGGTATCCATAATCGCGATTGTCGCCCGTACGGCTCTAGGGTAGGATTACAAAAGGTCACAGGATACATAACTCAAATAATTTTACAATTTATTACAGGACATTTCTAAACTATAATTAGAAAATTTTATTATTCTACCCGATTACAACCTTTAACTCAATATACATATTATACATAACCAACTACAAAGTACTACCAGCTGATGTCCAGGATCGACCTCCTCTTCAGTGTACATTGGCATTCCCTCCCGAGCTTCATCAAAACCTAGTAAACCGGTATTCGATATTATCAACTTTTGACCATGTTTTCATGACAAAAGAGCATTTTAAGCATAAATAAAAATCTGGACAGATTTGCATATTATGCTAAAAATAGTTGACAATAAGGACATAAAGTAACTAAGCGGAATGGAATGCAATACTATAACTAAATCAAGTGGTGGCTAATTGGTCTTAACTTTAATTTCAATGAAAAGAGAATTATTGGTGTGTCAAAATAAATATCTAAGTAGTAGTGCAACGTACTCTCGTTTCTAAGGTTGATTTACAATCCATGAGTGCAACATACTAGTCCAAGAATTATGTCACCAAAGTCACGTATGTATCCGGGTGCCAAAATAATTGTTTTCTAGGTTAATAAAGTGAGAATTACTTTAATTAAGCATACATTAATTTCTTGACAGAATTGGAATAGTATAATTAAATATCAAATAAAATTCTTAAAACCTTGTTTGAAGATATTTAGATGTACTATTGTGCAAAACAACCATGTTGGGCCAACTTCACCTTGAAATTAGTATATATATATATATATATATATATATATATATATATATATATATATATAATAACTAAATTTCTAAATTTTCTACCTTTCCAAACCCAAATCTATTTTTCCAAGGCAAGCTCTCTCTCTCCCCCTTCTTTTTATCTGTAATTTTTTTCCATCCAAAAAAATGCATGTTAAATTATTTATCTAAATTTTTGGACAGAATTAAGTATATTTATAAATTGTTTGTGGACATTGAATGCAGTAGTGTAGAGTTTCATTCCTATCTTATATATATACTTTATACATATGTTAAGGGTTTACCCAATATTACCTCCAATTTCACAGATTTAACATCTTGATTGCTGGAATTATAAGTTAGATAGTTGCTTAAACCATTTCACTGAAACTTAGCTTCCGCTTAAACTTTATCAAGCATTCTGAAACTTTTGTGCATGAATTTCTCTTTTGTTACAAATGTGCTCTCTAATATCTGAGAAAATGATGATATAGTCACTTGCACTATTGTTTATTGACTGCTCGAGCAGATAGTTTGAAGGTTGACAACTGTATTTTTAACATTTTATTTCATAGTATTTGAACACTTCTCGGGAATTAGACTATATAATACCTATCGGTTAGGAACTTACCATGGGTTCTGTTGCATGTGCTTTAAATGTTGTTGAGAAACTTTATCTTTGAGTAGTAGTACTAGTATTTAAGTATCACACTATCAATAAAAGTATAAAAGAACACCATTTTTTAGCTTTAGCAGACTGTTTGGCCTCGTTTGGTTCTCGGAAAGGATAGGAAATCAATTATTTTGCAGGCAGCGGAATCAGTCTTCATAAAGATACACATTAGTTCTTCATGACACACTAAATTATTACAACTTTGTGGTTTCCCTTATGAATGAAAATTAAAAAGAAAGAAAAGTCTAGAAATTTTAGTACTTTAAGTCTTGATTTTATTAAATGATTTTACGCTTGTCACATAGATAATGAATTTACATATTTATAAAGAGGGCTTTGTATGAATTCTTGTTAACATCATGAAATACAAGTTTGTAAAAGTTAAATTCTATGCAAGGTTCAAATGTATATGCCATGTATAAATTTTCATTATTATTTGTATTGTTTAATTCTGTCCAGAATTATAAACTATACATATTTGACATAATTATTGTGACCACTTAGTTAAATGGGTATTTATAGATGCCGGTACATTATGGTAACCTCACCTATAAGTTTTCAAGTCAAAATAACCAATTTGTTTCTCCTAAAAGATAGTTTTATGTATGGATTAACTTTGGACATGTTAGAATTGATTTTGGATAACTTTTCATTTCGTGATTTTTTTTCTTAGAAAACCTTCTTATGTAGTTTTCCACTACAACTTGTATGCGTGAGCTTGTGAGGACCTAAAGAATACATTTTGTACCCAAAGATACATTTTGCACATAAATAAGATTGCTAACTCGCTAAGGTATGATGTCAAATCCTTATTTTTCAATACCGGATATATATATTGCGTGTTGCCGGTGTTGAGGGTTGCTCCACCGAAGGGGTCGGCGTGCCCATGCATTTATTCTGTGTTTATGTGTTCTGGAAATATTTTCGGGTCAGTAAATACAAAAGAGACTGCCGAAATTTTTGAGAATTTTCGAAGATAGTCTTTTTCCAAGAATTCGGACTCTTTAGAAACTTTTGACTTAAGTTTTAAATCATTGGAGCCATCCATTTCCGATCTATAACATTGGAGGGATTCTTGAAAAACATTGTCCAATTGGATACCTTGGAATTTTACCTTGGTTCCAACATTTCTTGGACTACTTTAGTTTCGGAAAAGACGAAACTAATATTTGAATGCGACTTGACTTCTAGGACTCCCGTTTGGGAGATAGTTTCTCTGAAGTCTGAATGTCTAGAATAGGTTGCATGGGCTTTGGGAGAGAAACCGTTAATTCACACCCGGCTGACTTCTTTGCAATATAATTTTCATTTTCGTACTGATCAGTCCCTGATACGGATATTCGAGACCTGCATGGGCCACCAACCAAAAGAGACGTGTCACGCCCCGGTTCCCAGGATGACTCGAGACACGTGATACTTCTCCCCAGGCTACGCAACTGTACAATGAGTACCGAATTGTACCCTGCGATTGTCGCCTGTAAGGTCCGGAATAGGCATAGATATAAGGCATAATCAACAGAAATTCCACAAATTTATATTGCATTCAATGTCCATAATGTTACATCTTGATCATGATTTATCAAAACACAATTATACATATTCGATTCATTGTTCTTCAAACACATAATTTACATAACTGAGAAAGTTCTCAAAATAAAAAAAAAACTACAATCCATCAGTTCCTCGTCATTCATAGAGTTGGTTCTCGGTGTACTCCAGATCTCCATCATGATCTTCAACAATCCCTAGTGAACAAAACTAGGTCGTTAATACAACGAGCAAGCCCTCAGCCAAAGAAGTATGAATACGTAATGATAAGACAAGTGAAACAAGATATAGTATCTAGAGCAATTAAACTCATACCTTGTAATATCAGTCAAGAAGTAAGTAATTCTTAGATTAATGTCGCAAAGGACACGACAAGATCTTTCTAGACCTAAATGCAATTTAGAGAAACTTTCTGGATCACACACACTCGCCTAGCATCTCAACAATAATCCCATTTGCCCGGGATCAGGCTCGTACAAAACGGGTTGGTGCTTAGATTCTTCAGCCGTCTGTAATATCACATATTGATGTGATTACAAGCAAGATAACATCATGAGTGGTTTTCCGAATCATCTGGGTCGAGTCATCGCATCATGTGTTATAACAAGAAGTTCGTATGACTTGGACTTTTCCAAGAATATCGAACCCATTCATTAGAGAGCTGAGCTGAACTCAGGGCCTGGATATCTAATGAATTAATAAAGTATTCTGAGCTGAAAACTCAGGGTAATGTGCAAAAGGTTAGCTGAGCTGAAACTCAGGGCCTGAATGTCCAATTGCGATCAAGAAAGTGAGCTAAGCCTCACCCCGGATATTCGCGCGGCCGCACGAACACCGTATCAGGGACTGATGAGTACGAAAATGAAAATTATATTGCAAAGAAGTCAGCCGGGTGTGATCCAACGGTTTCTCTCCCAAACCCCATGCAACCTATTCTAGACATTCAGACTTCAGATAAACTATCTCCCAAACGGGAGTCCTAGAAGTCAAGTCGCATTCAAATAATAGTTTCGTCTTTTCTGAAACTAAAGTAGTCCGAGAAATGTTGGAACCAAGGTAAAATTCTAAGGTATCTAATTGGACATGATTCCAAAAATTCCTCCAATATTATTGGTCGGAGATGGATGGTTCAAATGGTCTAGAACTTGAGTCAAAAGTTTCTAAAGAGTCCGAATTGACGGAAATAGACTAACTCTGGAAATTCTCAAAAATTTCGGCAGAATTTTCTTTGTATTTACTGACCCGGAAATCAATCTGATACAAGTAAACACAAAAGAATAATATATGGGCACGCCGACCCCTTCGGTGGAGCAACCCTCAACACCGGCAACACGCAATTATATAAACGGGTACGCCGATACTTCGGTGGAGCAACTCTCAACACCGGCCACACAATACAATAAAGTTATGCAAAATAATAAAGCTCTCTTACCTTAGTAAGCAAGCAAGCGTGTTTTTAATTCTTGGTTTTGCAAGTGCTTTATCTAAACGCTATTCAAGTCAAAACAATATGGATATTAGTAACATAACGATGCCAAGATACTATTATTTGCTATAACCACATTAGCTTCTTTTAGAGATACAACAAAAGGTTTAATGTTGAAAACTATAAATATAGGGTTATGCTAACGTGTAGGTGCCCATAACCATCTACTTTAACTAGTAAATCATGCTAACACGTGATCATTGAGTAAAATACAATTTTGGACAGATTTAAGGTAGCAAGTTAATTTGCTAATAATCTTCCTAAAAATTATCACAAGTAGACACAATTCATGAAAAATATAATAAACCATACATGTTGAATCTCATTGGAGTGAAAAGGGTAATGTTCTAAGTTGTAACGAGACTTATAGGTTGAATTCTATAAATATGTCAAAGTGTTAATATACTTGTGTATGTGTATGTCAAGATGTATATATGTGCTAAGAGTATCTATGTGTATACCCATATACATGTACGTAGGTCTCATGCTTAAAGATTAATCCACGGATAATATCTATATGTATATACATACACACATAAACATGACAAGCTTTGAAATGCAAAAGTCTATACATGGATCTCTACCAATTCTTAGGCTCATAAGCACATTATATATCTTATGGATGGATTTTGTCAATAGTAACAAAATTTTGAGAATTAAAATGATCTTCATTTTCTTTAGAAAAAAAATATTTCTAGGTTTAAGAGATTAACCCCAATTCCCAAATTTGTGCCCTAGGTTCTGAATTGGAGCTTTAGGAAGAACTTTCCTCTAGGAAGCACACTCTAAGAGCAAGGCAAGCCCTCTCTCCTCTTTTCTCTTGAATTGTTCCATAACAATTGTCATATATTATTGAATTTGTATGTTAAAACCAAGTATGTTTATATTCTGAATTTCTCATAACTATGGAAAAAGTCAACCATTAGGCAATGTGATGTGCTAGTATATTATTGTATTCGTATGTATATACATATATATAGAAAGAGGGAGAGAGAGATTTTTCCTTGGAATGATATTTATGCATGAAACATAACCAAATGTATGAATGCATACATAGATACACTCGATATACATATATCACCCGCAACAGCGGTGCGACAGCAGCAGCGCTAGCAGCAACAAGTGCAGCAGCAGTGGCAGCAGAAGAAAGGGAAAAAGGAGAAGGAAAAGAATAGAAGAAGAAGAAGAAAAGAATGAGAAGAAGAAGAAAGGAATGAGAAGAAGAAGAAGTACCTGGATTTTGATCGGAAGAAGAATGAAAAAAATTTCATTCTCTATTTTCTTAATATAAAGAAGGGTGCAAAATGAAAGGACCAAAATACCCTTTTTTGATTAGTCATGAGGCATGGATGCCATTTGGCATTTCCATGCATGCATGCCACATGAGCTTGTCATGTAAAAATGCAAAAATTAATTTTGCATGAGGGACATTTTGAAAGAAAATTTGATTTATTTATTTACACTATATTTTTTTTTGAGAAATAATATAGGAAAATAATTTTGAAAGGTTGAAAATAATTAAAAATACCTAAAAATAAAATAAAAATAAATTAAGGTTATGACAATTGATCTCCTAACCTTTAATGATAGGTGGTCTTGAGCAATTTTTTGGTATGCTAATACAAAGTGATTCTGTATTGTCGTACAATGTTCTATATGTATGCATGCTTTTATATGATTCTTGTATTTTTCAAAGATTTATGCTCGCAATTCTTCTTTCTCAGGCTTCACTCTTAACTATAGGTCCAAACTTTAATTGAGGAAAAGCGCACAACTAGGTCACGAGGTAAGTGTATACAAGATCCTCATTTCAGCAACGGTAGCAACAACAACAGCGGTAGCAACAACAGTAACAACAACGGGAGCGGGAATTAGAAGAATGTATTTGTGTTTGTGTTTGTGTTTGTATTTGTATATTTTTGTTTATAAATTTTAAAAAAAATGGAAACATCAACAACGTTTCAAAACTGTTGTAAGATAACATTTTAACAACTTGTTTAGATCATAACATTTTAAAAAATGTTAAAACAACTTGTATATTTTTGTTTATAAATTTAAAAAAAATGGAAACATCAACAACGTTTCAAAACTGTTGTAAGATAACATTTTAACAACTTGTTTTAACATTGTAAATTTTATTTACAATATTCATAAATCATTGTTGATATTATAAAATATTATTTACAACGGCTGGCAAACATGATTGAATAAAATATACAATATTTTTCAAAAGTTGTATAATTTTTTTTACAATGTGTGTACACTATTGTACAAAATTTATGTACAATGTTTATTGAACGTGGTTAATATTGTTTTTACTACAGTTGTGGATCGTTGTTAAAATTATATTTACAACACTTGTAATACGTTTAAAAAAATATTTTTTACAGTACTTCAAAAATATTGTAGAAAGGTTTTGTTATATTTTATAAATTTCAACAATGTTTATAAACTATTGTGGGAAGAAGTTCAACAACAATTTTACAATGTTTAAACAAACATTGTGGAAGATATTCTCTTTTTACAACTCTGGATATAACAACCTTATATTAAACGTTGTTAAAGACCTTTTACAACATTTTTTCAACGTTGTAAAATGGGTTTTTCTTGCAGTGGATCTGCAAAGTCGAAAGGTCAAAAAAAAAATAGAAAAAAATTCAAAAGAAAAAGAGGGGCAACTCTGCAAATCCATTTTACTAATCCAAATTACCGTATCAACATAACAAGTACATGTTATTGCCGAAACAGATCGTTTGATGGAAATCTCGATCTCTTATAAAGAGTGAGATGAATAAAAGCAACTTAGTAGGCGAAATAATAGATCACCGTAATTCTGCTGATCAGTCTCAACCGGAGTTGATGCAACGAAGATGAATAATCGTTCTCAACCGGAGTTGATGCAACGAAGATGAATACTCGTTCTCAACCGAAGTTGATGCAACGACTTTGCTAGGGTGATAAAGGTTACCGTTGCTCAAAGCAAGATTCGTCCTATTGTAATCTGCTCCCAGAAACCAGCAAGTTCGAAAGAACTTCTAGAACGTTCGCTACACCTTCTTTTACGAACTCGAAGAACTCCAACGGACTCCAATAGCAATGGCGGCACAACTCTCTTCTTCTCTTAATTTTAGCATCATCATTAATGAAGACACGAAGAGAGTATTTATAGAGAAGGGACGAAACCCTAATCCTAATTCTGGCCATAACTGATTGCGAAAAAATTGGAGCAAATAATGGAAAGATATGAATGAATTAAATTCAAATTTCACAAAATATGGATCTAAATAATTGACTCAGTCTTTCCATAACCGCTCAGACCTTCCAATCAGCCACATCAACTGCCACCTGCGCCCCCAGCACGTCAACCCGTGTGCAAACCGCGCAGCAGTATAACAACGTCGCAGCACCACAAGTGCGCAGGCGCGCAGCGCAGCACAACAAGCGTACAGGCACGCAGCGCTGCACCGCAAGCACGCAGGCGCGTAGTGCAGCACCACAAGCGCACAGCTGCACTGCAGGAATAATGAAAAGATATGAATGAATTAAATTCAAATTCCACAAAATATGGATCTAAAAAATTGACTCAATCTTTCTATAACCGTTCGGACCTTCCAATCAGCCACATCAAGCGCCACCTGCGCCCCAATGCCCACCCAGCACGTCAACCTGTGTGCAACCGCGCAGCAGTACCATAAGTGCGCAGGCGCGCTGTAGAAGACTCGCGCACGAGCGCATCAACTGCGCACAAGGCGTGCCGATGCTAAGTGTAAAGTGCGCCAACAAAGCGTCACTTTGCGTCCTTAAGCCCAAGTCCGAGTCGGGGCTTAGCTCCATAAGAAAACTATTCCATGAGCATGACAAAAAGCATTAATGCTTTTTTGTTGGTTTAGCTTTCTTTCCATTAGAAAAATGCCCCCACATGGCACCCATGTGCCTCTCCACACTTCATGTGATCTCTCAACACAAGCAAAGTTTTATATAGAGATACTATCCATTTGGTTTTTCCAATGTGGAACTATCTTTCTAGTTTCTAAAGCAAAACATCAACGACAACTAGCAAAAACACCAACAGTACATATGCTTACATAAATAACAAAATAAGTAATAATTAACTATAAGTATGAAATTGAAAATAGATTGGTGGATTTTTGGCTAATCTAGTCTACAAACTGTGATGGTAATAATTCATAGTACATAAACAGGTAATGAAGAGAGTCGTCCTGACCAACTCCCTATAAGAAAATCCCCATGCCAATCCTAACCAAAATCGAGCGAGGAATCTGTACTAACCAAAATACAAGTAGTGTTATTCTTCACACAATTATGTATATTCACACGAAAAATAGGAAGAGTCGAGACAGGTTTAAGACCAATTTTGACATTATTTACAATACTAGCATATGTATATCATAGTTAAGATTAATTAGAGGCAAGCAACCACCTAGTGTAATATTGCATGATGATATTGGGAAGTCTGGAAGTCAGTAGTCTGGGAAAACTGATTCATATTCTCTAGTTAGCCACTTATGGCTAGATAGATGCAAAAGAAACAATTGAGGAAAACAGAAGTATGGAAGCAAATTCAGTATCAGGATATGCACAGAAATTGTGATAATAACCAAAAATGCTCACAAGATTAATCAACAAATAAAAATATATGAATATACAGCACTTTAGTAGAAAATACCTTCCAAATGTTGTCACACTTAACATATTTGTTCTAAACTTTTATTGCAAATACCTTCAATAATTGGTATGGCAACCTAATAAAATTTTGCCACTTTTGATATGCTATGAAGTTGCAGAAGGATTAAGAGTAGTCTTGTGCGAAAATACTACTAAAAAAGTATACCTGGTTGGAATATAATTTTGAATAAAATGACCGAGTTGGCAATAGCAAACTGGGAAACTCCAAACCTATTCCTTCAACTAGCATCTGGTTGAGCATATAACTACTCAAAGATGCAATTCTGTCTAAAAAAATTATTTTACTATTTGTGGAGATATAAGGAAGCACTCTCCTCTAAGGAATATAATTTCACTTCAAAAAGTACATCCTCATGGAAAATATATAGACGATTTGCTTTTGCAATTATCAGACTTGGTGTAGGCAATTAAGGTGCAAGAACACAAGAGCAAACATAAACATGCAATTAATTAGGTAGATATTGTCCGAGTTAAAATAACTCATCTATTTATTAAACAGAGCCATCATAATTGGGTGGGCAGGGGAGGGTGGTAGAAATAGCATACCTTTCATCATTGGACATTGTTCTCGATTGCACTTGGCGCCATCTTTTCAAAGATATCACATACTACCTTCTGCTTTCTAGATCTCTGAAATATGCCTACAACAGTATATCTTGCATAAGTTAGTAGGTTGAATCTTTTAGTACGTAATAATGCCAAGTTATCATATGCAACATCCAATCTCCTAGCTTTACAATGAGCAAGTAAAATTTTAATTTTCCATTTTGTCTCCAGTTTTAGTGACAAATCTGACTTCCCATTATGGCTCAAGAGGCCGAGAAGAAGACTCCATCTAAAATCTATCATCTCCATCAACTAACCATAAGCTGCCTCCAGTTCTGTGTCAAATCCATAAGCATGAATTAGCAGTGTGTTTAGATCAGTGTGGCTAGAGAAAAGATCATAGCATGATTAATTAATAATTAAAATACAGAAACTGCTAATGCTTTTTACTAAACAACCTACAATTTTTCTACCATTTATTTAGATTAAATAAAAGAATAATGCAAAAGAATTCAATTCTTGCTCGCCCATTAATTAGTACCCATAAGCATAAGTACACATTAGGTTAAAATATTGATAAATGTATCTGAACTAATAGCTCATAGTTTTAGTTTGACACAATCACTGGCATTAATTCATCAGAGACATGCACCACCTAATGTACTCTTCCTTAATGATAGTGGAAAATGTCTGGAAGCACTATAATTATAGTCGTGGTAAATGATTCATAGTTTTTGGGTAGTAATATCTGGTAAAGTGAAATGTAAATGAAAGTAAAACATTTAAGAAATAGTGACATGGAAATTAATTTGACACCTGGAAAGGCCAAGCATGAAGATTTTTGTACCAAACTAGAAAAGCTCACAACATCAGTAGTCAATAATTAAAATATAGCAACTGTGAATATACAACACCTTAGTAGCAAATGCCTTCAATACACTATCAACTTAAGAAAATCTTCTTCCGATCTCGGCCTCCTTCCCCTACCTCAGCCATGAGAGAGGAGGAGGGGAAGGGGTGTTAAGAATATTAGAAATTAGGGTTAGGGTTTTCTTATTGTGGAGGAGAAAGTGGAGGAAGCTAGGGTTAGGGTTTTGTAGAAAGGAGGATGTGGATGGTGATAATGTTGGTACTTCTTCTCTGAATCTTAAGTTGATGGACAGAATTGAAACATGGAAAGGGGGAGGGGTTGGTTGCTCGCATACGTTAGATTCGGGGTCAAGGTTTTGAGGTCATACGAAGGGAGATATCCTAACCATTGGATTAGAGATAAGAATAACCACACATATGTGTATGCTAAATTTGTATTGTATTTAGAACGGTATAAAAGCGTACCTAAATAAATAATTTAAAAAAAATTAAAATAAAATATATCAGGAACGTTTTTTCTGATCTATAATGCTTTTATTCTGTTCCAGAACCTAGGTTCAAAAATTAGGCGTTCCAGATTGAAAAAGTATAGTGTTCCTAATTTGCTATTTTGGTGTAGTGCATGTATGAACACGGAAGCTTGGCGGGATAAGATGGGCATTCCAGAAGGTAAACTCCATGTCAAATCTTTGGGTCTCCCCCTATCTATCAACTATTCTGCTGTTGTCGATTGTGAAGGGATCCTCAATTACGTGTAGTTGAGACTAAGGGGAGGGCAGGCATAGATTTTGTCTTTTGGGGTAGGATTGAACCCATCAGAGCCAGCATCTCGGTGATAGCTATGTACTGACTGCAGGTCATTATTCTTTCCAAGGGTATCATTAAGAAGATTGAACGTATGTGTGTGGACTTTCGGTGGAAGGGGGGCATGCATGCTATATGTTGGGATGAGTTATGTCGGCCGAAAAAGAAGGGAGGAGTTGGTTTGAGATGTTCGTCCCTCCTTAGAGACACGACCCGTCTCAAACTTTTTTAGAGATTCATTAACGGAAAGTCCCTCTGGGCTGACTGGGTCAAGGGAAGATATTTCCTGAAAGTGGACTTCTAGTCCACTAGCAACAACATCAACTACTCTGTTACAGTTAAATCGATGTTGTCTACGAGGAGCAGGTCTAAGGACAAGCTCACTAGGGTGATATGCACTGGGGCCCAAACCAGTATTTGGCATGACCCGTGGGTCAATCAATCCAGCTTGATCGAGAGGGAAGGCTAGCATATGTATAAGCTGATGGGCTCTACTGACATGGTGAGTAGTCTTATTCAGGAAGGAGAGTGGAAGATTCAGGGCCGGTTCATCGAGGCGGCTTATGAAAAAAATATTCGGGAGGTGGAGATTGATAGGCAGTGGATGGAGGACTACTGGGGGAGAAAGACACTTTCCAGTTACGGACTGCAGTGAACCAGACTAGGACCTACCACGAGGAGGTCGACTGCGCTGAGTTGGTTTGGATGAAAGGGGTGGCTGTTAAAATATTATTGCGCCTCTGCAAAATGATCAAGAATAGACTACTTACTAGGGACAGACTTGCCATGTTCAGGATCCACTGTGAGGATACGAAGTGCTGCTTATGTACTAAAGAGGAAGAGCCTAGGGATCATCTATTTTTTGCATGTGACTTTGTTTGGGAGATATGGTGAAGCCAGAGAGCTAGGCTTGGGTTCACTACCGTGCACAGCAGAGGCTTTACCTCGGTTATTGAAGATGTTAAAAAATAGAAAGGCAACGGTGCGAGTGTATACCGTCGTACTTGTCTTAGCTTTGGGACAATGGTTTGACATGTTTGGAGGGAATGGAATCGACGCATCTTTGAGAGAATCTCCCTCAGTAATTTAGCTATAGAAAGGAATATACAAGCTGATATTGATATTTTAGACCCGAGATGACCATTTTGTAATCGGAACAATATATATATATATATATATATATATATATATATATATATATATATATATATATATATATATATTGCTATTAGCACTTCTAAAATGTCATTCAGCACTCCTCTTTAATTTTTTTTAACATTCAAATTACAAATATATCCTTGCGTTAAATATAGCATTAATTTGTGCATGTATGGAGGGAGGAGTGCAGGATGACATTTTAGGAGTGCTAATAATATTAATGCAAGGGTAGATTTGGAATTTGAATGTTAAAAAATTAAAGTGGAGTGCTAAATGACATTTTAGGAGTGCTAATAGCAGCACCCATATATATATATATATATATATATATATATATATATATATATATATATATATATATATATATATATATATATATATATATATACACACACACACATTGGGACGTCCTCAAATTCGATGTGGTTGCAGTGATTTCTAACTTTTTTCCAGACAAATAGGCTGATATGTGAGTTAAACCATACATTCCTCACGCTTATTCCAAAGAAGGAGGGGGCTACGACGTTGTCCGATTTTCGTCCTATAGCATGTTGTAATTATTTGTACAAAATAATTACACATTTGATGTACCAAAGAATAAAAGGGATCATGCAGGAATTGATATCTCCATACCAGGCTGCTTTCATAGCTGGACGAGACATTGCAGACAACAACTTGATAACACACGAGATGGTGCAGGATTTTAATAAAACAGGAGGGGATCGGGCATGCGTTAAACTGGATATTCGAAAGGCGTATGACACTGTCAACCGAGATTTTTTTTGCCATATCATGCTTGCTATGTGATTCCGTCAAACGTGGGTGGATCGGATCCGCGAATGCATCACTACACCATCTTTCTCGGTTCTGATTGGAGGTCAACCGCACTGATTCATCAGAAACAATAGGGGGATACATCAGGGGGACCCTTTGTCTCCATACCTATTCACTATTGTGATGGAGTACTTCTCCTGCCTCATGGAGTCAGCAGTTATCCGGGAGCACATTGTCCCACTACATAGATTGGTAAAGCCTCACATTTTACATCTAATATATGCGGACGATCTTCTGGTTTTTTTTGAAGCCGTCAGGCAGAGGTATGGCGAGATTGGCAGAGATTTTGGATATTTTTGGTATCCACTCGGGTCTCACCCTGAATCGGGGTAAGAGTAAGGCCTATTTTAATGCACATTTTTCGGGTAAAGAAGATCTTGCCAACGTGCTTGGTGTAGATCGGGGGGGGGGGGGGGGGGGGGACTTCCAGTAAAATATCTGGGCATCTCATTTTTGATATACTACGCAAGAGATCAGGACTGTCAAGGGCTGGTAGAATATACTCAAAAAAGAGTAGAGGGGTGGCACGCCAAGAATTTGTCCTTTGGAGGGCGTATTGAGTTGGTGAGAGCTGTCATTACTTCTATAGCTCGCTACTGGTTACAGGCTATCCTACTCCCGACGGCGACCATAGCACGTATTAAGTGCATTTGTGCTACTTTTGTGTGTGTGTGGGGGGGGGGGGGGGGGGTTCATGCTATAGGGTGGGAGGCACTCTGTTGGCCAAAGGAGGAAGGCGGAGTCGGTGATGCCGCTCCAATTATTACGAGATGTTGCTGGCATCAAATTGGCTTGGAAGCTTGTTTCAGGAGGTTCGCTCTGGGCTATGTGGATGGCTAACAAATACCTTCGGGGAAATAATTTTTGCGAAAGACAGATAAATAATATTGACTTCGTCGTCTTCAAAAATATCATATACTACCGTGCTAAGTTGAAACAACTTATCTCGAGGGTATTCAAAAACGGGAGGTTTACGGACTTGTGGTGTGACCCATGGATAGACCATCAGAGTCTTGCAGATCGGATAGGCAGACATGCGTACACTAGACTAGCCCGACGAGAGTTAGTCAGCGCCATCATGCGAAATGGGGAAATGCGGCCTGAGCTACACGAGTATACGAGGCAGATGGGTGGACTTATCCAGGAGGCCAGGATTGACACTTCTCTGATAGCACGCGCATGAGTATGGGACAAAAATGGAGGCAGTCTATTTGTTTACCGTAAAGTGGTGGACAGTCTTCGGAAGGCAGGATTGAAAGTGGCTTGGCAAGACATGGCTTGGCAAGACATGGTATGGGTGAAAGATAGTGCTATGAAGATGCAATATTGTATGTACAAACTTTGCATGGGACGACTTATGACGATGGATAGACTACAGAGATTTGGCATATATACAGGAGACGTGCGCTGTGTCCTATGTCACCAGGAGGCGGAATCTACGAAGCACCTATTTTTTAGGTATAGGACTGCATGGGAGATCTGGCGTAGATAGTAGGAGGCGCTTAAGATTAATTTCAGCAATAACTCAAATTGGTAAGATATTATGGAAGGCCTCAGGAGAGCGCAGAGTTGGGTTTCTAATTGGTTCAAGGAAGCACGTAACCGGCCAGCGGCTGCCGTCTGGCACGTTTGGAAAGAACGAAACAACAGAATACTTGTGGGGTTAGAGACTACTGTGGTGGGCATTATTCACAATGTTGATTATGATAAAAAAGTGTTGTTAGACAAGGCAAAGCCTGTCTAAGTAGGCAGGATGTAAACAGAAAACCGATTTTTCTTTCATTAGAATACAAGTACCTTTTCTAATATAAATAAAATATTATATATATATATATATATATATATATATATATATATATATATATATATATATATATATATATATATATATATATTCGAGAGGCGGAGATTTTATATATATATATATATATATATATATATATATATATATATATATATATATATATATGCGGAGATTGATAGGTTGGGGACGGAGGATTACTGGGTTTAGAAGGACATGGAGAAAAAAATTTCCAGTTCCGGACTATAGTAAACCAGATTAGGTCTTACCATGAGGAGGTCGATTGGACTGAGTTGGTTTGGACGAAAGGGGTGACGGTTAAAACCTCCATGTGCATGTATAAAATGATCAGGAATATACGGCTTACTAGGCACAGGCTTGCCAGGTTCGGGATCTACTGTGAGGATATAAAATACGGCTTATGTAGTAAAGAGGATGAGTCTAGGGATCATCTATTTTTTGCATGTGACCTTGTTTGGGAGATACGGCACAATCAGAGAGGTGGGCTTGGGCTCACTGCCATGCAGAGAAGAGATTTTTCCTCGATTATAGAAGATGTCAAAAATCAGAAAGGTAATCGTGCGAGTGCTTATGTCAAATTTGTCTGAGCTTTGGGATGGTGGTTTGGCATATTTAGAGAGAATGGAATCAGCGCATATTCGAGAGTCTCTCCCTCAGTAATTTAGTTGTACAAAGGAATAACAAGCTGATTTTGATATTCTAGTCCCCAGATTACCCTTTTGTAATCAGGACTAGATCATAGATGTAACCTTCGTGTCTATTTATAAAAATTTACCTTCTCCAATATATATATATATATATATATATATATATATATATATATATATATATATATATATATATATGGAACCAACTTCATGGTTTCATATATGGAACCAACTTATGATGCAATCATTGGATTTGGATTACAAGGCTGAGATTACACTTGTATTTTTTAAATAGATACCCTCACCTTTTAGTCTCAGCTTGTAATCCAAATCCAACGATTGTAACACAGGTTTGTTCCAAAATATGAAACCATCTGGCTGGTTTGAGTACATTACTCTTGGTTTTAGTACATCACTCTCTCTCTTTATATATATATATATATATATATATATATATATATATATATATATATATATATATATATGAAATGTGAAATGTGAAATATGAAATGTGTGCGTCCTATGCCCTTATGAGGATAGTAAGTGCCCAATTCCCTCATTTTTAGATCCATTCCCCCTCCTTTATGCACCTCTTGTCTCCCCTCCCCTCATCCGCCCCCTCCATTCCCTCCTCCGCTGCAGTAGCCCCCCTTCCCCTTTCCCCACGCGCCCTCCCTTCACCCTTCCTCTTCTCTTCCCCTTCTTTAGCAGGTTCTGGGTCGAGATCCAGACCCGTGGGCACCGACGTCCGCGGTCGACTGCTGCTGGCTCCGAGGCCTTCGGTGTCACGTTCCGCTCCCGTAGGAGCGATCGTCCTCGCTAAGGCGTGATGCCGCACGAGTCTAGATTGCGCTCGTGCAAGGCGGGTTCCATAACGGCCGATTTCAGCGGCTGCGACGGGGTCGTCGCACAGAAGTCCCAAGCAGAGACATTGAATAACAGCAGCAGAATTTAGAACCAAACACAAGTCATTCAAAGAAGCTCTTTATTGATATTGAAACAACGGTTACATTGGGGGCACAAGGCCAATATTACAATCACTCAAGCTCACTCTTCTCACATTTTACAAGTTCACTAAGCTCTTTCTCATCTCTCAATTACAAGTCTTGATCCAGCGAAAGCTTCGGAAGACGATGTCCATACATTATGTCCCGTATAAGTCTGTCTCCATGCGGCCGCACGCTTCGAATCGCCAAGGAACTCCGTGCCTCGACGCATCCAAGCGAGCTCCGCGCCACGAGCTTCTACCTGTGCCTGCACATGTAAACTATGTGGGTGTCAGTACTCAACTGTACTGGTGGAATGAGCTCCTCGCCCACCCATACAAAACCAACACGTTTACTTTACTTTGTGCAACATTGCCTCCCTTTGTATTGTCTTTCTACTCTTGCCTTAGGATCAGTTTTAGGACCGGCGCCTTAGCGCAACTTGTGTATCAGAACCATCCCGTGCTTGCAACGTCAACGTTAACTCATACTTTGTCCCTAGACCACTTCTCGTGCCAACAACGTTAACCTATCAAGTCGTGTTTGCCTTACGGCCAAAATCAGAGACGCAGCTACTCGATAGACTCCTTTTCCATGTGACCGTGCTACGAAATCCATATTGAGGCCATGCCTCGCAACTCACTAAGACTTAACCATATCGCCGCTTCGCGGCCCATGCTACTTTGATCACCAACCGACCCAATCAAGACTCGTGAATCTTAGTGTCACTCAACCAACTTTGCCTTGCGGCGGTTTTCCGACTTAAAATCAACAACTCAACCAACTTATGCACTTATATGCCGACAACTCAAGACTCGACGCCACATCTCGTGCCGAAGCACGTCGCCTATGTTGTAGCCATTCTTAAGCCCAAACATTTGTACTCTAACTTGTACACACACATTCAACACTCAACCCAATCCAAAGGCACTCACGCGGATTGCCGCCATGCCGACTCATCTATATGATTTGGTCACCGACTCCCAGAGCCATGGTGGACTCCTTTTTAGCTGAGTATAGGATGGACCGGTTTGGGTAGCTAGCCCTATCCGCGTCCACCGAATACTTTGCCCCAGGCGCAGCTATTTAGGCTCCCAGAGTCATAGTTGTTTCCCTTTTTGCCCGCAACGGTCCCGTGGCGCCACAGGTTGCCGTGCGGGGAAACTCTACCTTGTCGACAAGTTGTCCATGACCATGCAAGACTCGACTCAAACTGACGTCTCACACAGTCATTGTGCCTCTAGTGTTACCATCTCTTTCAGGGCTAATTCAATACTACTCACATCTGAGATTTTGTCTCGACGACCCGTAGTCGCGAGCACTCTTCTTTCTTGCCTCAACGACCCAGTCGTGAGCATTCTTCTTTCTTTCTTTCTTGCCCTATCATTTCACTCAACTCAAGAACAACTGTTTAGACATTTTCCAAAATAAATGAATCAACCGTGGCCCGTGCCTTAAAACTCTAGGACCGTGCCATCATGTCTCAAACCGACTTCCGATCTACGCGACGCTATCGCCCAAGTCATACTTCATATGACGGGCCTTGGGATCGTGGGACTATTTAACTTGACAACCGCAGAAAGAGCGGGACAGCACTAGAAATGACTTAGGTTGATCGGTGTAACTTTGCCTAACTTAATCGAGCCTATAACTTGACTTAAGGGACGAGCAAAGGCTATGCCAAGCCTTGCGTTATGGAAACGTGCAAGTTGAAAACACGCAATTTATTATGTGAAGGCAAAGATGAGGCAAGTTCACCGAAACTACCCCACCTGAGCGAGCGGTCGCCTCGACCGAGCGATGTCTCCGAGTAGCCGTTGCAAGGCTAAGTCCGAACGCTGTCGGCGTTTCGATTCCTCCGATTGACTGAGCGGGACGGGGCACTACATTCGGTGTCCTCCCAGCCTTGCCTTGTGTAAGCTCTGTCACCCTCGGATTTTCGTTATACGTATTTTGGTATACATATACGTATCTCGGACCCGTATTTCGACTTGTCCTGACTGGCTAATCTTGGGTTCTTGCATTGGCATGGGTTAATTAGCATTTCATGATTCGTGTGGTCTATTTTAGCTTTGGCATGCATCGGGTTCGGTTGGGTTCGGCTTGGTTTGGCTCGGTTTGGGTTAGTATGCAAACCCCTACCTACCACCATCCATCATTTATTAACCCAACAACCCTTCTCTCTCCTCATTCATTTTCTCATTAACTCCTTCTTCTTCCTCATAACTCTCTCTCCACCTACCAAGAGAGAGGCTTAGGCAAGTGCAACTTGCTTCATGGAGGAACTCCATTTTTGTTGTTCCATTGTCTTCCTCACGAGGTTCTAAGATACTTTAGTACTTAGCATTTTCAATTTTCATAGTTTATTTCTTGTAGATCTAAGTTTGTTGCATTTTGGATTTCTTGGGTTTGATCTATCAAACTTCATTATTTGCAAATTTAGAGTTCCATGTAGTAAGAATTTCGATCCTACGCAAGTTTGGCTTTTGAATGGTTGGATCAAGTCTTGGCCGAGACGGGATTTCTTGAGTTCTTGAGTCCCATGGCTGCTTGTCTCGGCCTTGTGGAGAAGACGAGACCTTTTACGCCCACGATCTTACGTGCCAGCGTAGTAATTTCCCTTTACGCACACGTTCTTACGTGCCGGCGTAGTGTTTCCCCTTTTACGCACACGTTCTCACATGCCCGCGTAATCTGTTCTACGCGGAGTTCATCCGAACTCTACGCGTAGGGTCTCGCTCGCGTGCAGCCCTGCTCGCGTAGAGCCTCGCTCGCGTGCAGCCCCGTTCGCGTAGAGTCTCGCTTGCGTGTACTCTCGCTCGCGTAGAGAGCTCGCTCGCGTAGACTCTCTCGCTCGCGTAGACTCTCCCGCTCGCGTGCAGCCTTTCGCTCGCGTAGAGCTGTCTTTCCTTGGTCTTGCCCGCGTTAAGCTATTTTTACGCTCGGGGCCCCTTGGCCTAGCGTAGTTTCGCTAACGTATAGACTTGGAGCCCCTTGGCGTACCCCGCTTGTCCTTTGTGTTCTTGCACCTTTTGTCATGAACTTGATAATCATGAATTGGTACACGGCATGGTATAACAAGTAATCTGACGTGACATGACATGGCATGATATGACAAGTAAGCATGATGGAAACTATTGAATGCTGTTGCGACGGCTAGCATGACATGACAAGAATGAATGGCCTGGACACCGTGGACGATTGTGTTTGTACGAATGAACCAGTATTGTCTTGCATCATGTCTAGGGCATGGACCCCTGAGTACCACGGTCAGGGGTACCTACTGAAACTGATTAAGGCTAATAACTAGAATAATCCAGTAGTCATGAAGAGATTTCCCAGCTACAGGCAATCCCGTTATCTGGACGCCCCATCATGGAATTTGTAGCCTGCCGTCGAGTATGGCACATTTCCAGCACACTGTCATGTGTTGCACCCTCCAAGCTACTTAAGGATACATGCATTTCTTGGACGATGTACCCACATGAATTTAACCCCCTAATCTAGTCTGGATAACCTGGATGGTCTGCAGGGCTTGTGGCTGTTGGAACATCTCATTGCATTTTGCTAGTAACTAGGCCTGTGATAACCTTAGTTAGTTAAAGTATCAAGCCGTACTTATTGCTTGGCCGTGAATGTTGGATGGAGTCTAACCAGTCCAAGCCTTGTCTTGTTCCAGTACTTGGCTACTTCGGAACATGATTGCTTATGCTTACCTTATCAATAGTTGATCGGAATAATTTCTCATTTTCTTGATATTTATTGCCCTATTTAGATTTCTTGTCTTATTATTAACTTTCTTATTTTATGTTCTGATATGCTGGTTTTAGTTCTTAAGTGAAGCCTCCCTTGTGGCACTTGCTCTATCTGGTATCTAACCCAGCTGGTTTTGCATGGCCAGATACCGGAGCAGCTCCAGAGGATCTCCCTACCTTCCAGCCAGATGGTGACCACCAGGTGTAACCCTGGCAACGAGTGTGTTTTATTTTTGCTCTCCCACTCTATTGTAAAAGTATTCTTTTGAGGCGTTTAGCCGACGAGCACGTGTTAGCTCGATTGTACTTTAATTACTGTCTGCCTACGGGCTGTAGCATGATTAACAAATCCTAGGGTTGATCATGTATGACTGAAACTCTTGCTAGTCTCCACATTTTGTATGACTAGCTTCATGATCATCCAAATATGTAATGTATGGGACGCCTTACTATTGTATATTTGGTGCTCTGACATCTTGTAACTGCTATTACTTGCTTGAGATTGAGACAATAGGCTTGTTCATGACCATAAGAGACTGATGGCTTGTAGTTAAACCCTCATGTATCTAGACAGTCGTGACCGTATAGCGAGGTGGGTTGTACTTCAATATACGTAGCTGGCTGTGTCCGTCCCCGCTCTCCAGTATTCTGGTTCTGGGCGTGACATGGTTTAAGTGGTGGCCCATGCAGGTCTTGTGAATCAAGATATGTGAGGGTTTACCGAATATGTCTCAATCAGCACTCGCCCTTGATCTCTGCTCGTATCCTCTGAATTCCTGAAATCTTGACCTGATCACATGCTTGTATCTTTGATATGTCCTGGTCCTTCCTTATTGTTCCCTGTGTCGTCTTCTTCAGCGGCATTGTTCCTGATCCTGCCAATCAGCCGAAAGGAGCTCAACGAGTACCCCCGCAACAAGAGGATCAAGCTCAACACTCAGGAGTAGCTTCCCGAGTCATGCTTCCCGGAGGTTCAGAACCTCCAGTACAGCCAGCCCAGCCTGCAAGGCAGGATGATGAAGTTTTGGTTGGACTCATCAGGGAGTTGCTTGCATCACAGGATCGTCGAGGTGATGCATTGCACCAGACAGTGCAAGATGCTATGAGCAGAGGTAGCAGTACGGCCAACAGCTTCAAGCGCTTGAACCCTCCCTTCTTCGATGGCAGCGAAGATGCTATTGCTGCAGACGATTGGCTGCAGGACACTGAGGTTATTCTAAAAGCAGCCAGGACCCCAGAAAATGAGAAGGTGGCCGTGGTGCGCATGCAGTTATTGTATCTAGCCCGCAGCTGGTAGGCGGCGTAGGCCGTTGGATTAGTGGTACCTATTGCCTGGACAGTATTTTGTGAGAGATTCCAGACCAAGTACTTTGACGCTGTAGCTCGGTATGACCTACAGACGAGGTTCACTAATTTGAAGCATATGGGCAGGACGGTCGATGGATATGCGGCAGAGTTTTCCAGGCTTAGTCGGTTTGCTCCCACCTTGGTGGCGACCGAATTTGACAGAGCTCAGCGGTTCCAGCAAGGACTTCACCTGGAGATTTTACTGGCGGTAGAGCAGTTTGAGTATCAGACTTTCGATACAGTGTTGAGAGCAGCTATGAGGCATGAGTATACCTCCCAGAGGATTATGGACCAGACCGAAAGTCGAAAGCGGTCTAACGGCCAGATGAACCAGTCTTCAACACCAGTCCCGGCAGCTAGGGCTTTGACCATTGGAGCTCCGAGGCGGACGGCTTCTGTTACGTCGATTCAGCATTCGACCCCGGCATATCCCTAGCAGCAGCAGCAGAAGCAGTCTTCCATAATTGGTTGCACTCATTGTGGGAAGCCAGGGCACGTGGTGTCAGAATGTCGCAGAGCACAGGGTTTGTGCTTAGTTTTTGGAGCACCGGACCACAGGGTTGAGAACTGCCCGAATAGGGGGAGTTCATCTTCTTCAACCTTTTCTAGTCCCTCGATTAGGGGGCCAGCCCCAGTATCAGTCCAGCAGCAGCAACAATACCCGTTTTCGAGGCCCTTGCCACCTCAGGCCCAAGCATTTCAACAGCAGAACCTCCAACAGTATGCACAAGTCCAAGCTCAGATCCAGAACCGCCAGAGAGGTTTCCAGCAGAGGGGACTAGCACCCAGAGGGCAAGGTCAAGTGATGGCTTTGACCGTGGAGGAGGAGTTAGCATCAGGTGAGGTGGTGGCAGGTACTATTCTCGTCAACTCCTTCCCAGCATCAGCGTTATTTGATTCTGGTGCATCGCATTCATTTATGTCTGCACGATTCGCGACACGGATAGGACTGGAGCCCAAGTCATTATCAGTAAGGCTCAATATACTTACTGGTAACGGACTTGTGGGAGTAGATAGAGTGTTTTCCTCGTATAGGATCGTAGTTAGCGGTAGAGAGTTTTCTGCTAGGTTGATAGAATTCCCGATGGCCGATTATGATGTGGTCTTGGGGATGGATTGGTTGAGGGACCAGTATGCTTGAATAGATTACCGTATCGGCAAAATTATTTTTAGTATTTCTGGTGAGCCAGAGTTTTCATTTTTCCGAGGCGGAGTAGAACCTTCGCCTCCAGTATTTCGGAAGGCAGTTGCAGCAGCAGTTCGATTTCCCAGAGTTGTAGAAGAGTTTCCCGATGTTTTCTCCGAGGAGCTTCCAGGTATGCCACCAGAGAGAGAGATCGAGTTCACCATAGACTTGATCCCTGAAACAGCACCAATGTCAGAGAGAGTCTACCGGATGGCACCGTCAGAATTGGAGATCTTGTATAAGATGATTGAAGAACTCAGGACCAAGGGATTCATCCGTGCTAGTGGATCGTCTTGGGGAGCCCCGATGCTTCTTGTGAAAAAGAAGGATGGTACGTCCATATTATGTGTTGACTATCGTACCTTGAACTCAGTGACAATCAAGAACAGATACCCTCTCCCGAGGATAGATGACTTGTTTGATCAACTCAAAGGGACGTCCGTATTTTCGAAGATTGACTTTCGGTCAGGATACCACCAGATCAGAGTCAGAGAGCAGGACATCCCGAAGACGACATTTAGATCCAGGTATGGACATTGGGAGTTCCTTGTTATGCCCTTTGGAGCGACCAATGCGCCGGCTGTATTCATGGACCTCATGAATCGTATCTTCCTTCCTTATTTGGATCAGTTCGTGATTGTGTTCATTGATGACATCCTGGTCTACAGCAAGAGCGAAGCGGAGCATGAGCAGCATCTCAGAGTTGTCCTCCAGATTCTTCGAGAACACCAGTTGTATGCGAAGTTCAGTAAATACGAGTTCTGGCTCGATCATATTTCATACTTGGGTCATATCATCACCAGAGATGGAGTAGAAGTGGATCCCCAGAAGATCGTGGCTATTGAGACGTGGCCGGTACCCAGCATAGTTGCAGAAGTTCGCAGTTTTCTTGGCTTGGCCGGCTACTACCGGCAATTTGTTTCAGACTTTGTACGAATTTCAGCACCTATGACCCAGTTGACCCGCAAGGATGTATAGTTTGCTTGGACAGCAGAATGTCAGGATTCTTTTGAGAAGTTGAAGTGAGGCTTGATGACGGCGCCCATTCTCACGCTTCCAGATGGGACCGGAGGATTCTCAGTGTATTGTGATGCTTCAGGCAGAGGTTTAGGATGTGTTTTGATGCAGCATGGGAAGGTAATACAGTAGAAACTCTATAAATTAATACTCGATTATTTAATAAACTCTCTAAGATAATATTTTTGGCCGGTCCCGACTCGGGGATAGGGTGCTAAATTAATAATTCGCTAAAATTATAAGATAATACATTTTTGATAATTTCTTCAGACCCCATATAAAATATAAATTAATAATTCCTTATATATAGCATATTACATGAATGATTTATGAAGGTTTCTTGAAAAATGACTCAATTGTCTTTTGTTTTTTGTTGAAATCAATTTCCCCTTGAATCTCGTCTCTAATTTTCCTTAGCATGGTAAGAACTTCTGGTGTTGTTTTCTCATAGCTCAACAAGAAATTGTTCAATGTGATTGCCGCTTTAATAGCTTCGTTTCGCGAAGGGGGCTCCATTGTAGAACTTTCATCATCTTCTTCATCGAATACTGTACACACCAGTCGAAGTATTTTACTATATCATCGAATACTATATTTAATGATATTACAGTCGAATACTATATTTAATGGAATACTATATTTAATAACCATATTTAATGATGAAGAAGTATTCCATTGTGATGAAGAAGTATTCCATTGTGAATATGGTTTCATCGAATACTATATTTGGCTATTAAATATAGTATTAACACACCAGTATTTGTTATTCCATTGTAGAAAAAATATGGTTCGCCAAATATGTTCTACGTAAGTATTTTACTATAAATTAATAAAATATTAATTAATATATAAATTAATAATTATTAATTTATCGATTAATTAATAACTCTTTTAATTAATAAATTTTGGTGGTCCCAAGTGTATTATTTTATAGAGTTTCTACTGTAGCTTATGTATCACGTCAACTTCGTGATCATGAGAGGAATTACCCGACCCAGGACTTAGAGCTGGCAGCAGTAGCGTTTGCACTTAAGCTTTGGAGATACTATTTAAAAGGAGATCGGGTGAAGATTTTCACCGACCACAAGAGCCTGAAGTATGTGTTTACTCAGAAGGATCTTAACATGCATCAGAGGAGATGGCTATAGCTACTTGTGGATTATGACATCAACCTGTAGTATCATCCTGGGAAGGCCAACGTTGTTGCAGATGTATTGAGCAGAAGTGCCGGAGTTTATTTTCTAACAGCACAACCAGAGTTGTTAGCAGATCTTCAGACGATGGGTATAGAAGTTGTCCTTCCTACCAATATGGCGTTGATGGCCAGTATGCAAGTTCAGTCCAGTAGAGTTGAGAGGATCAAGTTAGCTCAGTCAGCAGATTCTAAGCTTCAGCGGCTTAGGGCAGAATGTGTAGCAGAACGAAGATCAGAGTTATATATCCATGAGGACGGTAAACTTCGACATGGGGAGGCATCTTTGTGTACCTAGTGGTGATATCAGACAGGAGATCATAGCAGAAGCCCACAGTTTTCAGTATTCGATTCATCCGGGCGGTACGAAGATGTATCGTGATATCCGGCAGCATTTTTGGTGGAATGGCATGAAGAGGGAGATAGTCCGGTTTGTCTCTCGATGTTTAGTTTGCCAACAAGTTAAAGCTGAACATCAGAGACCGGCTGGACTTCTTCAACCTTTACCGATCCCAGAATGGAAATGGGAGCACATCACCATGAATTTTGTGACTGGATTACCTAGATCCCCAGCTGGGAGAGTTGCTATCTGGGTTATAGTCGACAGACTCACCAAGGTAGCTCATTTTCTTCCTTTCAGGGTTGGTCAGTCGACGGATCAGCTTGCAGAGATGTACCTCATGCAAATAGTCAGGTTGCATGGAGTACCAGTCAGTATTGTATCCGACAGAGATTCAAGATTCACATCGCACTTTTGGCGGAGTCTTCAAAAAAGTTTGGGGACTCGTCTCAAGTGCAGTTCAGCTTATCATCCGCAGACAGATGGTCAGTCAGAACGCACGATCCAGACTCTTGAAGATATGTTGCGGTCATGTACACTCGACTTCGGTGGTTCGTGGGAAGATCACCTGCATCTCGTGGAGTTCTCCTATAACAACAGTTTTTAGGCCAGTATCCAGATGGCACCTTTTGAGGCCTTGTATGACAGAAAGTGCAGATCTCCGTTAGCGTGGGATGATATAGGCGAGAGGCAGATGCTTGGTCCAGAGATGATCACACGGACTATTGAGGTGGTCAGGCAAGTCAGAGATCATCTTCGAGTTGCACAAGATCGCCAGCGTCATTGGACCGATTCTCATCGGCGTCCCCTTGAATTTTTTGTCGACGACCATGTATTCCTTAGGATCTCGCCTACCCGTGGCGTCATTCGTTTTGGCGTACGGGGAAAGCTTAGTCCTAGGTATATAGGGCCATTCGACATTCTAGAGCGAGTAGGTGATGTGTCCTATCGTCTCGCTTTTCCGCCGTCGTTACGTGAGGTGCATGATATCTTCCATGTATCCCAATTGCGACGGTATATCCCGGATCCGGGTCATGTCCTTGATCATTCGGAATTGGTTGTTGGTGCCAACCTTTCGTATGAGGAGAGACCCGTATCCATATTGGACCGAAGAGAAAAGATACTCAAGAACAAGACTATCAAGTTAGTCCGTGTTGCTTGGGATCATCACTCTTTGGGTGAGTCAACGTGGGAGCGTGAGGATGATATCCGATCGCGCTATCCACACCTGTTTGACTCATAAGGTATAATGTCTTTCTTATGCCTTATGTTTTAATTCCTTGTTTGTATGAATGATTGCTTGATTGATTGCTTAGTATAACTTGCCTGTGATTAGTATAACTTGCTCAACATCCGAGGACAGAATTCTTTTAAGGTGGGTAGAGTTGTCACCCTCGGATTTTCGTTATATGTATTTTGGTATACATATACGTATCTCGGACCCGTATTTCGACTTGTCCTGACTGGCTAACCTTGGGTTCTTGCATTGGCATGGGTTAATTAGCATTTCATGATTCGTGTAGTCTATTTTGGCTTTGGCATGCATCGGGTTCGGTTGGGTTTGGCTTGGTTTGGCTCGGTTTGGGTTAGTATGCAAACCCCTACCTACCACCATCCATCATTTATTAACCCAACAACCCTTCTCTCTCCTCATTCATTTTCTCATTAACTCCTTCTTCCTCATAATTCTCTCTCCACCTACCAAGAGAGAGGCTTAGGCAAGTGCAACTTGCTTCATGGAGGAACCCCATTTTTGTTGTTCCATTGTCTTCCTCACGAGATTCTAAGACACTTTAGTACTTAGCATTTTCAATTTCTATGGTTTATTTCTTGTAGATCTAAGTTTGTTGCATTTCAGATTTCTTGGGTTTGATCTATCAAACTTCATTATTTGCAAATTTAGAGTTCCATGTAGTAGGAATTTCGATCCTACGCAAGTTTGGCTTTTGAATGGTTGGATCAAGTCTTGGCCGAGATGGGGTTTTTTGATTTCTTGAGTCCCATGGCTGCTTGTCTCAGCCTTGGGGAAAAGACGAGCCCTTTTATGCCCACGTTCTTACGTGCGAGCGTAGTAATTTTCCTTTACGCACACGTTCTTACGTGTCGGCGTAGTGTTTCCCCTTTTACGCACACGTTCTCCCGTGCCCGCGTAATCTGTTCTACGCGGAGTTCATCCAAACTCTACGCGTAGGGTCTCGCTCGCGTAGAGCCCCGCTTGCGTAGAGTCTCGCTCGCGTGCAGCCCCGCTCGTGTATAGCCTCGCTTGCGTGCAGCCCCGCTCGCGTAGAGTCTCGCTTGTGTGTACTCTCGCTCGCGTAGACTCTCTCGCTCGCGTGCAGCCTCTCGCTCGCGTAGAGCTGTCCTTCCTTGGTCTTGCCCGCGTAAAGCTATTTTTACGCTCGGGCCCCTTGGCCTAGCGTAGTTTCGCTATCATATAGACTTGGAGCCCCTTGGCGTAACCCGCTTGTCCTTCATGTTCTTGCACCTTTTGTCATGAACTTGATAATCATGAATTGGTACACGGCATGGTATAACAAGTAATCTGACGTGACATGACATGGCATGATATGACAAGTAAGCATAACGGGAACTATTGAATGCTGTTGCGACGGCTAGCATGACACGACGAGAATGAATGGCCTGGACACCGTGGACGATTGTGTTTGTACGAATGAACCAGTATTATCTTGCATCATGTCTAGGGCATGGACCTCTGAGTACCACGGTCAGGGGTACCTACTGAAACTGATTAAGGCTAATAACTAGAATAATCCAGTAGTCATGAAGAGATTTCCCAGCTACAGGCAATCCCGTTATCTGGACGCCCCATCATGGGATTTGTAGCCTGCCGTCGAGTAGGGCACATTTCTAGCACACTGTCATGTGTTGCACCCTCCAAGCTACTTAAGGGTATATGCGTTTCTTGGACGATGTACCCACATGAATTCAACCCTCTAATCTTGTCAGGATAACCTGGATGGTCTGCAGGGTTTGTGGCTGTTGGAACATCTCATTGCATCTCGCTAGTAACTAGACATGTGATAACCCTAGTTAGTTAAAGTATCAAGCCGTACTTATTGCTTGGCCGTGAATGTTGGATGGAGTCTAACCATTCCAAGCCTTATCTTGTTCCAGTACCTGGCTACTTCGGAACATGATTGCTTATGCTTACCTTATCAATAGCTGATCGGAATAATTTCTCATTTTCTTGATATTTATTGCCCTATTTAGATTTCATGTCTTATTATTAACTTTCTTATTTTATGTTCTGATATGCTGGTTTTAGTTCTTAAGTGAAGCCTCCCTTGTGGCACTTGCTCTATCTGGGATCTGACCCAGCAGGTTTTGCATGGCCAGATATCAGAGCAGCTCCAGAGGATCTCCCTACCTTCCAGCCAGATAGTGACCATCAGGCGTAACCCTGGCAACGGGTGGGTTTTATTTTTGCTCTCCTACTCTATTGTAAAAGTATTCTTTTGAGGCGTTTAGCCGACGAGCACGTGTTAGCTCGATTACACTTTAATTACTGTCTGCCTACGGGCTGTAGCATGATTAACAAATCCTAGGGTTGATCATGTATGACTGAAACTCTTGCTAGTCTCCATATTTTGTATGACTAGCTTCATGATCATCTAAATATGTAATGTATAGGACGCCTTACTATTGTATATTTGGTGCTTTGACATCTTGTAACTGCTATTACTTGCTTGAGATTGAGACAATAGGCTTGTTCATGACCATAAGAGGCTGATGGCTTGTAGTTAAACCCTCATGTATCTAGACAGCCGTGACCGTATAGCGAGGTGGGTTGCACTTCAATATACGTAGCTGGCTGTGTCCGCCCCCGCTCTCTAGTATTCTGGTTCTGGGGCGTGACAAGCTCCGACCTTCTCTAGTGATGGTTGGATGACAGTGATACACTGTCACGCCCCACTCCTGTAGGAGCGATCGTCCTCGCTAAGGCGTGATGCCGCACGAGCCTAGATTGCGCTCGTGCAAGGCGGGTTCCATAACGGCCGATTTCAGCGGTTGCGACGGGGTCGTCGCACAGTAGTCCCAAGCAGAGACATTGAATAATAGCAGCAGAAATTTAGAACAAACACAAGTTATTCAAAAAAAGCTCTTTATTGATATTGAAACATAGATTACAATGGGACACAAGGCCAAGATTACAAGTCTCTCAAGCTCACTCAAGCTCACATTACAAGTTCACTCAGCTCTCTCTCATCTCTCAATACATGTCTCGAACTAGCGGAAGCTTCGGAAGGCGACGTCCATACATTATGTCTCGTATAAGTCTTTACTCCATGCGGCCGCGTGCTTCGAATCGCCAAGGAACTCCGTGCCTCGACGCATCCAAGCGACCTCCGCGCCACGAGCTTCTACCTGTGCCTGCACATGAAAACTATGTGGGTGTCAGTACTCAACTGTACTGGTGGAATGAGCTCCTCGCCCACCCATACAAATCCAACACGTTTGATTTACTTTGTGAAACATAGTCACTTCTTATCAATTGTCTTTCTATTCTTGCCTTACGATTATTTTAGGACCGACGCCTTGGCCTATTTCGTGTCTCTAGACCATCCAGTGCTTGCGACAACGGTGTTAACTCATACTTTGCCTTTAGACCCTACTCGTGCCAACAACGTTAGCCTATCAAGTCGTGTTTGCCTTACGGCCCAAATCAGAGACGCAACTACACGATAGACTCCATTTCCGTGTGACCGTGCTACAAACCCTTGCTGAGGCCGTGCCTCGCAACTCAATAAGACTCAATCATATCGCCGCCTCGCGGCACTTGCCGCCTCGCGGCCGTTTGCTACTAAATCATCAACTGACCCAATCAAAACTTGTGGGTTAAGTGTCACTCGACCAACTTTGCCTTGCGGCGTTTCCTGACTTATACTTAAGACAACTCACATCCAAACAATGCAACTTATATGCCGACAACTCAAGACTCGACGCCACATCTCGTGCCGAAGCACGTCGCCTACGTTGCAACCAAATCTTAGGCCCAACATTGTATTCAAACTATGCACACACATTCAACTCGACTCCTTAATATAGTGCACTCAATACTCGACTCAATCCAAAGGCACACTCGCGGATTGCCGCTCGTGCCGACTCATCTATATGAGGTCACTAGCATGCCAAGCTATCCCGGACTATAGCTTTTGTTAATCAGGACCCTTTCAGCGCAAGTAGCGAGCCCCGCTGCAAGTCCCCGTTTAACCCGTGCTATCACCCTATCACCCAGCACTAGCTATACCCTGTTTCCTCCTAGGCCGAGTCGGTCCCGTGGCCCCGGGTTGTCGCTCGAGGAAACTCTTCTTGTCGACAAGTTGTCCAATGACCATGCAAGACTCGATACAAACTGACGTCTCACATAGTCATCCTCTTCCAATGTTACCATCTCTTTCAAACCAATATCAAGACTTCTATCCTTGAGATCCCTCGACGACCCGCGGCCGCGAGCCTTCTCCCTGTTACCATATCATTTCATTCAACTCAATGCCTATTCGATAGTCCTTCTTCCAAAACTCATTAAATCAACCGTGGTTCATGCCTTAAACACTAAGTCCGTGCATCATGCCTTAAGCCAATCGTGCTCTACGCGACACTCCTGCCCAAGTCGACGGGCCTTGAGATCGTGGGACTACTTAACTTCGACAAACCGCGAAAGAGCGGGACGGTACTTGTAACGTCTTAGGTCGACCGGCATAACTTTGCCTAACTTAACTTCGCAACAACTTAATGAGCAAAGGCTGCGTCAAGCTTTACCTTAACGGATCGTGCCGTGCACGCATCCAACTTGAACGACCAAGTCATTTGGGCGCTTAGACTTACGCCAGCAGCCGTGCGACGCAACTTAACTCATAGGGCGGGTCAAGGCTATGCCAAGCCTTGAACGATAGGACCGTGCATGCTTTATGAAACATTCATGCGGACGACGCCTATGACTTAGGCTACGATTCATGACTTCGCCTACTCAACCAACTTTCCTTCTCCCAAGCCACGGGATGAAGGACCGAGTGTCATTTTCAAAGTACGCCGTGCACCAACTCTAAGCCGACCGTTGGACCTTTCCATATTCTAACTCAATTCGACCCGTCGGGATTATTCCCTTTAGCTATGTGAATTCGTCTCTTTTATTACCAAGCCTACTTGTGCAAGTTGAAAACATGCAATTTATTATGTGAAGGCTAAGATGAGGTAAGTTCACCGAAACTATCCCACCTGAGCGAGCGGTCGCCTCGACCGACTTTGTCTCCGAGTAGCCGTTGTAAGGCTAAGTCCGAACGCCGTCGGCGTTTCGATTCCTCCGATTGACTGAGCGGGACGAGGCACTACATCATACACCACTCAGAAAAAGTTTCGTCCTCGAAACTAACTGAGTACACTTATCGATTATCACTTGTTTTATCATCCTACGTTAGTCGCACACATTTCTCCTATGCATTCCTCAAATCCGAGCCACGCTCGTGCTTTCCACAATCCTTTTCTTCTAAACTCACGATCTCAAAATCCTCGACACTTTCCCGTTCCTCAAGTCTCACTTGAATTCAACGTATCACTTAGTTGGATCGTACATATATTCTAGGCGTCTCTAAAATACATGTATTTCAGCCAAGCCTCGTGATAGAGAATCCACCATCCCCACTCGAGTCGGATCGTGCACATATTCGGGCGTCCCTGATATACATGCATGTCAACCGGTACTCGTGAGTGGTGCCTCCACAAATCCTATTGCTTCGCACTCGGACGTCTGCCTAACCGCTAGGCTATGTATTTTCGTCAGTACTGGAATCATAGTTCCCAAACAACGATATCAACACTGACCCTATCCTAAGGTCAAACCAAATCGATGGTACGGGATTTTCTACCCAAGCTCGCATCACTCCGATTTCTAAACATCGAGCATAGATTGCCTACACACATCCCAACATTTATCGCACGGGGTCCGAGTCGTTCAGCAAGGCCATCCTACGATAAATCACGTTCAACCAATCCTCGACAAGAACATATCGCTCGTTATCAAGCCATTTCGTATAGTCTATCTCTTCGAACACGTTCGACATAATCCACCTATCAATCTCCAAGTCAAGCACGCTACGACACAATTAATCGCTAAACCCAAATTTCACATTTCATATTTCCTAAGTCATTCATCCTAATTCACGTATTCGATCACGAGGTCACCTGACTTAACAATACATTGCGATCCGATCTCACGCGAGTCCGATCATCTACGGTGGTTCATGAATCACCATGCAACGCTCCCGCGGAAATATCATTCTCATCGGGGCGTTACTCTTGTTTGTGTCTAGTCTAGTTCATTCTCGATGTGCGGATTGGACCTACTCAATCCTCAAGTTTCATTCGGTCATCAATCACAAGTCCTACAAATCCTCGAGTTCACCTTCGCATCAAGCCGACAAGTCGAGACAATCAAAGTTGCCGCATCCTGATTTTCCGAATTCGATCATTCCCGCGACATGAATCACCATGTCAGCGTTCACGCGGAACAATCGCCCCAAATCCGACGCAACGCATGTGCGAGGCAGGAGTTGCGCTCGCGCAAGACAAGAATGTCGACGTTGTGGTTATCCGCGTAACTACCAAGACATGATCATTTTCATCCAACATTCATCTCAATCAAAATTCTAAGTATAGCATCCAACCGGACAAAAACACTTGGACGATCGTCTTTCGCCGAATTAGAATGCCCCCGAGTTATCACATATCGATCTTTGATACGCCTCAATACCCTCGATGATATGCGTAACCTGACGATCTTCCTTTGCAACGAATTTCGAGTCGTGCGAACGATGCTATCGTCCAACTGGATAGTCTCCTCGACATTCGATTCAAGTTTGATCATTATCCCTTTATCTTAAGTCATCGACCAACGTATTTTCTCAATTCGCATCATTCTTGCTAACTCAATCATCGAACGACATCCCTTTAGCTATCGCATACACCACTCAGGGATGAAGTCATTCAACTAATCCTCAACTATCATTAGAATCAAAATCGACTTCATCAAGTTTTTCGTTCGAACCATTTCTCGATTTCCAAGCACGCTCATCTATATCGCACCGACGATATCGTCGCTCGATAGCACCCTATCGACAGTCATCCCACATTTACTCAATCGAGTCTAACTCATTCTTGTTCGAAATATTACGAATCCCGCACTCGACTTTTCTAAGGTCGACGCAACTTTGGTGTATATGCCCAGCCCGACTTAGCCAATCGTGCTTACGTAAACCATCTTTTTGTTTTATCAAAAACTGTTCTCCTATGTTTTGCAAAATAGTTAGACTTATTGTATGGACATCTCGTGGGACATTAGAGAGAGAGCGCGCCAACGATATCAACATGCGAAAGCAACATTCAGAGTTCTCGGAAACAACAAAGTTAAAGAATTCAATCGATAGTCCAAGGACGTAAAGTCGTGCTCTGATACCATTATGTCACGCCCCGCTCCCGTAGGAGCGATCGTTCTCGCTAAGGCGTGATGCCGCACGAGCCTAGATTGCGCTCGTGCAAGGCGGGTTCCATAATAGCCGATTTCAGCGGCTGCGACGGGGTCGTCGCACAGAAGTCCCAAGCAGAGACATTGAATAATAGCAGCGGAAATTTAGAACAAACACAAGTTATTCGAAAGAAGCTCTTTATTAATATTGAAACATAGATTACAATGGGGCGCAATGCCAAGATTACAAGTCTCTCAAGCTCACATTACAAATTCACTCAGCTCTCTCTCATCTCTCAATACATGTCTCGAACTAGCGGAAGCTTCAGAAGGCGACGTCCATACATTATGTCTCGTATAAGTCTTTACTCCATGCGGCCACGTGTTTCGAATCGCCAAGGAACTCCGTGCCTCGACGCATCCAAGCGATCTCCGCGCTACGAGCTTCTACCTGTGCCTGCACATGAAAACTATGTGGGTGTCAGTACTCAACTGTACTGGTGGAATGAGCTCCTCGCCCACCCATACAAACCCAACACGTTTGATTTACTTTGTGCAACATAGTTACTTCTTATCAATTGTCTTTCTAGTCTTGCCTTAGGATTATTTTAGGACCGACGCCTTGGCCTATTTCGTGTCTCTAGACCATCCCGTGCTTGCGACAACGGTGTTAACTCATACTTTGCCTTTGGACCCTTCTCGTGCCAACAACGTTAACCTATCAAGTCGTGTTTGCCTTACGGCCCAAATCAGAGACGCAACTACACGATAGACTCCATTTCCGTGTGACCGTGCTACAAACCCTTGCTGAGGCCGTGCCTCGCAACTCAATAAGACTCAATCATATCGCCGCCTCGCGGCCCTTTGCTACTAAATCATCAACTGACCCAATCAAAACTTGTGGGTTAAGTGTCACTCGACCAACTTTGCCTTGCGGCGTTTCCTGACTTATACTCAAGACAACTCACATCCAAACAATGCAACTTATATACCGACAACTCAAGACTCGACGCCACACCTCGTGCCGAAGCACGTCGCCTACGTTGCAACCAAATCTTAGGCCTAATATTGTATTCAAACTATGCACACACATTCAGCTCGACTCCTTGATATAGTGCACTCAATACTCGACTCAATCCAAAGGCACACTCGCGGATTGCCGCCTGTGCCGACTCATATATATGAGGTCACTAGCATGACAAGCTATCCTGGACTATAGCTTTTGTTAATCGGGACCCTTTCAACGCAAGTAGCGAGCCCCGCTGCAAGTCCCCGCTTAACCCGTGCTATCACCCTATCACCCAGCACTAGCTATACCGTGTTTCCTCCTGGGCCGAGTCGGTCCCGTGGCCCCGGGTTGTCGCTCGAGGAAACTCTCCTTGTCGACAAGTTGTCCAATGACCATGCAAGACTCGATACAAACTGACGTCTTACACAGTCATCCTCTTCCAATGTTACCATATCTTTCAAACCAATATCAAGACTTCTATCCTTGAGATCCCTCGACGACCCACGGCCGCGAGCCTTCTCCATGTTACCATATCTTTTCATTCAACTCAATGCCTATTCGATAGTCCTTCCTCCAAAACTCATTAAATCAACCGTGGTTCATGCCTTAAACACTAAGTCCGTGCATCGTGCCTTAAGCTAATCGTGCTCTACGCGACACTCCTGCCCAAGTCGACGGGCCTTGAGATCGTGGGACTACTTAACTTCGACAAACTGCGAAAGAGCGGGACGGTACTTGTAACGTCTTAGGTCGACCGGCATAACTTTGTCTAACTTAACTTCGCAACAACTTAACGAGCAAAGGCTGCGTCAAGCTTTGCCTTAACGGATCGTGCCTTGCACGCATCCAACTTGAACGACCAAGTCATTTGGGCGCCTAGACTTACGCTAGCAGCCGTGCGACGTAACTTAACTCATAGGGCGGGTCAAGGCTATGCCAAGCCTTGAACAATGGGACCGTGCATACTTTATGAAGCATTCATGCGGACGACGCCTATGACTTAGGCTACGATTCATGACTTCGCCTACTCAACCAACTTTCCTTCTCCCATGCCACGGGATGAAGGACCGAGTGTCATTTTCAAAGCACGCCGTGCACCAACTCTAAGCCGACCGTTGGACCTTTCCATATTCTAACTCAATTCGACCCGTCGGGATTATTCCCTTTAGCTATGTGAATTCGTCTCTTTTATTATCAAGCCTACTTGTGCAAGTTGAAAACATGCAATTTATTATGTGAAGGCTAAGATGAGGCAAGTTCACCGAAACTACCCCACCTGAGCGAGCGGTCGCCTCGGTCGACTTTGTCTCCAAGTAGCCGTTGCAAGGCTAAGTCCGAACGCCGTCGGTGTTTCGATTCCTCCGATTGACTGAGCGGAACGGGGCACTACATACACCGCAGTAAAGGTTAAAAAAATTCGGCTCCGGCGTATGCGCCTAGGTGCCTACCTCTAGCCGTGGGTCTGCCACAGTCGGGGAAGGGTGGCTTCATCGCCTGTTGGCTTTGGCCACTCAATCCCGAGCCTCACGCCCACCCCCGAAGCTTTCAAACCCAGTGGCTTGGAACACACCCCAAGTATTTGACAATTTACCGATTAGGAATCCTAATCCTTTTAAGACCTTGGGAGTGGCTCCTTTTACTTGGGAAGATCGATGAAGGCCCGATGGCGAGGGTGGAAATTGAGATGTACTACATGGCACCTTGTATAAAATAAGGATGGTAATTCAATTTCCAAATAAGACATATCTGAAACAAATTTTTTCTGGAAGATACTATCATTCTTTACGTAATGGGAGCTCGACCATACTTTGGTCAACTTAAGGTATTCGCTTTGCTCATGTGGCGACCAAAAGGGAGCATGGACATATACACTTGGGAGAATTGCTTCTATTTTATCATGTTTGGGATGACAGAAGATTTATAAAGAGTCATTCAAAATGGTCCTTGGACTTTTGATGGTAGATTGGTAGTCCTAAGAAGATGGGACCCATCTACTAATTTTGCACGGGATAGGCTGGCCCAGTGGCCAGGTTTCTATGACTCTCTCCTCAATTTTGGAGTGTCCTAGCTATCACAAAGCTGGCAAGTGGAATATGGATCCCTTTACGTCAAGACAAATGCACGACTGGGAGAGATAATTTATCCTTTGCTAGTGTCTTTATTGAGATCATGTAACACCCAGTCCCAAAATACGTAGGACTAGAAATACGTAAACATGTCAGCTATATATCAAGTGGACTCCAGTCCTATTCGAATACGTATAAGCTTTCTAGAGATCTCGTCTGACTACATCTCAATTCATAGGATATCATCTCAAGTGAGAACTAAGTGTACCAATGTTAATCAAACAGTGATACACAGTGTAAGTGCCCTAATTTTTGGAGATTATTATTTTAATTTATTTTATATAATTTTTATATATTAAACCATATTTTATTTTTAATTATGACTATATACGCACTTTGTTGTAGCTTTGATTTTTGAAGCACAACATTGACCAATTCTTCCAAAATAAGTTCCATATTCGTGTTCTAGACGACTCCACCTTCATTTTGGTATATCATGATATATCATGTCCCATCCAAAAATGTTCTCTTGTGCTATATTTTTCATGTACAACTTTAGGGATAAATTTTAGTCTCTACCGTAAAATTTGACTAGTTTTCCAAATAACAATTAAGGTCCAACTTTGATCCAAATCATTTGACCCAATATATAGTTTGACCCATTTCGAGCCTACTATGCACATGTCAATGGTGTGCCGCTCAATTTGGTTCTTGTGTGCTATCTAATTTTAAGTGGCACACAAGTCAAAATTATAGACATATTAGACTCCAATCGATCACAAAAATTCTACCATTCCAAAACTAGTCCAACTAGGGACCCATGGAGCCTATTTTAGGATACCCTAACCTATTAAACATATTTTGTACTATTTTTTATGAATTAATAGCAGCCATATTGATTTAAATCTATTTTTAAATCAACTCCATAACAACTTTCCTAATTTGGACCTAATCAATTCTCTTTGAGATACAACTTTGATTTAAACCATCAAATCTCTTCCAATTCTCACCAAACCAAATCTAAAATCTTCCAAATATTTTTCTCACATAACCAGCATCCCCTTCCCTTTATTTTGTGCGGTTTTAACATATTGAAATATCAAAACCCGAGAGGTTCTGCCTCCCTATAAACGCATGCACCTTCTTCCTATCCGCCAACAAACCTGCTATCCCGACCCTTCCAAGCCACTCCACCGCCTCTCACACAAATCCAAGACCTTCCTCTTTGACCCTAACAAGCCCCCGAGAATCCACGACAACTTTGTGAGGAGTGCGAATTTTAGAAGTCACCCAAAGTTGGATTCCACGTCTGAATTCGTTCTAGCAGGTACACAGTTTTGCATCTGGTATTTCATGTACTTTTTGACCTCATTTTTTTATGAAACCAAAATTATTTGAATGATATCTGTGTTTATTTTCATGTCCAATTTTCCACCCACACAGTTCCAAATGATTTTCTCGGGACGTCCGTTCTAAGAACAGGTGTTTAGAATATACCAGATATGTTGCGAGCCAATTTTATCTACTTCCGGGCCACTTTGACTTTACATATATTTTTGGTAAGAAACTAGACTTCCTAATCTTTCCAACGCATATACTTTTGTAGTAATTTGGTTTTATTTTCTATTTATTAGAAATTTGGACATTTTACCATAATATTGAAACACTGAAATCCATGAGTTTTATGTGTCGAAGTCATTTGTAACTTCGTATACCATTACCAAATTAATAATTGTGCATGTTTTCATAAAAAATATTTAGTTTTACCTATTTTTTGTGATTTTTCTAGAATTAATGATTTTAAATATTTATTATTTTGGGACTCAAATTGTATACATAGTCTAGGAACATTGTTGTAGAATCAACCTAGGACTTGGGTACTTGATTTTCTACCAATAAAATATTATAATAATATAAAATATTTATAAATATTTTTTAGAATTTAAATTAATATTTTATGTTAGTAATAAAATACCTTTATAGGAAGATTTGGAACTATATATGTTATATTGTGTAGTATAGACGTTATGACTAGTTTGGTGTATAGATATTATTATGGGTCATATATGGGAAGTCCATATATGGTAAGTCGTTTGAGAGAGTTATTAGTAATAGAATATTTATTATAGGTGGACTTGGCGGATGTAGCAAAGACGTTGGAGTTGATCAGTCGCACACTCTGATAGAGGTTGTAGGCAAGTGTACCTTACTATTGCTACAAATTATTTCTTTTCTTTATTGTTTTTTTACTTTTGTTTATTTTGACGTAAGATTGGTCGGTACTTTAGTATCTGTATCACATGCGGGTGCCGATGTCATTTATTTACATCGAGTATCGACACTAGGCATTGCATCACATTTAATCGTGTTCATTGACATGAATGACCACAGGACACCGACACATTCATGTTGCGAGGTTTACATAATTATTCATGGTGATGTATTCACATTAGATTGATAGAGTTATTATTGTTCATATTTCTAGATAGAATATGATCGACTTGACTTGCTAGATTCTAGACATGGGGTGGGGAGAATGTGATTGCAGTATCAGACTATTTTCTAGTTGGCCTATTTATTCTAGTGTGTCATTGTCTCTGTAGCAAAGCCTTGACATTTGTTTTTCTAGTTTGCCCTTGGTTCCACGACACAGAGCTTGGGGCAATAGCCTGCAGAGGTGCTTGTGAGCTTCAATGGCGAAAGTTTGATTTCGAGTATATGTTCTCATATGCATATCATGTAGACCAGATATAGTAGATACCTTTAGATCATATTTTCTTTTCTGTACATTGGCATGTTGTACGTATCTTCTTATGTCCCCTGAGGACCTGTAAGCCCCCTGGATTTTTGGACTTATTTTTTAATTTATTTTAATTTAGTATAGTTACTAAAAGATATTTTTCCACTATTCTTTATGATCATAATATATTTTTTTACGTAGCTTTAATTTTTGGAGCACAAGCAATGCCAAACTCTAGAAACTTTCTTCATGAGTTTTGACCTAGACAAGTTTATCTTCGATTTGGTATATCATGTCCCACTCAAATATGTTTTCTTGTATTTTGTTTGCTTCGCACAACTTCGGGGTCAAATTAAGCCAAGAAGTTATCTACCGTGAGACTTATTGTAACTTCCAACTTAAATTTCGAACTCGACATCGATCCAACCTAAATGATCCAATATATGATTTCGACTATTTTTAGCCTACTATACACATGCCTAGGGTGTCCCACTCAATCGAGGCCCTATGTGCTATTTAAATTCAAATGGCACATTGTCACGACCCGTACCCGCTTTTCGGGATGCGAGTGCATGCGCAAGCCAGCTACGTATCAAGTTGACTCCAGTCTAATCCGAATACGTATAAGCTGTCTAAACTACGGTAATATGCCTACTCATGGCACAAAAACTTGTTACGACCCACACCCACTTTTTGGAATACGAGTGCGTGCGCAAACTAGCTACGTATCAAGCGGACTCCAGCCCAACTCGAATACGTATACGCTGTCCAGAATAGGGTAACATGTCTAATATGGTAAGTTAAACTATATCTCAATCCACAAGAATAATATAACACAAAAATGAACATTATGGTTCATGGTCTACAGTCCACTAGCATATATGTCCGATTAGAGTCCAAGAAAATAATATGAGTCTATAAAGCTAGGCTAACAAGCAGAGTACAAATGACGGATCTAAATATATAATCACGAAAGATATATATATGAAATTTGAAGTAATCAATCATCATCATGATCAACTAACTATCTCCGTGCAATCAATTACTTGAAGAGATCATCAGGTCCTCAGGGGACTAGCAAGATACATAAAACATGTCTATCTAACAGTTTATCATGCATGAAAAAAAAATCCAAGATACAAACTGAAAAGACCAAGCAATAACAATACATGGACATGAGAATAACTACGCATAAATGAATTGCTGGAAGAAAAACCGATTAACAAGAGATCAACGGATACCAAACCCTCGCCTCGAGTGTGGACTCGCAGGTTTGAACAAATCACTAACCCTCGTCGCGAGTGTGGACTCGCAGGTGCAAACAGTTAACCCTCGCCCCGAGTGTGGACTCGTATGTTAGTTCAAAACAAACACCCTCACCCCGAGTGTGGACTCGCAGGCATAAACAGTCAACCCTTGCCTTGAGTGTAGACTCGCAGGTTTAGAAAATCAAAACAAGGAAATATCAGTTCAGTTTATAACATACTTTCTACGATACGACTCAATCAAGCACATGTGAGAACAGGTCCAATATGAACTATGATACCAACCATGAACAGAGACAGTATATGAACAAGACTCGCAAGTAATACACATAATGTGAAAGGGATCCAATATCAACCAATGAAACTGAACAATGACATGTGTAAACCCCCTAATTTTTACTACATATTTTTTTTTAGATTGGATTTTTATTTTGCGTATTGTACATCGCGTTTCGTATTTGCTCGACGAGTGCGAATATGTGCGAGCTACACATTTTTAGAAAAAAAACAGTTTTGATTATAGATTTTATTTATGAAGGATAGTATCAAAATAATATATATAATAATTATTTTATTAAAAGTTGTGAAAGTATCTATCGAGGTTGGCAAAAGTTATTATTTTATTTATTTATAAAATGCTATCTTATTTTAATAGTGGTAATTTAGAAAACTAGATTTATGTGAATATTCTACTCGTGTAAAGCACATAATTTTTTTTTCATGTATATTTTCAAAATTAATTTTTATTATTTATAATAAATTATTTAGCAAAAAGGTATTTTAAATATTTGAATATTTATGTTTATTTTCGAAATTATTTTATCTAAATTATTAAAAATGTATTTTAAAGATATTTTCTATTACTATTTAAAATATTTATTTGAATTTTTGAAATTAATTATTTTTATTATTTATCATAAATATATTTTGAAATTCGTGAATTTAATGCTTAACATTTTGGCAATTTAAATTTAAATTTGATTTTTATTGAAATATTTTTAAAATAGTTTAAACTTATAGATAAGCTTTATATAAATATAAATTTGATTTAAATTTGATTTTGATTTCTCAAATTGATTTAAACTAAGAGTGAGATATCTTAAGGGGTTTTGAATTTTCCTAATCATTATCAATTTAGGAGACCACCTCCTATATAAGGAGAGGCTCCATGCTCTCTTTTCCTATAATTTCCACAAACCAAATTTTCCACCAGATGATGTGCATCGTGTCCGTGCCCATCCTTTTTTCCTTCCACTATTTTATTTTGTACATCTACAAAATTTCTTTTTCGTGTCCACATACCGGACAGGGCCTCGACCCATGGCCTGTGTCTCGCAGGACATATTTTCCTCACACGCCGACCATCCCCGACACATAACCCCTAATCCTGTTCCTAGTCCCTAGTCTCTGTTCAATGGCCGCCAACACCACGGCTACCCTGCCCCCGGCCAGGGAGAGCCTCATCGCCGCAACACCATCCACCATCTCCCGCCATCCTTTCCGTCGGCCGAATCCAATCGCCACAGCCGCCGTCCCTCTCCTCATCCTCACCACCACCTCATCACCATGGCCACACCAACACCACCCGTGTCGCCTTCTGACTGCCAGCAATACCACCCCGACAATCGGCAATCGCTGTGGCCAACCCGGCAACCTGCCAACACCTCCAGACCACATCCGCATCTCCACCCAAACTCAGCAAACACCACCACCACCGGCGCCCAAATTCCGACGACCCCCCAAAGAACCCATCACTAGCATAAGAGCACCAAAAATAAGAAAAGCCTCACCTTCCTGTCGAGCAGCATCGACTTTCGCCGCCATCGACTTCCCCGTGCGCCGCCCCAACGTCGGCTAACCATCCGAGCCGTGTCGCCTCTTCCACATCTCCAGGAGCCGAGTGATGCCGCCCACGCGCTACCGCACGCTTCGGCGGGCTCCACCCGGCGATCGCAACCGCGCGCCCGCCCCCCGGCTGTCGCCACCTCCAGCCGTCTCTGCCACATCTGGGAGCCGCACGTCACCCCGGGCTTCGCCGGACGATCGCCCGCCGTAACACCCCATTCCTGATGGGTCGCGGCCCCGTGCCGCCGAGCATGGAGCTCCGGTGAACCCCCTGGTAACCCATTTTCCCCACTCCTCTCCCTCTTTCCTTGGTTGAAATTGTTACCCTCTCTTTCTCTCTCCAATTGTCTATTTTAGGTGTACCTTCGATTCCAAAATGTGGGACTCAGCAAAGTTGGTTGTTGTTTGTTTCATTTTGTTGTGTTTTGCTTCCTTGTGGATGAATAGTTCTATTATTTTATGAACTTTTTATTAAAGTATAATATATATTTTACAGTATTGGCGTTAAATTGGTACCAAGTGTTTAGTAATGAAATTATTATTATTATTCATTTTTTATGATTTTGTTTTTTGCATATATAAATTTTATTATAAAAAATTGTCATTATCTATATTTTTGGTATTATTAGTTAGTTGTTGTAAACGACATTTATGTAGTAGGCTATAAATATTATTATCATTATTATTATAACAACTTTTTATGATTATTATTATTGGAATTATTATTATTATTATTATCATTTGAATTATTAGTATTTTTGATTACTGTAAAAATATCTATGAGTATGAGTATTAAATATTTTCCATTATTATTATTAGAAACAAAATTATTTAAAATCTTAACAGTATGAAATAATTATAGTAATATTTTAAGTATTTGTGAAAATAAAATATATTGTTATATGCCATTTCATCACTTTAAATATAATTACAAAACTTAGTTTAATAAAAAAAAAATAATTTCTTTAGATTATATAATGGCTATTTAAAAAAAAATTCATAAACTATAGATTTTCAACCATGAAATAATTTCTCTAGTATTTTAGATATTTCTAAGGAAATATAGTTTTTAATTATTTTTTATATATTTTTTATATATATGCTACAAACTTAGAGTTTCAGTTAAAATGATTTCTTTTAGATTTTTGTGTGTTATCTAAAAATATATTTTTGACTAATAAATTTTAGTTTCAATTATAAAAATAATAATCATAATATGTAGCCTTTAAAAATTCCCCTTGTTGTCATCATCAACCATGACTAATCGTTAACTTCTATTTTCTCGCAAATTTTTGATCCTTACACATCGATCATGGCTACTGGATATTCATGACATGTCGGATATCGCACCACACCAATCGTCACACCAGGCAAGACACCTTGCCTTTACTGTTTAATTTCTTGCTCAATATCATGCATGTTTTATTTCTTATAAGTTGTTTTTTCAAAACCATATGTAGTTGCAAATTACTATACTTTAGTTTTCTTTATGCATTTGGCCTAGAGTTAAGGGACCACCTTTGTTTGTGCCACATACATTGGCCCGACACCTATGTGCCACGATGTCATGTGTCTCATATAGATTCGGACTTACGTACCGACCGTACATCGGTGCGTACAGGATGAGCGTTAGGATATAACTGCTAATATAATTGCCTAGAAGACTTAGCGGTTATTAGAAATATCGTGGTGTGGATTCAGCACGAGTAGTGCATGGGGAGGGGGAAGACAGTTATTAGGCACGGGGGCTTTCACACATTTACTTTTCTCTAGCTGCCATTAGTGACTCAGCCGAGAGCTAGTGTGTCGTGCATTTATTTACTTTTCTCTTGATGCCACTAGTGCCTCGGTTGAAACACTAATGTGCCGTGCATTTACTTTCCTCTAGCTGCCGTTAGTGACTCACCCGAGAGACTAGTGTGTCGTGCATTTATTTATTTTCCTCTAGATGCCACTAGTACCTCGGTTGAAACGCTAACGTGCCGTGTTTCTAGTCTCGGAAGGCCCCTGTGTGGAACGTTGTCTTCAAAATGTATTTTACATAGAATGATTAAGGACCTTTATCTGTTTAGACATATGCAAATTTTCTGTTGAGCTAACTATATTCAGTTTATGCCATGATATTATGTGTCTTGTTACGTCCCTCTGAGGACCTGGTGATTTCTCCAGGTGTACTTTTGTGATGTTTCGCAGGTGCTCTAGCCAAGGCCATGACTTGCTCTCTTCCATTGAGGATGATTGCACTTGAATCGTCTTTGCATCGCTCGACAAATTTCTAAATTTTGTATTTCTCTCTTTGTTGGTAGTGGATTTGTCTCCGCCCAATGACTTGTGTAAACAATAATTCATAAGTTATTATCAATTATTTCTTCTTTATTTGTGGATGAGATTAGAGTCGTAGCTTTCTACACTTTACAGCTTATGTGTACATACGATGGTTCCATACATTGGAGTATACTTCGTATGTATGCAGCTGGCATGATTACGTTCCTAGTCCTACGTATTTTGGGACTGGGACGTTACATGTTTTTGTGGTGGCCCATGCAGGTCTAAATAAATTGTTTGGTTACTTTACCGTACCTAGCAAGCCTGCGTATAGGATTAGAGTCTAGGATCTCATCCACATACTTGACCTCTCTTCTCGATTCTATTTTTGAACTACCGCTTGACTCATCGATTGCATCTTGCTTGATTCTTATCTTCCCTTCGTGCTTGCTAGAGGTTAGAAAGGTGACCCCTACTAGATAGACATGTTTTCGTTGCCCCCACACATCGTTAGTTTAACCCTTGTAAGTTGGGTAGAATGTCTCATGACCTAGCATTGCCTTCATCCTTATGACTAATTATAGTAGCTACTAGGTGGATTACCTAGACTATAAATTTTTAAGGACCATACCTTATCGGTCGACCAAAGCCTTAGACAAGGAGACAATAGGTCGACTGTATAGGCACCAAACAAGACTTAGATTCTTAAGGAGTTCGAACTAATTCTAGTCTCTTTCAATAATAATCTCACGTGCCTACATTTTACCATCTTGACTAAATGTTGCTACTATAGCCTAGTTTTGCAAGTTTAACCGTTATCAAACTTGTTCAAGACACATGCTATTGAGCACGCGCTCACTAACATATTGTCTAGTCAGAACCGGTGCATGATGGTCTGATCAACCGAGTGCACTTTGGATCGCTTTTATCTATCGTTCTACATGGATGGGGACATAGCTAAACTTGCCCTCTAGAGTCCCATCCGCGACAGCCATGGCAATTCTTTTTGAATTACTCACTCGCCTTTGAACCACATATTGGTATTCGAAAACAACTTCTTTGGACTCATATTGGTTTTCGTCTTTCACCTATTTTAGACGAAGACTCGTACTTGATAGATAGACCCAAAGTATCACCTTTAGTTGTCCCACCATCTATTGTCAAGATAGTTAGCCATGGACCAACCAAGGTGACTATATCCTCGCTTTGAACTACTCGTCGATTCCATATCTATTATCGCAACCTTCTATGACACTTGAAAATGATTCGTGTCCTCAACCTAGATATTTACCATACAACCTTCTCCGAAGAACCATCTCTCCCAAGTCCCTAAGTTATTCTCTTGATCTACTCGATTTTGTGTTATCACGATTTATATACCTTAGCTAGCGATTCTCCTTTAATACCATATCCTTGACTTATTTTCGTCGATATCAAAATCACGACTTGTTAAATTGTCTATTTCATTGTCCATCAGATGCCTTGTTTATGTTTCCCAAAGAGAGATCCTTTTATCCTCTCAAACCCTCACTTATTTTTAATTTCGAGGACGAAATTCTTGTAAGTTGGGTAGGATGTAAACCCCTTAATTTTTACTACATATTTTTTTGGATTGGATTTTTATTTTGCGTATTGTACGTCGCATTTCGTAATTGCTCGACGAGTGCGAATATGTGCGAGCTACACATTTTTAGAAAAAAAAATAGTTTTGATTATAGATTTTATTTATGAAGGATAGTATCAAAATAATATATATAATAATTATTTTTATTAAAAGTTGTGAAAAGTATCTATCGAGGTTGGCAAAACTCATTATTTTATTTATTTATAAAATGCTATCTTATTTTAATAGTGGTAATTTAGAAAACTAGATTTATGTGAATATTCTACTCGTGTAAAGCACATAAATTTTTTTTCATGTATATTTTCAAAATTAATTTTTATTATTTATAATAAATTATTTAGCAAAAAGGTATTTTAAATATTTGAATATTTATGTTTATTTTCGAAATTGTTTTATCTAAATTATTAAAAATGTATTTTAAAGATATTTCCTATTACTATTTAAAATATTTATTCTAATTTTTGAAATTAATTATTTTTATTATTTATCATAAAGATATTTTGAAATTCGTGAATTTAATGCTTAACATTTTGGCAATTTAAATTTAAATTTGATTTGTAATGAAATATTTTTAAAATAGTTTAAACTTATAGATAAGCTTTATATAAATATAAATTTGATTTTGATTTCTCAAATTGATTTAAACTGGATTTAAACTAAGAGTGAGATATCTAAAGGGGTTTTGAATTTTTCTAATCATTATCAATTTAGGAGACCACCTCCTATATAAGGAGAGGCTCCATGCTCTCTTTTCCTATAATTTCCACAAACCAAATTTTCCACCAGATGATGTGCATCATGTCCGTGCCCATCCTTTTTCCCTTTCACTATTTTCTTTTGAACATCTATAATTTTTTTTTTTTGTGTCCACATACCGGACAGGGCCTCGACCCATAGCCTGTGTCTCGCAGGACACATTTTTCTCACACGCCGACCATCCCCGACACATAACCCGTAATCCTGATCCTAATCCCTAGTCTTTGTTCAATGGCCGCCAACACCACGGCTGTCCTGCCCCCGGCCAGGGAGAACCTCACCGCCGCAATACCATCCACCATCTCCTGCCATCCTTTCCGTCGGCCGAATCCAATCGCCACAGCCGCCGTCCCTCTCCTCCTCACCACCACCACCTCATCAACATGGCCACACCAACACCACCCATGTCGCCTCCTGACTGCCAGCAATACCACCCCGACAATCGGCAATCACTGTGGCCAACCCCGGCAACCTGCCGCCACCTCCAGACCACATCCGCATCTCCACCCAAACTCAGCAAACACCACCACCACCACAGGCGCCCGAATTCCGGCGACCCCCCAAAGAACCCATCACTAGCATAAGAGCACCAAAATATAGGAAAAGCCTCACCTTCCTGTCGAGTAGCGTCGACTTCCGCCGCCATCGACTTCCCCGTGCACCGCCCCAACGCCGGCTAACCATCCGAGCCGTGTTGCCTCTTCCACGTCTCCAGGAGCCGAGTGATGCCACCCACGCGCTACCGCACGCTCCGGCGGGCTCCACCCGACGATCGCAACAGCGCGCCCGCCCCCGCCTGTCGCCATTTTGCTTCCTTTTTATTAAAGTATAATATATATTTTACAGTATTGGCGTTAAATTGGTACCAAGTGTTTAGTAATGAAATTATTATTATTATTATTATTATTATTATTATTATTATTATTATTATTCATTTTTTATGATTATTTTTTTGCATATATAAATTTTATTATAAAAAATTGTCATTATCTATATTTTTGGTATTATTAGTTAGTTGTTGTAAACGACATTTATGTAGTAGGCTATAAATACTATTATCATTATTATTATAACAACTTTTTATGATGATTATTATTAGAATTATTATAATTATTATCATTTGAATTATTAGTATTTTTTTATTACTGTAAAAATATCTATGAGTATGAGTATTAAATATTTTCCATTATTATTATTAGAAACAAAATTATTTTAAAATCTTAACAGTATGAAATAATTATAGTAATATTTTAAGTATTCGTGAAAATAAAACATATTGTTATATGCCATTTCATCACTTTAAATATAATTACAAAATTTAGTTTAATAAAAAAAATAATAATAATAATTTCTTTAGATTATATAATGGCTATTTAAAAAAAATTTCATAAACTGTAGATTTCCAACCATGAAATAATTTCTCTAGTATTTTAGACATTTCTAAGGAAATATAGTTTTTTATTTTTTTTATATATATGAAACAAACTTAGATTTTCAGTTAAAATGATTTATTTTAGATTTTTGTGTGTTATCTAAAAATATATTTTTGACTAATAAATTTTAGTTTCAATTATAAAAATAATAATCATATTATGTAGCCTTTAAAAATTCCCCTTGTTGTCATCATCAACCATTACTAATCGTTAACTTCTATTTTCTCGCAAATTTCGGATCCTTACACATCGATTATGGCTACTGGACATTCATGACATGTCGGATATCGCACCACACCAATCGTCACACCAGGCAAGATACCTTGCATTTACTGTTTAATTTCTTGTTCAATATCATGCATATTTTATTTCTTATAAGTTGCTCTTTCAGAACAATATGTAGTTGCAAATTACTATACTTTAGTTTTCTTTATGCATTTGGCCTAGAGTTGAGGGACCACCTTTGTTTGTGCCGCATACATTGGCCCGACACCTATGTGCCACGATGTTACGTGTCTCATATAGATTCGGACTTGCGTACCGACCGTACATCAGTGCGTACAGGACGAGCGTTAGGATATAACTACTAATATAATTGCCTAGAAGACTTAGCAATTATTAGAAATATCGTGGTGTGGATTCAGCACGAGTAGTGCACGGGAAGGGGGAAGACAGTTATTAGGCGCAGGGGCTTTCACACATTTACTTTTCTCTAGCTGCCATTAGTGACTCAGCCGAGAGCTAGTGTGCCATGCATTTATTTACTTTTCTCTAGATGCCACTAGTGCCTCGGTTGAAACACTAATGTGCCGTGCATTTACTTTCCTCTAGCTGCCGTTAGTGACTCACCCGAGAGACTAGTGTGCCGTACATTTATTTATTTTCCTCTAGATGCCACTAGTACCTCGGTTGAAATGCTAACGCACCGTGTTTCTAGTCTCGGAAGGCCCATGTGTGGAACGTTGTCTTCAAAATACATTTTCACATAGAATGGTTAAGGACCTTTATTTGTTTAGACATGCAAATTTTCTGTTGAGCTAACTATATTCAGTTTATGGCATGATATTATGTGTCTTGTTACGTCCCTCTGAGGACCTGGTGATTTCTCCAGGTGTGCTTTTGTGATGTTTCGCAGGTGCTCTAGCCAAGGCCATGACTTGCTCTCTTCCATCGAGGATGATTGCACTTGAATCGTCTTTGCATCGCTCGACAAATTTCTAAATTTTGTATTTCTCTCTTTGTTGGTAGTGGATTTGTCTCCGCCCAATGACTTGTGTAAACAATAATTCATAAGTTATTATCAATTATTTCTTCTTTATTTGTGGATGAGATTAGAGTCGTAGCTTTCTACACTTTACAGCTTATGTGTACATACGATGGTTTCATACATTGGAGTATACTTCGTATGTATGCAGTTGGCATAATTACTTTCCTAGTCCTACGTATTTTGGGACTGGGGCGTTACAACATGTAACAAAGGAAAGAGCATAGCATGTAAATAAAATTGTAAAGAATGGCAAGGTATACTTGTCTGGTGGTAGCACGCAGAACCAACACTATCCAGTCAATCGACGAGCCACAAAAGTCAAACTCTCACAACAGTCTCCGGGGCTGAAACAGATATTACCAACGAGTTCAGAATAGTCAAGTTAGCTGGAATAGCCTACCCATAAGTCCAATTCTGGATACAGGAGCAAAATGGTAATTTTGGATTAAAACGATATCCGCCGTTGGACCCGCTTTACACCCAAAAACGTGCCAACGTCTACGGTCTCTAACTTGTGACTTTTAGGGCCTATTTTCAATTCGGATAATTTTTATCGAGCCTAAACTTGTCCAACAAGTTGTGGAGGACTTGTTAGGGTCATCCCCAAGTAGAAGGGCCCTCCTAAATATTTAATTCAGATTTATGGAGTATTTATTTGGGTCAAAACCTAATAGGAAAACTCTACAAATCCAATTTCCTATATTAGGAAACTTGTATATTCATGTGCCAATCTTTCTTGTATTTGGACTCTAAAACCTACCCAAAACCATACAAAACCTACCTAAACAGCCCCAACCCGAACCTCCTACCAATCTCCATATATATATCTACCATATATGGCCGACTACCCATCCTACAAAATCAAAAACCTAATCATATTTCTGCCGCCAACTGCTGCTGCCTCCTTCCTCTTCTTGCTGATGTTTGGGAGTCTTGACAACCACCTCCAGCCCAACCACCATAGAACCCACGTGCCAAAGACCCCCTCCACCTTTCCAAGGTCGGCCACCACCTGGAACCACCCCTACAAGCTTCTACAGCCGCCCAAAGACACCCCTACCTTGATGGACAAAAATCACAATAGGTACACTATCTTGCAACTGCATTTTCTCCATTTATAGACATCAAAACTTCGTGAAACCAAAAATTATGGGTTCTCCTATGTGTCTACTACCTTCACATAAAATTTCGTGTCGAAAGTTTTTCTAGATTGGTCGAGACAACTGTTTTACCAAAGGGTGTCCAGAAGTGACACTGTTTGGTATATGGAGATTTTGATCTAGTTAGAATAACTTTTAACATTGATCATATATGAAAACGATCATAATTCAATTATCTATAATTCCCTTTAATTCCCTTTTCATAATTTTGCTACTTTAATGCTTTCATTCCATCTTTGAAGAACAAATTCGACCGTAAAACGAACTATCAAAATTACCGTCTTGTGAGTCCCAAAATATTTTTGTGTGCATCTAATGCACCATATTATTAAACCTTGGCTTATGATCATGAATATTTGATAATTTAAATAATTATTTACCATTTATTTTAGAATACTAAAGTTATTTTATTTATGGTTAAACAAGTTCTAATAACGTTGATTTATCAATGTGAATATTAGTTTGATCATGAGATGATTTCTAAATAGTTTTTATGCAATAATAATTATATAAAATATATTTCCAGAAGTATAGTGATTTATTTCATAATTAATGCTGAATATTTTATACATATATTTTGTGGAATTTTATTAGTCCTAGAAGGAATATTATGACTGGTATGTATTATGACTAGTTGTGACTAAAATATATAGTTAGATAACCCTATTTACTATATATATATATATATATATATATATATATATATATATATATATATATATATATATATATATATATATATATATTTATTTACTATATAGTTAGATAACCCTATTTACTATATATATATATATATATATATATATATATATATATATATATATATATATATATATATATATATATATATATATATATATATATATATATATATATATATATATATATATATATATATTTTTTTTTATATATATATATATATATATATATATATATATATATATATATATATGATAGTAATAATATTAGTGTGGTTATTAATGTTAGTTATATTTATTTATACGCTTGCGACTGTGGCTGTAGAGGTTGAAGACGGATCGATACTTTATTTCTTTGTTGCAAAGCCAAGCAAAATACCTTTCCATCTTGTTACTATTTTAAATTCATGATATTGTTCTTATACTGCTAGTGTGTTACTCTAGTAGAGTGCGTCCAAGTATGACTTGGGTGCCATCGATGGTGGCATCGATGTTGTGGTGAGTGTGTGTGTGTTTGACTTACGTGTATAGGGGATGTACCCGAAAAGTTATGAAGTTATTCATAATAACTTCCATGCCTTGTCACGTATCATTATACGACACTGTGAGTGAGGTACATTATGTTGGCACGAAATTATGCATTCGGTTAGCTACTGGTGCGAGCGGTTCATGTGATGGTTCATATAGAGTTAGTATGAGTCTAGTTAGTGACTTGCATTGAGATATGTATTGTTCGAGTCATGGATATGACTAGTGCAAGACATGGGTAGGGAAGACTATTAGTAGGCATATGAGAAGCCACATATTAGTCTCAGTGGTTGTCCGGGTATGGGTTCATAGTTTTCAGGTTATGGGTGTATTGCTAGAGTATATATTCAACAACGGCCGTTGACCGTGCGTCAGAACACGGTCAGAAGATATGCTAGTATATACATAAGCCTCTAGGGGATGCTATATTTTATTCCTCCACCTACTCATACATACCAAAGTCATCTTCAACGTGCATACACATAGATGGTTAGTGAACCCATTATCATGTTTATTTACAGTTCATTATGGTATTGTTTTTTTTGTATCTTACTACGTCCCTCTGAGGACCTGGTGATCTCTCCATGTTGTTGTTGAGCTTATAGTATAGATAGGTGGATGGTATGAGTTTGGCTGCAAGTTTCAGGTATTGCTTGTAGTGTTACTTTATCATTTTCTTGTGCTTTCTATTTCCTTTCATGTTATACCTTGCTCATTAGCCTAGTTTTGCAAACTTATATTATTCTCGAGTTGCTCGGACATATGTATTATAGGGCGGCCGACTATAGTAAATGTTGTTCATTCTTGTTTCATTTACAAACATGTGGATTGAGACATAGTTGAGTCAGAGTAGATTTAGTTTACTTTACAGCGTACTACGATTAGGATAAGTCCATTGGGACACTTATTCTAGCCGTATAGCTGGCATTTTCATGCCTAGGGTTCCTATGTGTTTTGGAAATGGGGTGTGACATTTTTTCTGGTGGTCCATGCAGGTCCTGATTAAATCATTTTGGTTACGTTACTATATCGAACGACCTGCAGTAAGATAGTGTATTAGAATCTCAATTTATAACTGCTATTGAATTCACTTTGAAATCTACTATCGCCCTTGAACCTCGTATTTGTAATCGCGAATACCTCTCTTGAACTCCTTGTATCAAATTTTCGTCTTTTCCAATTTCAAAAAATCAAACATCTATGCTTGATGAACCATTTTGTTTATATTGTGTGATAGAAGTAAGAGGGGTAGAATATTATGGAAAGTGATTGTCCACAGACGAGTAGGAAAGAGATAGACACCTATACTAGATGGACCGAGTAGATAGGACTAGCATTCTTCTGTAGTAGAAATTTTTACTTAGAGGATATAGGAACCCATGCTTGATAGAAGTAGGTAAATAGCTAATGTGGGTAGAATTTTATAGATATTCTCCTAAGATGGAAGTTAGAATAGAGTACATCTTGGGATTTGACCCTAACGAGAGACACTAAGATTACTAGGCTAATCTATGCTATCCATTGCCTAAGATATAACCTTGAATAGAAGTACTAGAGGATTTTTTATCGAGTGCTAATGTCATGATAGGTGACATAGAAGTATTAAATAGAGTATGAAGGTTTGAGTTAGGCTAGATGACTATCTCTATATATGGTAAGACTATCCTTAAAATGATCGATAAAAGACCAAGACTAGAAGATTGACCAATAAGTGTATGTATATGTTCAGCTCAGCCTCAACCCTTGCCTAGTAGATAGGTGCAAAATTGTTAGGTGTACTTGTAAAAATTGTATAGCCTGTTGACAGTCAGAAGGCATAGATTATTGTTTTTCTATTTTGTTGAAGACCTGGCCTATGTAGGAATAGTGTTGAGTGTTGGCCCATTGGTCATGGTCGAACTTGATTTTAATAATCGATCTAACCCTGTCTCGATATAGGGCTACTTGGACGATTACTGAGAACTGCTACCGTTCCCTTCAAGACTAAAGCCGTTTTTCCACATGAGTTTGTATTTTATATTTAATGTAATTTTCACATTTTATTGAGTCTAGGAATATGATGTACACCGAGTCATACTAGCAAATAGGCTATCCCAAAATATTTTTAAAATATCCTTTATTTTGAAAATAGCCCATTTTATAAAAAGCTCTTGTCTGCTTTTAAACTTTTCAAAAAGACCAAAAACCAATTTACAAAAATTACAAAAATAAAACTCTGGACCCCAGGAGAATTCGGCCCGAGTTCGGTTAGTGCCCATTGGATTTTGAACTTGGTCATCCCGCAGTTACGGATGCAACAGCTATTTGCCGAGATTCTCTTAAAGAATTTTGTCCGAATTCTGCCTTTGGAAAACTCATAAATAGAGAAGAATTTACTTATTTCAACAAACCTCACTCTTCTCTTCTCTCTAAGCTTACTACGGTATTCTAAAGTGTTCTAAGCTCTTTTATTTTCAAACCTCAAGCCAGTTATAATCCTCTAGTCGATTTGCCAGTGCGGTACGGTCTAGAATTTTTAGAGTGATTGTAATCAGAGGCTTGATTGAAGAAAGACACTTCACAATTGAAGTTGGTCGAGTACTTCGGATCAAGCTCGCGTTGTATAAGTTGTAAGGACTTCGGATGAAAACTTATAGAATTTTTTCATAGTGGATTCAACTGGAAGCTAAAGTTCTTCCTACTGGAGTAGTCCTCACAAGGGAGAAACCAGTATATATTGCTGTGTTTGACTTTGCTTTCTAATCTTTGATTTTCATTTACATACTTGTGATATATTATCTGTGATCTTGTTGCTAACTTTTTAATTAGCTAAATTTCTGCTGTCTACTCTATTCACCCCCTAGAGTATTGCGCTTTACATTCCGTTCCTACAATTGGTATCAAAGCGGGTTATACAGGTAGAGCAAGGTAACACAGCTACTATATTCTTTTCTACTGCTGTTATATAGATCACTTTATATCACACATGGCAACTGTGAAATTCACAAGTGAAGTCCAGGCCACAAACAGACCTCCACTGTTTGATTGTACAAATTACACATACTGAAAAACACGTATGAGTTTCTTCTTAAAATCTCTAGATTTTGCCTTATGGTCAATTGTGATTAATGGCTATAAAAAGCCTGCACGTATTCTTGTTGATGGAGAGTTGGTTAAGAAACCCCATAAAAACTATACTAAAGCTGAAAAGAAACAGGCCAGTCTTGACGCATGTGCTATTAACGCGTTGTTTTGTGCCTTAGACAGGACTAAATTTAACAGGGTGTCTACATGCACAACATCAAATAAAGTGTGAAAACTTTTCGAAGTTACTCACGAAGGCACGGCACAAGTCAAGGAGTCAAAAGGAAGAAGATGACGGCTAGTGAAGAAGCCTCGTCTTTGGATCTAATCCATGAATCCCTGTTTTTACCCGCCTAAATGGATGACGGGGCATTTAGTGGGTTTTTCTTCCAAACCCATGATCAATCGCTATTATGGTATGCAGATTTCTCGATTCGCAACATATGCCCCGGTGCTCCGATTAAATGGACAATCTTTTCGTCCCATCGGACATATTTTGAAGCATTAGGATTGTATAACCTTGTTACTCATTCATATCCGATTGCAACTAATGTTATTCGTTTATTTTATTGCAATTTCACTCTTAACACTTTCATAGTTAAAAGTTGTCTTGCCGGAACTGATATTCAATTAAATGATGTCGACTTAGCGAAATTCCTTGATATTCCAAATGAAGGTGCTCCGCTAGAGGATATCACAAAATTTGAATTTTTTGCAGGCACGAGCTTAAACAGCTTCAAGATTGAACTCTGCTCTCCTAATCGAGTTCGTTCTGGTAAGTTCAAAGCTGCTAATTTGAACTTATTTTTCTATGAATTGCATCGTATCGTCTACTCCACTATATTGCCCAAATCTACTTTAAAGGACGATGTGACTACCCTTGAAATTTTTATACTTTACCACATTCATAAGGGTATCCCTTTTTCTGTCCCAAAGACTATCATTCAGATGATGGATCGTTGTTGCGAAAGGAAAAAAAACCTTGCATACGCGATGATCCTCCCAATCATCTTTCAGCATTTTGAGATTGATCTATCCACTTGTGCTCGTGACTCTGAGCCCAAGTATCTTTAGCTTTCTCGTCGCAGTGTAGCTATTCCTCCTACTTCTCCTACTGCTCCACCTCCACCTCATTAGGATCACCCTATGTCTTATGAGGGTATTCACCAGCATCTTTTCGATTTGCGAGCATTTATTACTAACACATCGAGGGAACGTGAGTTTCGAGATGCCAGTTTGCTTCAGGCTCTCGCAAATTCTTTTGCGGATCTACGTTTTGCTCAGACTGGTCATTCTGCCCATTCTCTTCCCCGAGATCCAGTTGTATCTGGCTACCGCTATGAGGATGAGGCGGTTCGTCACTTCTTTCAGCCCGGTAATGCTTATGACTGGTACCGTGGTTCTGGTGCTACTCTATACCCTTCTGGAGCTGACACTTCTGGAGCTGGTCCATCTGGACATGGTGGCGATTTGGTGCCGATGATGATGTCTCTTGAGGATTTTTGATCTAGACGTTATGTACTTTGTTTAGATATTATCTAGTTAGATTTATTTTGTCTATGTATGCTTGGAAATGCTTCGACATTCCAAGATAGTACTCTCTTTATTTTAGCACTGAGACTTTTATTGCTGAGTTGATGTATTTGGAACATCTAGTTATTATTCTCTTATTAGTATGTATTTCAGTGTGTATCGTACTATTTTCTCTTATACTATGTATGCATTTTTTTGCGTAGCACTGTTTCTTTCAGTTTATGCTTCTTACATAAAACTGCCTGTGAAATATATATTTTTCTGTCTATTTTTGTATTTTTTTAACGTTTGTTTCTTATGCATGAATTGCGGGAGAGCTTCTCTCTTTGCAATTATTTTGCTAAGTGACAACGAAGGAGAAATATGATCTAACATCTTATATAGGATACAAGAATTTTTTTTTGAGGATATAGTACTATACAAGCTGAACATACAAGCTGAAAAGCTTTACAAATTTTGATACTTTTCAAATCAAAAGATCGAGATGTTATATCGGTCAAGGTTTGTAAATTATCAAAATGGAGGAGATTGTTGGCCCATTGGTCATGGTCGAACCTAATTTTAATAATTGATCTAACCATGTCTCAATATAAGGGATACTTGGATGATTGCTAAGAACTGCTACCGTTCCGTTCAAGATTAAAGTCGTTTTGCCACATGAATCTGTATTTTATATTCAATGTAATTTTCACATTTTATTGAGTCTAGGAATACGATATAAACCGAGTCATAATGGCAAATAGTCTATCCTAAAACGTTTTTAAAATATCTTTTGTTTTTAAAAATAGCCTATCTTACAAAAAGCTTCTGACTGCTTTTAAACTTTTCAAAAAGACCAAAAACCAATTTGCAAAAATTCTAAAAATCAAACTCTGGACCCCAGGAGAATTCGGCCCGAGTTCGGCCCAAATTCAGCCTGAGTTCGATTAGTGCCTGTTGGATTTTGAACTTGGTCATCCCGCAGTTACAGATGCAACGGCTATTTGCTGAGATTCTTTCAAAGAATTTTGTCCGAATTTTGCCCGAATTCTGCCTTTGGAAAACCTATAAATATAGAAAAAATTTCCTCATTTCAACACACCTCTATCTTCTCTTCTCTCTAAGCTTACTACGGTATTCCAAAGTGTTCTAAGCACTTTCATTTTCAAATCCCAAGCCAGTTACAATCCTTTAGTCGATTTGCCAGTGCGGTACGGCCTACAAGTTTCAGAGTGATAGTAATCAGAGGCTTGATTGAAGAACGATACTTCACAATTGAAGTTGGTCGAGTACTTTGGATCAAAGCTTGCGTTGTAGAAGTTGCAAGGACTTCGGATGAAAACTTGCAGTATTTTTTTAGAGTGGATTCAACTGGAAGCTAGAGTTTTTTCGACTGGAATAGTCTTCACAAGAGGAAAACCAGTATACATCGCCATGATTGTGTTTGCTTTCTGATATCTGCTTTTTATTTACATACTTGTGATATATTATCTGTGATCATGTGCTAACTTTTTAATTAACTAAATTTTCGCTGCCTACTCTATTCACACCCTCCCTCTAGAGTATTGCGCTTTACATTTCATTCCTACATTGAGTAGTAATAATTTCTCCTTATAGAGTTGCTAACCAACATCACCATGACGGTACTTAGGACTCCTTAGAAAGCCTTAATTTCATTCTGCAATACCTAAGTTTTGTATTCCATATAGGAAGTTGTACCGTTCTTGATAATGACTTTTGTTGTTGTCATCATATAAGTTAGGATGGACCTAGAACTAAGGGTATCTTATTTCCTGATAGGTTGTGTGAACTTAGAATCAAAATGGTAGTAGTGTCCTTTAGAAATCATGTTTGATTAGTTTCTTTTATATCATGTTTTAAATTTGAGGATAGCATGTAAGACCAATCAGACTGCCAGAAGGACATCTTCAGTAGAAGGTCGCTTTGTACAAGACAAAGAAGCTCCCGACTTGTCACTTTTGCGGCAAGATGAGATATGTTCTGAAGGATTACAAGAAGAAGTTAGGACAGTGCCATTGGATTATTTGTTATTATTAATATTATGTGTTGTTATATTATTGTATGCTCAATTTCAATGACAAAATTTTCTAAGGTGTGTAGGTTGTAAGTCCCCTAGATTTTGGGAGTTATTATTTATTTATTTTTATTAATTTTTATTTAGTATAGTTACTAATAGATATTTTCCACTATTCTTTATGACCATAATATATACTTTTACGTAGCTTTGATTTGTGGAGCACAAGAAATGCCAAACTCTAGAAATTTCCTTCATGAGTTTTGACCTAGATAAGTTTATCTTCGATTTGGTATATCATGTTCCACTCAAATATGTTTTCTTGTATTCTATTTTATTCACACAACTTTGGGGTCAAATTAGGCCAAGAAGTTATCTACCGTGAGACTTGTCGTAACTTCCAACTTAAATTTTGGGCTCGACATTGATCTAACCTAAACGGTCCAATATATGCTTTTGACTATTTTTGAGCCTACTACACACATGTCTAGGGTGTACCACTCAATCAAGGCCTCATGTGCTATTTAAATTCAAATAGCACATAAGACCCCTTATGTGACTTTTAAAGCCTATTTTCAATTCGGATAATTTTTATCGAGCCTAAACTTGTCCAAAAAGTTATGGGGGACTTGTTAGGGTCATCCCCATGTAGAAGGGCCCTCCTAAATATTTAATTCAATATTATGGAGTATTTATTTGGGTCAAAACCTAATTGAAAAACTCTACAAATCCAATTTTCTATATTTGAAAACTTGTATATTCATGTGCCAATCCTTCTTGTATTTAGACTCTAAAACCTACCCAAAACCATAAAAACCCCACCTAAATAGCCCTTACCCGAACCTCCTACCCATCTCCATATATATCCGTAACGCCCCAGTCCCAAAATATGTAGGACCAGGAATACGAATACATGCCAGTAGTATTTCGCTAATGGGCCAAGCTATACAACAAGCCCATTAGCAAAATACGTAAGCTGTAAATCATGATAACAACCATAAATATAACACAGTCCACAGGTATATACATCTAATCACATCCATAGAGTCCATAAAGATATCAAGAATAAATAAGAAAATGTCTCAAATATCCAGCAATAAAAGTAATGAAGTCTGTGCGGGTAAAACATCATGAAACCACAGAAATAGAAACAAAGTACAATCAACTACAAGTCTGATGAAAAGAAAAGGAAATAATGTAGCAAAACTAAATATGAAGGTAACATGATTACGAGAAGTCCTCTGACACTATCTCGTCCTCCTGTGCCGGTACGCCTTCGGTCTCAGCTCCCGAACCGTAAACCTCCGGGTAGTCTTCAGCTTCATCTAAGCCTGGGAAATAGCCAGGTCCTCAGGGGACTAGCAAGGTGCATAATATACATGCCAAGGTACAGATATAAAAATATGAACTAAGGCAATCTATTGTATCCGTCTATGTGCTATGCAAGTGAGATACTTTTCTAAAATACCAGACCCTTTCCACTAAGGCTCACTAGCACCTCAGCAGGATATTATCCCCAGTACCGTGTCGTGGCACCAAGGACAATCAATTCTCGACAGTGATAATCCCTTACTCTGTCACAGCGATAAAGGTCACTAAACAACGGGCCATACAACAATAGGTCTGATATTGTAGTCAAGTTCTCCCCAATTTCCATGTCTAGAAACTAGCAATGTCAAATCTGTATAGTCATCTCGAAAGTAAAAGCTATACTGATAAAAAAATCTAGAATGCTAACACGAGGTCAATACCATAAATAGTCATATAAATCTCGCATCATGAATATGTCGGTGTCCTGTGGTCAATCATGTCAATGGACACATCAATATCTACGTAACGCCTAATGTCAATACTCGATGTCACTATCATGACATCGGCACCCGTCTATAAACAGACACTAAGTATCAACGTCCTACGTCATGCAATGCTAATAAAAAAGAACAATAAAATAGAAAATAATAATCTGTAACGAAGGCAAGGCACGCTTACCTGTAACTGCTGTCTGCGGGTGGTCCTGTCCAACTCCGTTGTCCTTGTCGATCCTCCCAAGCTCACCTATAATAATACACTATATTTAATATTCTATATCAACATACCATATATAAATTATATGAGTATCTACGCCTCCTAGTTGCCATAACGTTGTTATGACACTACATCTATTATATAAGTACATATAGGCACCAAAACCTCTCGTAAATATTTTACAATTATAAAAAAATAATATATTTAAATTCTGGAATTTATCTATAAATACTTATATATTTCTATAATTATATTTTCAATAAGGAAACCCTTTCACAAGAGGTCTTATGTTAATGCCACATGTGACTTCCTCAATTTGATCCATTAATTTAATCTCGAAATAATGATTAAATAAAATCAATAAATTCGGTAAAAATCCCAGAAATTAGTTAAAATAGATTTATAATGTTAAAACTTACACAATATAAATTTTAATATGAACTCATGGAGTTTTGACACTTTTGGACACAAGGAAAGCAGAATTTTTTGGAGTTCGGTGACACAGTAAATGTCATAAATTTTTAAAAATAGTAAACGGATGCGAAACCTAACTTTCAGATATGCGTCGGAAAGGTATCGACGTTTAGATTCTGAATAAAAATATAAGAAGGTTAGAAACTGAACTAGATAGGTAAAAAATGGCTTACAACAGAATTTATCGGTTCTGGACACCCTGTCATAGAATCGACGCCACGGGCAAACCTGTCACGCCCCAGAACCAGAATACTGGCAAGTGGGGATGGACAAGGCTAGCTACATAATACCAAAGTATGCCAGTACTATGAAATCGCGTATAAGCTGCCAAGACATGGGGGTTACTTCTACAAGCCAACAGTCGGTCCTAGGTCAAGCAATCCTTGATATCTCAATCACAGGCAATTATACAAGTGCAAGAAGTATGATCATCAGACATACAATAGTAAAGCGTCCCAAATCATATATACATGGATGATCATGAAGCTAATAATACAAGATGGAGAAACTAGCAAGAGTATTAGTCATACATGATAAGCTCTAGCTGCAGTCTAGAATACGCACATCATGTTTATGCCCGTAGGCTAAAGGTCAAGGACCAAAACACGAGCTAAATATGTGCTCAGAGGCTAAATGTCACAAAAGAATAATGTACATAACCAGTGGGAGAATAAAATAAGAAACCCACTTGGGTACTCTGGTGCTATGGATGGTCACCGTCGAGTAGATGGTACGAAAAATCCTCTGTGCTTCTCTATCAGATCTAGCCACACAAAACCAGTGGGGTCAGACCCCCAATAGCAAGTACCATAAAGGAAGCCAAACTATGAACTAAAACTAGCAATCACTAACATCAACAATTAGAGATACAAATGAGTAAGAGCAGATCGAGACTCGTGCACTACCAATACACTTATCCTGAACATAGGAAGACAATAAGTAAGCATCTTGGAGCATAAAGTAATTATCATGCGACATAATGAAAGTGTAGACATGTTAAGTAAACAGAAGCTTGAGAATATGTAAAAGCAATTGAACATGTGAACTTGTGAAATAGCCGGGTCATAAGAGCATGGTGACCTGGCATAGGGAGTCATGTATAGCTTGTGAGATAATTGAACATGTGGGCATGTAAGAATTATATAGAAAGATAATGATAAGTGGACTTAGGAACTAATTCGGAAGTCAAGTTACAACCCTTAAACCAAACAAGGACCTGGGTTGTAACCCTTCTCCTGAACAGAACTTAGTCTCTAATCATTGTGCAGCATAAGGATCATGTAGAACATGTGAGTACCAAATAGGACAACAAATGATAGGATTACTTAGGAACCATTCCGGAAGCCAAGTTACAACCCGTAAACCAAACAAGGACCGGGGTTGTAACCCTTCTCCTGAATAGAACTTTGTCTTAGACCATTTATCGACGAAAGTAAAGCATAAACCATAGAGTACTGAAATAAACATACGGACACTGCCTAGATAAAACTAGACTGGACTGGACTGACTCCATCCATCAATCACGGCCAAGCAATGAGTACGGCATGATACTTTAACTAGCTAGGGTTATCACAAGCCTAGTTACTAGCAAGATGCAATGAGATGGTCCAGCAGTCACAAGCCCTGCAGACTATCCAGTTATCCTTTCGCAGGTTGTGAGTTTTATTAGGTGGATACATCGCCCAAGAGACAAATGTATCCTATGGTGACTTGGGGGTGTAACACATGAAAGTGTGCTGGAAATGTGTCCTACTCGACGGCAGGCTACAAGTCCACTTGAAGCGCCCAGATAACGGGATTGCTTGTGACTGGAAAATCTCTGTATGAGCTACCTGATCAATCCTGTCATTAACTTAGTCAAATTCAGTATAAATCCCTGACCGTGGGAAATCAGGAATTCATGTCCTAGACATGATGCAATACAGAACATGTAGCTTGTACAAACACACTCAAGAGAAACACCCACGGTGTCCAGATCATTTATTACTTGTAAGCCAATAAAGCCGTCGCAACAGCATTCATGGTTTATGTCTTGTCATGTCATGTCATGTCATGTTACTTGTCTGGAGTGCACCACGATGGGTCACTATCATGTTAAGAGTACTTGTTAAGGGTGCGCCACGATGGGCCACAATCATGTTAAACAAAGAAGTGACATGTAACTTGAGTGCACCGCTACGGGTCACTATCGTGTTAAGCAAAGAAAGAAGACATAAATCATAAGTGCACCACAACGAGACACTATTTAGTTAAGCAAATCATAGGCATAAGATAGCATGTAGAAAGATCTTGACGAAAGGCTTATCATAACATGTGAGAAGTAATAGAGATAATAACTACTTGGCACAAAACAATAATTGAATCTGTGCTAATATTTGAGTGTATAAGGGTGTACAAATTATTCTCTAATCATGCAAAATCTTCTAAACATGATAAGAAATTGTTGTGCTATTTAAGATAGGTCGTCGCAATTTAGGCCGAGTACAGAAAGCATGCTAAGAAAATCAAATATTTTTTTTTTACAGAATTAAACTATCAAATCACATGAAAATCTCCAGTTAAAGTGAGACCAGAAGATTCTTGAAGCCAAGACAAAGTTCTAAAACTTTCATGTTTTGAGGTTTATCAGACTCTGGCTACAAAATAATTTAAACGGGCAAAATAGTGAAATAGTGAAACGGCTACTGCACCGGCGCATGGAAATTCTGCGCCATACCGACACGTAAGAATCATCGCCCCAAACAGCCAAGTCAGTCATACTAAGATCATGTCAAAGCCCAAGGAACCAGCAGGAAGACACGAAATATACCAATAAACATAAGGGGTCATGATAGGTCTAGAGGGGTACAGCCTAGACGGATTAGAAAACATGGAAGTGTACGACTAAGTATATGAGGTCATACACCCACACCAGGGGGTTATGCGCACACATGGAGGCTATGAGCACACATGGAGGCTATGAGCACCCATGGAGACTATGAGCACCCATGAAGGCTATGAGCACCCATGAAGACTATGAGCACCCATGAAGACTATGAGTCCACATAAAATGTTATGCGCCCACACAAACACTATGAGCCCATACAAAATACTATGAGCCTACATAAAATGTTATGCGCCCACACAAACACTATAAGTCCACACAAAAAACTATGAGCCCACATAAAATGTTATGCGCCCACACAAACACTTTGAGTCCACACGAACACCATGAGTCTAAGGGACGTTATGCGCCCAAAGGCTATGCGCTCGCACTGCTTGTGGGCGCATAGCATGCGCAATAATGAAAGGCCTATGCGCCCACAGCAGTTTTCCACTCAAGAGTGTGCAAACACTGTTCTTCTTCCCCACTTGGCCGAGGATGAACTCCAAGGAACCTAAGAACTTCAAATGTCCATAACTTGGTCAAAATAACTCCAAATTAGGACTTTCAAATGTCAAAATGGGGTAGAACAAACTTTTCTACAACATGGAACAATCAAAACTTAAAAATAATGAAGTTTGATAGACCAAAATCCAAGAAATCCAAAAATAATATAAACTTAGATCTATAAGAAGTTATCCTCCAAAATCCAAAATACCAAGAACTAAAATGTTTTAGAATGTAGCAATGAAGAGAATGGAACAATTAAAATCACATTTGTCCAATATTTGGCAAGATGTAATTGCCTTACGTTGGAAAAGAAAATGGAAGGTAGAAGAAAATGAAAAGTGAATGGAGGAGAGAGAGAGAGAGAGAGAGAGAGGGGTGGGTTTTTATACAAAATCCTTTTTCATGTAAAACCAACCCAAACCAAACAAAGCAAGCTAGGTTGAATCAAACCAAGTCAAGATAAATTTATACCTTGGAAAATTTTTAAAATATTTCGAAAACCAAGAATTAAAAAATACGGCTCAAAATACGTACCCGTATATAAATACCGATACAGTGAGACGGGGTCTCACAAAACTGCTTAGAAATGGGAAATCTGGCGATCAGGTGTTGGATTAGGCACACAAAGTTAACTACTAGATTTGGTTTGAGGAGAAACGGATAAGTAAAAGTGGGTGAAACTTCATCTACAAGTCGACTAACCTGCTGTGACGTTTCAGACTTCGATTCGACGGAGTTTCGGCCCAAGTAGCACGTCGTGCACCTTCTAACGGCCGCAAAATTGCTCCTACTATTGCTAGGGTGGAGGAGGACGTTGAGGGGGTCGCATGAGTGGTGGTGGCGATACAGAGATCGAGGAAAATTAGGATTTTGTGAAGGAAAAGGGGGTCGGCTATGTGGGGTCGGCCTTGGAGTGGTGGCTACTAGGTTTGGGGGGGGGGGGGTTATGGAGTAGTGGGCGGTTATGAGAGAGGGGGATGGTTAGGGTTTGATATATATATATATATATATATATATATATATATATATATATATATATATATATATATATATATATATATATATATATATATATATATATATTATTAGGGCATGGGCTATGGTTTGATCTAATTTGGATATGATTTGGTTCTCCAAATCATACTATTATTAATAGGTTTCCTATTTTGGTTAGATGTTTGACAAAGCCAAATATATAAGGAAATATTGCATAAGGTTGTAATTAAACCTCTAAAATTCTCTTAAATATATGTATACTTGGTTTTGGTACTCCTAGTTAGGCCCTAACTAGTAGGGTTGACTAGGTTAGGGTCTAAGTATCATTATTAGTTAAATTGGACCCGAAATCAATTTAATGAGTCTCATGTGCCATTTACAAATAAGTAGCACATGGAAACTCGATTGGATGGTACACCCTAGACATGTGCATTGTAGACTTAAAATGGATCAAAACCATATATTGGGTCATACAGTTTTGATCTATGTCAAGTCCCAAAATCAAATTAGAAGTTGGCTTAAAAATTACGTCAATGGCTCAAATTGGCCTAAGTTGGCCTGAAGTTGAACGAAGTCAAAGGAATGTTGGAAAGCAAAATTGGAAGGGACATGATATATGAAACTGAAGGTGGATGAGTCTAGAATTCAAATATGGAACTGGATTTAATAAAACAATATTTGTTGTGTTTCAAAAATCAAAGCTACAGTAAACTACTAACATAGTCGTTATTGATTTTAATAAATTAAAATATCCATATAAAATAATTAAAAATAAGATCCAAAAATCAGGGGGCTTACAACCTACCCTCCTTAGAAAATTTTGCCCTCAAAATTTAAAATAATACAATTATATAAAAAAAACTTATCATAAGATTAATTAATCTAAGACTTACAGGCATCTACGAATAAGTGGGGATAACGCTCACGCATAGAATCTTCACGCTCCCAAGTTGATTCTCCCGGAGAATGGTGCCTCAATGCAATACGAACCAGTCTAATCATCTGGCCTCTGAACGTCTTCTCACTCGTATCCAAGATATCTACCGGCTGCTCCTCGTATGATAAACTGGATCCCACCGTGATCTCAGAGTGATCGACCACATGACTGGGATCAGTCACACACCTCCTCAGCTATGAGACATGGAATACATCATGCACTCCCTCTAGTGATGGGGGTAATACAAGACGAAATTCCACCTCTCATACACGCTCAATGATATCGAACGGTCCAATATCCCTTGGACTCAACTTTCCTCTACTCCCGAATCTAATGGTGCCCCGCATTGGTCAGATCCTCAGAAATACATGCTCTCCCTCCTTGAATTCCAGTGGTCGACGATGCGTATCGGCCCAATGCTTTTGTCGGTCTTGAGCTGCCTGAAGATGACTCTGAATCCGCTTTACTTTCTTGACTGTCTGCGTCACAAGCTCTAGTCCAAGTATCTGTCGCTCTCCCACGTCGCTCCAACATATGGGTGATCTATACTTCCTCCCATACAATGCTTTATATGGTACCATTTGTATACTAGCTTGGTAACTGTTATTGTAGGAGAATTCTACCAAGTGCAGGTGATCCTCCCAAGAGCCTCTAAAGTCCAATAAATACGCCCTCAACATGTCTTCTAGGGTATGAATAGTGCGCTCCGACTGACCATTCGTCTGTGGATGATACGAAGTGCTGAACTTGAGTCTCGTACCAAAAGCTCTCCTGCATATTCCTTCAAAAATGTGAGGTGAATCTAGAATCCCTGTCTGAGACTATACTAACGGGTACCCTATGAAGTTTTACAATTTGTCTTATGTACAAGTCAGCTAACATCTCGGTGGAGTGTCCCACTTTGAACGGCAGAAAATGTGCCGATTTGTGAGCCTATCCATGTCACGCCCCAGAACCAGAATACTGGAGAGCGGGAGCAGACATAGCCAGCTACGTATATGAAATGGATTCCATCTCGCTATACGGTCACGGCTGTCTAGATACATGAGGGTTTAACTACAAGCCAACAGTCTCTTAAGGTCATGAACAAGCCTAGTGTCTCAATCACAAGCAAGTAAATATTACAAGATGTTAGATCACCAAATATACAATAGTAAGGCGTCCCAAACATTACATATTCAGTTGATCATGAAGCTAGTCGTTACAAAATGTTAGGACTAGCAAGAGTTTTAGTCATACATGATCAACCCTAGGATCTGTCAATCATGTTACAGCCCGTAGGCAGACAGTATAAGTACAATCGAGCTAAACAGGTGCTCGTCGGCTAAACGCCTCAAAAGAATATTTTTACAATAAAGTAGGAGATCAAAAATAAACCCACTCGTTGCCCTGGTTACGTCTAGTCGCCACCATCGGGCTGGAAAGTCGGTAGATCCTCTGGAGCTGCTCCGAAATCTGGCCATACAAAACCAGCTGGATTAGACCTCAGAAAGAGCAAGTGCCACAAAGAAAGCTTCACTTAGGAACTAAAACCAGCAACTAGCACAGAAGATAATAATATATAGTAAAACTGGAGAAAATATAACATCACGAGGATATATGGTAAGATAACCATGGGACCATTCAGATAACCAGGTTACAATCCTTAAACCAAATAAGGACCGGAATTGTAACCCTTCGTCTGAACCGAACTTGGTTTCACCTATTTATCGGTAAGATAATATAAGAATTCAGAGCATGCAATAATCTATACAGGATCAAGGCAAGACTAGACTGATAATTCCTCATCCAACAATCACGGCCAAGCAATAAGTACGGCTTGATACTTTAACTAGCTAGGGTTATCACAGGCCTAGTTACTAGCAATATGCAGTGAGATTATTCCACAGCCACAGGCCCTGCAGACCATCTAGATTACCCAGGTCGAAAGTTAGGGGTTGAATTCAGGTGGGTACATCGTCCAGGAAACGCATGTACCCTTAGGTAGCTTGAAGGGTGCAACACATGACAGTGTGCTGGAAATGTGCCCTACTCGACGGCAGGCTACAGATCCCAGGCGCGCCCAGGTAACGGGATTGCCTGTAGCTGGGAGATCTCTTTATGACTAATGTATTAATCTAGTTATTAGCCTTAGTCCATTTCAGTAGGTACTCCTGACCGTGGTACTCAGGAGTCCCCTCCTAGACATGATGTAAGACAGGACTAGATTATTTGTACAAGCACAATCGCCCACGGTGTCCAGGTTACGTATACAGGTCATGTCATGTCAGGTAGCCGTCGCAACAGCTTATCAAGATATATCATGTCAGGTTATCATGTCAAGAGTACTTGTCAGGAGTGCGCCACGACGGGCCACTATCAGGTCATGTCATGTTAGTTCCTTGTCACACCATGTCATGTACAATTGTTATTTCAATCATGTCAATCAAATCGTGATTTATCAAGTTCAGGACAAAAGACGTAAGGATATAAAATGGGCGTAAAAATATACAATAAAGGTAAAGGTGTACGCCATAAGAACTCAAGTTACGCAAGGGGGTTACAAGACATGGGCAAAATAATAATAAAACAACAGTACACAGAGCTATAGGAGAGCCATGCGGCTCAGGCATATGCGGCCAGGAATGATCTCATGCGGCGGAGAAGAGAACAGTCCATGCGGCTGAATAGGGTCAGGCGCATGCGGCTAAAAGGGAAAGGCTTATGCGGTTGAAGGGTATCAGTCATATGCGGCCAGCGGTAAGGGAGGGGCGTATGCGGCTCAGCCAGAACATTTCATGCGGCTAGGAAGATTGGCGCTATGCGGTTACAAGGGGAGCAAAGCCATGCGGCTCACGGGGGGAAGCGCTCTCATGCGGCTGGAACGGACTCGGGTTCATGCGGTCCGCAGAGCAAAGGTCCATACGGCTAGAAAAGACAAGGCCTCTGCGGTCAATAAGGAGAGTAGGCTTATGCGGCTGACACAATGGCCTCATGCGGCGGGCTGAAAGTAGGTCCATACGACTAGAAAAATTGGTGCATATGCGGCCAGACTACCATGCGGCTGGGGGAACACTTGCCGTATGAAATGCTCATGCGGTCAAGTCTAAGCACAGTTCATCTTCTCCAAAATTTCGAGAAGAATAACACCATGAGAGCCAAGTTCTCAAGCTCCATAACTCAGTCATTCGGAGCCCAAATCCGAACTTCCATAGGTCAAAATGGGGCAGAACAAAATTCTCTACAACAAGGACCATCAGAACTTGACAATAACAAGATTAAGTAGATCAAAACCTAAGAAATTCGAAAATAATATAAACTTAGATCTACAAGAATCTGGCCATGGAAAGTAAAAATGCCAAGTATTAAAGTAAGTTAAAATACTGTAAGGAAGAGAATGAAGCAATAAAATTGGAGTTCCTCCATGAAGCAAGTTGCACTTGCCTAGACCCCTCTCTCTCTCTGGTAGGTGAAGAAGTTAATGGAGGAAAGAAGAAGAGTAATGAAGAGAGAGGAGGAAGAATGGGTAATAAATACTAAAGGTGGTGGTAGGTAGGGGGTTCACCCTTGGTTCATAAGGAACCAAAGCAAACCGAGCCAAGCCGAACCAACCCAAGAATAAACCAAGCCATAAAGAAAACTAAGCAACGAATCATGCAATACAAGATAAAATACGTACACGTATTCCAAAATACGTAATACGAACCACAGGCATTGCAACTCTACCCACCTTAAAAGAATTCCGTCCTCGAAATTTAATTAAGAGGCTAGAGAGACGAGGACAAGCTATATTAATCATAAGCAAGCTATAACTAGGCAGGCAATCACTCATTCAAGCAAGGAATCGAAGGCATGAGGCATAAGGAAGACATTATACCTCACGAGTCAAACAAGTCGGAATATCGCGATCGGATATTATCCTCACGCTCTCACGTTGACTCACCCAAAGAGTGATGACCCCAAGCGACTCGGACTAACTTGATAGTCTTATTCTTGAGTGTCTTCTCTCTCCGGTCCAATATAGACACGGGCCTCTCCTCATACGAAAGGTTGGTACCAACAACCAATTCCGAATGATCTAGGATGTGGCTCGGGTCCGGGATATACCGTCGTAATTGGGATACATGGAACACGTCATGCACCTCGCTTAGCGACGACGGAAGAGCGAGACGATAGGATACATCTCCTACTCGCTCCAGAATGTCAAATGGCCCTATATACCTAGGACTAAGCTTTCCTCGTACGCCGAAAGGAATGACGCCACGGTTAGGTAAAATCCTCAGGAATACATGGTCCCGACAGAAAACTCGAGAGGGCGCCGATGAGAATCGGTCCAATGGCGCTGGCGATCTTGGGCAACTCGAAGATGATCCCGGACTCTTTTGACCACTTCGACTATCTGGGCAATAATTTCTGGGCCGAGCATCTGTCTCTCTCCGACATCATCCCATGCTAGCGGGGATTTGCACTTCCTACCATACAGTGCCTCAAACGGTGCCATCTGGATACTGGCTTGGAAGCTGTTGGTGTACGAGAACTCCACCAGGTGCAAGTGATCTTCCTACGAACCACCGAAGTCAAGTGTACAGGACCGCAACATATCTTCAAGAGTCTGGATTGTACGCTCCGACTGACCATCTGTCTGCGGATGATACGTTGAACTGAACTGGAGATGAGTTCCCAAACTCTCCTGCAGGCTACACCAAAAGTGCGACGTGAATCTCGAATCTCGGTCCGAGGTGATACTGACTGGCACTCCGTACAACCTGACAATCTGCCTGAGGTACATCTCTGTTAACTGAGCTGTCGACTGACCGACTCTGAACGGGAGGAAGTGAGCTACCTTCGTGAGCCTGTCAACTATAACCCAAATAGCATCTCGACCAGCTGGGGATCTAGGTAATCCAGTCACAAAATCCATGGTCACATGCTCCAACTTTTATTCTGGAATCGACAAGGGCTGAAAAAGTCCTGCGGGCCTCTGATGTTCAGCCTTAACTTGTTGGCAGACTAAACAACGAGAGACAAACCGGGCTATCTCCCTCTTCATGCCATTCCACCAAAAGTGCTGACGGATATTACGGTACATTTTCGTACCGCCCGGATGAATAGAATATTGAGAACTGTGAGCCTCTGCCATGATTTCCTGTATGATATCTCCACTGGGTACACAAAGACGCTTACCATGCCTAAGTGTACCGTTTTTATGAATGCATAACTCGGGTCGCCGGCCTGCCTCACACTCTGCTCTGAGTCGCTGAAGCTTGGAATCTGTTGACTGCGCCATCCGGATCCTCTCGACTATAATGGACTGAACTTGCATGCTGGCCATCAATGCTACACTGGAAGGAAGAACAACTTCAATACCCATCTTCTGAAGATCTGCTAATAGCTCTGGTTGCGCTGTTAGGAAATAGACTCCGGCTGTCCTGCTCAATGCATCTGCAACAACGTTGGCCTTTCCGGGATGATACTGCAAGTTGACATCATAATCCACAAGAAGCTCCAGCCACCTCCTCTGACGCATGTTAAGATCCTTCTGGGTAAAAACATACTTCAGGCTCTTATGGTCGGTGAAAATATCCACCCTATCTCCGTACAAGTAGTGCCTCCACAACTTAAGTGCCAACACTACTGCTGCCAGCTCCAAGTCATGGGTTGGGTAATTCCTCTCATGATCACGAAATTGCCGTGACGCATAAGCTATTACCTTCCCATGCTGCATCAGAACACATCCTAGGCCTCTGCCTGAAGCATCACAATATACCGAGAATCCTCCAGTTCCATCTGGAAGCGTGAGAATGGGAGCCGTCATCAAGCCTCGCTTTAACTTCTCGAATGAATCCTGACATTCTGCTGTTCAAGCAAACTGCACATCCTTGCGGGTCAATTGGGTCAATGGCGCTAAAATCCGAGCAAAATCTGAAATAAACCGTCGGTAGTAGCCGGCCAATCCAAGAAAACTGCGAACTTCTGCAACGCTGCTGGTCACTGGCCATGACTCAATAGCCACAATCTTCTGGGGATCCACTTCTACTCCTCCTCGAGTGATGATGTGACCCAAGTATGAAATGCGATCGAGCCAGAACTCGTATTTACTGAACTTGGCATATAACTGGTGCTCCCTGAGAGTCTGAAGAACCACACGGAGATGCTGCTCATGCTCCTCCTCACTCTTGCTGTAGACCAGGATGTCATCCAAGAACACAATCACAAACTGATCCAAGTAAGGCATGAAGATGCGATTCATGAGATCCATGAATACCGCCGGCGCATTGGTTGCTCCAAAGGGTATAACAAGGAACTCCCAATGCCCATACCTCGATCTAAAAGCTGTTTTCGGGATGTCCTGCTCTCTGACTCTGATCTGATGATATCCTGAGTGCAAGTTGATCTTCGAGAATACTGCTGCCCCTTTGAGCTGATCAAACAAGTCATCTATCCTCGGAAGAGGGTATCTGTTCTTGATTGTCACTGAGTTCAAGGTACGATAATAAATACATAACCTGGACGTACCATCCTTCTTTTTCACAAAAAGCATCGGGGCTCCCCAAGATGATCCACTAGCACGAATGAATCCCTTGGTCCTAAGTTCTTCAATCATCTTGTACAAGATCTCCAACTCTGAAGGCGCCATCCTGTAGACTCTCTCTGATGCTGGGGCTGTCCCGGGAATCAAGTTTATGGTGAACTCGATCTCCCGCTCTGGCGGCATACCTGGACGCTCTTCTGGGAAAACATCTGGAAACTCTTCTACTACCCGAGGCAACTACACTGCCGCTACTGCCATCCGCAACACTGGAGGAGAAGGCTCAACTTCGCCTCGGGAAAAGGAAAACTCTGGCTCGCCTGGAATGCTAAAAACAACCCTACCAATATGGCAGTCTATTCTAGCATACTGGTTCCTCAACCAATCCATCCCTAGGACCACATCATAATCGGCCATCGGGAACTCTATCATTCTAGCGGGAAATTCCTTACCGCTAACTACGATCCGACATGAGGAAAACACCCTATCGACTCCCATAAGTCCGTTACCAGTAAGTATATTGAGCCTTACTGATAATGACTCAGGCTCCAATCCTATCCGTGTCGCAAATCGTGCAGACATAAAAGAATGCGATGCACCAGAATCAAATAAAGCTGAAGCTGGAAAGGAGTTGACGAGAATAGTACCTGCCACTACCTCTCCTGGTGCCAATCCTTCCTCTGCGGTCATCACCATAGCCTGACCATGCCCTCGGGGTGCTGGTCCCCTCTGCTGAAATCCTCGCTGCCTATTCTGACTCAAGACTTGGGCTTGAGCATACTGCTGGGGGTTCTGCTGCTGGAATATCTGGGACTGAGGCGGCAAGGGCCTCGGCAATTGATACTGCTGCTGCTGGACCGGAGCTGGTCCTCTTACCGAAGAGCTAGAAAGGTTGGACGATGACGAACCACCCCTATTCGGGCAGGATCCAACCCTGTGGTCTGCTGCTCCATAAGCCAGACACAATTCCTGTACCCTGCGACACTCTGCCACTATATGGCCTGACTTCCCACAATGAGAACATCCCATTGCGGAAGACTGCCTCTGCTTCTGCTGCTGCTGCTGTGGGTACGTCGGGGCTGAATGCTGAACCGACGTCACTGAGGCCGCTCGCCTCGAAGCTCCAATAGTCAAAGCCCTGGCTGCCGGGGCTGGGGCTGAAGACTGATTCATCTGGCCGTGGGATCTCTTCCGACCTCCGGCCCTATCCACAATCCTCTGGGAGGTATACTCATGCCTTCTAGCTGCTCTCAAGACTGCATCAAAAGTCTGATGCTCAAACTGCTCAACTGCCAACAAAATCTCCAGGTGAAGCCTTTGCTGAAATCGCTGGGCTCTATCATACTCGGTTGCCACCAAGGTGGGAGCAAACCGACTGAGCCTCGAAAACTCGGCCGCATATTCGTCGACCGTTCTGCCCATTTGTTTCAGATTGGTGAACCTCGTCTGTAGATCGTACCGAGCTACAGCATCAAAATACTTGGTCTGGAATCTCTTCCTGAATACTGTCCAAGCAATGGGTGCTGCTAATCCAATGACCAGAGCCGCCCACCAGCTGCGGGCCAAATCCAACAACTGCAGGCGCACTACGGCCACCTTCTCGTTCTCTGGGGTCCTGGCTGCTTCTAGAATCACCTTTGTGTCCTGAAGCCAAGCATCTGCAGCGATAGCATCTTCACTACCGTCGAAGAAGGGAGGGTTCAAGTGCTTGAAGATGTTGGCCGCGTTGTTACCCTGATGACCGCCCCTGGTCAAAGCATCCGTCACTGCCTGGTGCAAGGCATCTCCTCGACGATCTTGGGAAGCTATCAAGGTCCTGACGAGACCTACCAAGGTGCCATCATCAGGCTCGACATGCTGAACTGGCTGGACTGGTGGCTCTCCGCCAAAAGGCACGACTCTGGAGGCTACTCCGGAATGCTGGGCTTGATCTCCTGGTTGCTGCTAATCCACGGGGAGTGCTTCGCCTTGCTGACCGGCAGGTCCAGGAACAATGCCGCTGAAGAAGACGACATGGGGAACAATAAGAAAGGACCAGGACAGATCAACGATACAAGCATATGATCGGGACAAGAATCCAGGGATTCAAAAGATACGAGCAGAGATCAAAGACGAATACTGATTGAGACATATATTCGGTAACCCTCACATATCTTGATTTACAAGACCTGCATGGGCCACCACTTAAACCATGTCACGCTCCAGAACCAGAATACTGGAGAGCGGGGGCAGACATAGCCAGCTACGTATATGAAATGGATTCCATCTCGCTATACGGTCACGGCTGTCTAGATACATGAGGGTTTAACTACAAGCCAACAGTCTCTTAAGGTCATGAACAAGCCTAGTGTCTCAATCACAAGCAAGTAAGTAAACGTTACAAGATGTTAGATCACCAAATATACAATAGTAAGGCGTCCCAAACATTACATATTCAGTTGATCATGAAGTTAGTCGTTACAAAATGTTAGGACTAGCAAGAGTTTTAGTCATACATGATCAACCCTAGGATCTGTCAATCATGTTACAACCCGTAGGTAGATAGTAAGTAAGTACAATCGAGCTAAACAGGTGCTCGTCGGCTAAATGCCTCAAAAGAATATTTTTACAATAAAGTGGGAGATCAAAAATAAACCCACTCGTTGCCCTGGTTACGTCTAGTCGCCACCATCGGACTGGAAAGTCGATAGATCCTCTGGAGCTGCTCCAAAATCTGGCCATACAAAACCAGCTGGGTCAGACCCCAGAAAGAGCAAGTACCACAAAGGAAGCTTCACTTAGGAACTAAAATCAGCAATTAGCACAGAAAATAATAATATATAGTAAAATTGGAGAAAATATAACATCATGAGGATATATGGTAAGATAACCATGGGACCATTCAGATAACCAGGTTACAATCTTTAAACCAAACAAGGACCGGGATTGTAACCCTTCGTCTGAACCGAACTTGGTTTCACCCATTTATCGGTAAGATAATATAAGAATTCAGTGCATACAATAATCTATACATGATCAAGGCAAGACTAGACTGATAATTCCCCATCCAACAATCACGGCCAAGCAATAAGTACGGCTTGATACTTTAACTAGCTAGGGTTATCACAGGCCTAGTTACTAGCAATATGCAGTGAGATTATTCCACAGCCACAAGCCCTGCAGACCATCCAGGTTACCCAGGTCGAAAGTTAGGGGTTGAATTCAGGTGGGTACATCGTCCAGGAAATGCATGTACCCTTAGGTAGCTTGAAGGGTGCAACACATGATAGTGTGCTGGAAATGTGCCCTACTCGACGGCAGGCTACAGATCCCAGGCGCGCCCAGGTAACGGGATTGCCTGTAGCTGGGAGATCTCTTTATGACTAATGTATTAATCTAGTTATTAGCCTTAGTCCATTTCAGTAGGTACTCATGGCCGTGGTACTCAGGAGTCCCCTCCTAGACATGATGCAAGACAGGACTGGATTATTTGTACAAGCACAATCGCCCACGGTATCCAGGTTACTTATACAGGTCATGTCATGTCAGGTAGCCGTCGCAACAGCTTATCAAGATATATCATGTCAGGTTATCATATCAAGAGTACTTGTCAGGAGTGCGCCACGACGGGCCACTATCAGGTCATGTCATGTTAGTTCCTTGTCACACCATGTCATGTACAATTGTCATTTCAATCATGTCAATCAAATCGTGATTTATCAAGTTCAGGACAAAAGACGTAAGGATATAAAATGGGCGTAAAAATATACAATAAAGGTAAAGGTGTACGTCATAAGAACTCAAGTTACGCAAGGGGGTTACAAGACATGGGCAAAATAATAATAAAACAACAGTACACAGAGCTATAGGAGAGCCATGCGGCTCAGGCATATGCGGCCAGGAATGATCTCATGCGGCGGAGAAGAGAACAGTCCATGCGGCTGAATAGGGTCAGGCGCATGCGGCTAAAAGGGAAAGGCTTATGCGGTTGAAGGGTATCAGTCATATGCGGCCAGCGGTAAGGGAGGGGCGTATGCGGCTCAGCCAGAATATTTCATGCGGCTAGGAAGATTGGCGCTATGCGGTTACAAGGGGAGCAAAGCCATGCGGCTCACGGGGGGAAGGGCTCTCATGCGGCTGGAACGGACTCGGGTTCATGCGGTCCGCAGAGCAAAGGTCCATGCGGCTAGAAAAGACAAGGCCTCTGCGGTCAATAAGAAGAGTAGGCTTATGCGGCTGACACAATGGCCTCATGCGGCGGGCTGAAAGTAGGTCCATACGACTAGAAAAATTGGTGCATATGCGGCCAGACTACCATGCGGCTGGGGGAACACTTACCGTATGAAATGCTCATGCGGTCAAGTCTAAGCACAGTTCATCTTCTCCAAAATTCCGAGAAGAATAACACCATGAGAGCCAAGTTCTCAAGCTCCATAACTCAATCATCCGGAGCCCAAATCCGAACTTTCATAGGTCAAAATGGGGCAGAACAAAATTCTCTACAACAAGGACCATCAGAACTTGACAATAACAAGATTAAGTAGATCAAAACCTAAGAAATCCGAAAATAATATAAACTTAGATCTACAAGAATCTGGCCATGGAAAGTAAAAATGCCAAGTATTAAAGTAAGTTAAAATGCTGTAAGGAAGAGAATGAAGCAATAAAATTGGAGTTCCTCCATGAAGCAAGTTGCACTTGCCTAGACCCCTCTCTCTCTCTGGTAGGTGAAGAAGTTAATGGAGGAAAGAAGAAGAGTAATGAAGAGAGAGAAGGAAGAATGGGTAATAAATACTAAAGGTGGTGGTAGGTAGGGGGTTCACCCTTGGTTCATAAGGAACCAAAACAAACCGAGCCAAGCCGAACTAACCCAAGAATAAACCAAGCCATGAAGAAAACTAAGCAAGGAATCATGCAATACAAGATAAAATACGTATACGTATTCCAAAATACGTAATACGAACCACAGGCATTACAATCCACAACACCCAAACTGCGTCCTTCCCACTAGGAATCCTCAAAAATCCAGTAACAAAATCCATAGTAATATCCTTCCACTTTCATTCAGGAATATGAAGCGGTTGCAACATACCTACGTCCTCTGATGTTCTGCCTTTACTTGCTGACAGACCAAGCACTTTGCTACAAAACATACAATCTTCCTCTTCATACCATGCCACCAATAGTACTGCTTCAAGTCCCGATACATCTTAGTACTCCCGGGATGAATAGAATAAATAGAACTGTAGGCTTCACTCATCATCTTCTGCCTCAATTCTCCATTTGGAACATATAAGGGATTCCCGCACCTTAATGTCCCATCCTCATGAATACGAAGTCCTATCTGCTCTCCAGCCTCTGTCCTCTTACGAAGTCTTTAAAATCTTGCATCTGTAGACAAAGCTGTCTTGATCCTATCCACGAGCGACGATTGCACTTCTATATTGGCAAGTATTCTTTGATGTCCCGGCATAATGACTTCTATTCCAAGCTCCTGAAAATCCTCTAATAAATGTGGCTGGGCTGTCAAGAAATATGCAGTAGGCTTCCTACTCAAAGCATCCGCCACTACGTTCGCCTTGCCAGGATGGTACTGCAATTCTACATCATAGTCTGTCATGAGCTCCAACCACCGCCTATGTCTCATACTTAGCTTCTTTTGCGTGAAGACATAGTTCAAGTTCTTATGATCCGTAAATATCTCCATATGCTCTCCGTACAAATAATGCCTCCATAGCTTCAATGCAAAGATCACCGCTACTAACTCCAGATCATGAGTAGGGTACTTCTTCTCATGTACCCTCAACTGTCTTGATGCATAAGCTATGACCTTTCTGTGTTGCATCAAAACACATCCAAGTCTACTACCTGACGCATCACTATAAACCACGAATCCTCCCGATCAGAAGGAAGCGTCAAAATAGGTGCTGAGGTCAACCTCTTTTTCAATTCTTTAAAAGCCTTCTGACAATCTTCTGTCCATCAAAACTCTTGATCCTTGCGCGTCAACCGCGTCATTGGATCTATAATCCGTGAAAAATTCTCTATGAACCTGCGATAATACCCGACAAGTCTGAGAAAGCTCCTAACTTCTGCAATCGATATCGGTGTCAGCCAAGGCTCTACAGTAGCTATCTTCCCCGGATCCACTGAGAGTCCTTACCCCGAGATAACGTGTCCCAAGGAAAGAAACTCTGTCAAGGCAGAATTCACACTTGCTAAGCTTGGCATAGAATCTCTCCTTCCTTAATACTCTCAATACAACTCTAAAATGCTCCTAAAAAAATAAGTCAGGGATAAAAGTGTTTACTAGAGAAGGATTCTAATACCAGTAATCATTCCATTCTATCGTAGGTATAGTATTATCAATCCATTCAATGATACCCGTTAGTTCACTTCTAGCAATTACTCCTAATAGGCTCTAAGCATAAGATATACAGGAACTCATACTCGACTCATAATTTCATTAGGATTCATCTCTAAGAAACTTACCCGTTTCTAGCTACCCAGTATCATAATCACACTAATAATCTAGCTTACTTATATTCTATAATATAACTATAAGGTTTGTCTATTTTAGTCATTTAATAAGTATAAGGTAACGAGAACCTAAGGCTGGGTTAAACAAACTTATATACCAATTTCAAACAACGGTAGGGTCAAGCAAAGCATGAAGGTTGGTCAAATTATTTCCAAGAACGGTATGATGCCAAACAAAAATACATAGGACGTAGTCTAGATAAGACTCAAGAACCATATATCTCCGTGATTATATCACATGAAGTTACTGCCACGCCAGTGTGCATCCGGCTATAAATAACTTTTTTGTTCCATAATACGACAGATAGCAGCATTACACATCTGTCATGCCAAATAATACAGGTTCAAGTAGAATTGAGAAACATATGTAGCAATGATATCGTCATCTGAAGTCCTGCCTCACCAGTATTTCTTTGGCTACAAAAACTTTGATTTCGTAATACAAGGATAAATATAATTTCTCAACTTTTTTTTGAACCGATTCATAGGACACTTTCTAACAACTTAGCGAAAAGAAACAAGAAGAATTACTCAAGAAGTCAAGATGAAAGGGTTTAGTCAAATCTTGAGTAGGAAAGAACACAAAAGCAATCATGTTAAGAAAGAAGGTAACATGAAAGCAATCATGCAAAGAGTCATAGAGAAGTTTGTAACACTAGTTGTGGATGTATCCTCAAGTCCTATTTCTCAATCAGTGTTAGGCTCGCAGTAGTATGACTATCCTAGGTATCACTACGAATTCGCACAATTCACGAAGACTCGACCTGCACTTATGACTTCTAATGTTTGTGCCCCAGTTTTCCTGATGTGATAGTAAAGGAAAGATACGTCCACTATGAAGATCCGTCTTATTAGCACGAATAAATAAGGATTACGGTAGAACATAATCAAACTGGATGCAAGTCAAACAATCAAGTGATAGTTCGAAACGAAATCAAGAAAGATATCAGGCATGTGGATGTGATCCTATGGGTCTTTCATATTCTAATTGCAGGCTCACTTCGGTACAGTAACGTAACCGAAGTGATTAACTGACCTGCATAAGCCATCACAAAGATATGTAATACTCTAGTCCCAAAATGCGTAGGACCAGGAATACGAATACATGCCAGCAGTACTTCACTAATGGGCCAAGCTACACAACAAGCCATTAACGAAATACTTAAGCTGTAAATCATGATAACACCCAGAAATACAACACAGTCCACAGGTATATACATCTAATCACATCCACATAGTCCACAAAGAAATCAAGAATAACTAAGGAAATGTCTCAAATATCCAGCAATAAAAGTAATAAAGTCTGTGTGGATAAAACATTCCGAAACCACAGAGATAGAAACAAAGTACAAATCAACTATAAGTCTGATGAAAAGAAAAGGAAATAATGTAGCAAGACTAAATATGAAGGTAACATGATCACGAGAAGTCCTCTGGCACTATCTCGTCCTCCTGTGCCGGTACTCCTCCGGTCTCAGCTCCTGAACCGTAAACCTCCGGGTAGCCGTCAGCTTCGTCTAAGCCTGGGAAATAGCCAGGTCCTCAGGGGACTAGCAAGGTGCATAATATACATGCCAAGGTACAGATATAAAAATATGAACTAAGGCAATCTACTGTATCCGTCTATGTGCTATGCAAGTGAGATACTTTTCTAGAATACTAGACCCCTTCTACTAAGGCTCACTAGCACCTCAGCATGATATTGTCCCCAGTACCGTGTTGTGGCACCAAGGACAATCAATTCTCGACAGTGATAATCTCTTACTCTGCTACAGAGATAAAGGTCACTAAACAACGGGCCATACGACAATAGATCTGATATTGTAGTCAAGTTCTTCCCAATCTCCATGTCTAGAATCTAGCAATGTCAAGTCTGTATGGTCATCTCAAAAGTAAAAGCAATACTGATAAAGAAATCTAGAAGGCTAACACGAGGTCAATACCACGAATAGTCATGTAAATCTCGCATCATGAATGTGACGATGTCCTGTGGTCAATCGTGTCAATGGACACATCAATATGTACGTAATGCCTAATGTCAATACTCGATGTCACTATCATGACATCGACACCCGTCTATAAATGGACACTAATTATCAACGTCCTACATCATGCAATTCTAATAAAAAAAGAACAATAAAATAGAAAAGAATAATCTGTAACGAAGGCAAGGTACGCTTACCTGTAACTGCTGTCTGCGGATGGTCCTGTCCAACTCCGGTGTCCTTGTCGATCCTCCTAAGCTCACTTATAATAATACACTATATTTAATACTCTATATCAACATACCATATATAAATTATATGAGTATCTACGCCTCCTAGTTGTCATAACGTTGTTACGATACTGCATCTATTATATAAGTACATATAGGTACCAAAACCTCTCGTAAATACTTATAATTATAACAAAATAATATATTTAAGTTCTAAAATTTATCAATAAATACTTATATATTGCTATAATTATGTTTTCAATAGGAGAACCCTTTCACAAGTGGTCTTATGTCAATGCCACATATGACTACCTCAATTCGATCCATTAATTTAATCCCGAAACAATGATTAAATAAAATTAATAAATTGTGTAAAAATCCCAAAAATTAGTTAAAATAGTATTTATAATGTTAAAACTTGCATAACATAAAGTTTAATATGAACTCATGGAGTTTTGACACTTTTGGACACAAGGAAAGCAGAATTTTTCGGAGTTCAGTGACACGGCAAATGTCATGAATTTTTAAAAATAGTAAATGGATGCGAAACCTAACTTTCAAATATACTTCTGAAAGGTATCGATGTCTAGATTCTGAATAAAAATATAAGAATGTTAGAAAGTGAAGTTAGATAGGTGAAAGAAGGCTCGCAATAGAATTCATCGGTTCTGGACATCTTGTCGTAGAATCGACGGCACGGGCAAACCGCTTGGAAATGGGGGATCCGACGATCAAGGGTTGGAGAGAACACACAAAGGTAACTCTCAGATTTGGTTTGAGGAGAAAGGATAAGAAAAAGTGGGTGAAACATCATCTACAAGTTGACTAACCTGCTGTGATATTTCAGACTTCGATTCGGCGGAGTTTCGGCCCAAGTAGCGCATCGTGCACCTCTCCAACGGCCGCAAGGTTGCTCATACAGTTGCTAGAGTAGAAGAGAACGTTGAGGGGGTCGTGTAAGTGGTGGTGGTGGCATGGAGATCGAGAAAAATTGGGGTTTTGTGAAAGAAAGGTGGTCGGCTATGGGGGGTTGGCCTTGGAGTGGTGGAAGCTAGGTTTGTGGTAATTTATGGAGTAGTGGACAGTTATGAGAGAGGAGGATGGTTAGGGTTTGATAGTATATATATTATTAGGGCATGGGCTTTGGTTTGATCTAATTTGGATATGATTTGGTTCTCCAAATCATACTATTATTAATAGGTTTCCTATTTTGGTTAGATGTTTGACCAAGCCAAATATATAAGGGAATATTGCATATGGCTGTAATTAAACCTCTAAAATTCCCTTAAATATATGTATACTTGGTTTTGGTACTCCTATTTAGGTTCTAACTAGTAGAGTTGACTAGGTTAGGGTCTAAGTATCATTATTAGTCAAATTGGACCCAAAAATCAATTTAATGAGTCTCATGTGCCATTTGCCAATAAGTAGCACATAGAAAATCGATTGGATGGTATACCCTAGGCATGTACATTCTAGACTCAAAATGGATCAAAACCATATATTGGGTCATACAGTTACGATCTATATCAAGACCCAAAATCAAATTGGAAGTTGGCTTAAAAATTACGTCAATGGCTCAAATTGGCCTAAGTTGGCCTGAAGTTGCGCGAAGTCAAAGGAATGTTGGAAAGCAAAATTGGATGGACATGATATATCAAATTGAAGGTGGACGAGTCTAGAATTCAAATATGGAACTGGATGTAAGAAAATAATATTTATTGTGCTTCAAAAATCAAAGTTATATTAAACTACTAACATAGTCATTATTGATTTTAATAAATTAAAATATCCATATAAAATAATTAAAAATAATTAAAAATAAGATCCAAAAATCAGGGGGCTTATAATATCTACCCATATATGGCCGACTACCCATCCTACAAAACCTAAACCCTTACCCTATTTATGTCGCCAACTGCTGCTGCCTCCTTCATCTTCTCGCTGCTATTTGGGAGTCTTGTCGACCCCCTCTAGCCCAACCACCATAGCCTCGACGTGGATGCAACAAATTCTGCCCCTCCACCTTTCCAAGGACGGCACTGGAACCACCCTACAAGCTGCTACAGCCGCCCAAAGACACCCCTACCTTGTTGGCCTAAAATCATAATAGGTACACCATCTTGCAACTGCATTTTCTCTACTTATAGACATCAAAATTTCATGAAAAACTGGGTTCCCCTATGTGTCTACTACCTTCATACAAAATTTTATATCAAAATTGTTTCTAGATTGGTCGAGACACCCGTTTTACCAAAGGGTGTCCAGAAATAACATTGTTTGGTATATGGAGGTTTTGATCTAGTTAGAATAACTTTTAACATTGATATCATATATAAAAATGATCATAATTCGATTATCTATAATCCCCTTTAATTACCTTTTCATAATTTTGCTATTTGAATGCTTTCATTCCATCTTTGAAGAACAAATTCTATCGTAAAATGAACTATCAAAATTACCATCTTATGAGTCCCAAAATATTTATGTGTGCATCCAATGCTCCATATTATTGCTCCTCAAGTTATGAGCATGATTGTTTGATAATTTAAGCAATTGTTTACCAATTATTTCATAATATTAAAGTTATTTTATTTATGTTAAACAAGTTCTAATAACGTTGATTTATCAATGTGGATATTAGTTTGTTCATGGAATAATTTCTAAATGGTTTTTATGCAATAATAATTATTTAAAATATATTTCCAAAATTATAGAGATTTATTTTAGAAATAATACTAAATATTTTATACATATATTTTGTGGAATTTTATTAGTCCTAGAAGGAATATTATAACTAGTTGTGACTAATATATATAGTTAGATAACCCTATATATATATATATATATATATATATATATATATATATATATATATATATATATATATATATATATCAATGATAGTAATAATATTAATGTGGTTATTAATGTTAGTTATATATATTTATAGGAGTTCGTGAGACCGTGACTGTGGAGGTTGAAGCCGGATCGATACTTTATTCCTTTACTGCAAATCCAGGCAAGATACTTGCCATCTTGTTACAGATTTAAATTCATGATATAGTTCTTGTACTTCTAGTTTGTTACCCTAGTAGAGCGCATCCAAGTAGGACTTGGGTGCCATCGATGGTGGCATCGATGTGGTGAGTGTGTATGTGTGTTTGACTTAAGTGTATAGGAGATGTACCCGAAAAGTTGTGAAGTTATTTATAATAACTTCCATGCCATATCACGAATCATTACACGACACCATGAGTGAGATACATTATGTTGGCACGAGCTTATGCATTCAGCTAGCTACCGGTGCGAGCGGTTCGTATGATGGTTCATATAGAGTTAGTGTGAGTCTAGTTAGTGACTTGCATTAAAATTTGTATTAATCAATACATTTATATTCCTGTGGTAGATTCCTGTGGATAGCTAATCATACACTCACGTATGAATAGAAGGACCTGATACTCCCTGTTGCACCTAAGTTGGTCACATATCAAGTAGTATTTCAAAATACCTAAAAAAAAGTAGGCGTTTACCATGTTATCTTGATTTTTTATTTCTCTATTTACTGCCATGATTCTTGTTATACTTATTTTACTATACATGTCATCTGTGATTCTCATTTGTCTTTTTTTTTATCATTTATTATATTTACTATATTCATTTTTTACAGTCTCTATCATTTACCGAAAAATGTTTTAATTGATTGTACTTTGCTTCTATTTTGACTGGATATTAACATTTTAGGAGTTGAACTTGAGGATTGGTGTCCCACTTATTAAGGGGCCCATGAGGGTTTAGCTGAGTCCGGTCCTGCCTTTCTGGAGGGCCAAACGGAGGTTTCTACTGAGGTTCCAGTTGACACCGCATAGTATTATTAGATTAGATTTGTCATTATTGGATTTGTCTTCGATTAATTTATATTTGGCATGTATATATTTCCTTCTGATTTAGACTTATGTCGTAGACTTGTGACTCCATGTCCTTCTGGAAATTTATTTGTTTATTATCTTTATCTACCTTTAGTATACGTGATTGAGTATTATATTATTACATTTCACTCATTTACATTGCTTGAGTTGTTGAATGTTAGTCTAGACAGCGAACTGCTGCCGACTCTGTGGCGTAGGCTGGACGTACCCATGACTCATGCCCAAATCTTTCGGGTGCGGGCCGTGACACATTTTTGTGGTGGCCCATATAGGTCATCTTCGTAATTAGTGAGAAGTCATGGTAGTACTTAGGGCTAGAGTACTATTACGAGCTTGCTATAGGATATAAGAATATCTCACACTAAGGAATTTCAATCTGATTTGAACTTACTGACTTTTTTCAAATCTTGATAACTTGACATCTTTTCAATTGTTGTCATTCTCTGAATATCACGTTATCTTATGCTATACTGTTGACTTCTTGTTGTTTTCCAACTTTTCAGAATGGCATTAGAGACCATAGATCGTGGTTCAAGACCTAATGGTGCTTAGGAAGCAGAATTAGCTTTATCCGAGGGCCTGCCTCCTCCACCTCCAGTACTACCAACTCCTGGAGGTGTGCCTGCTGATAGGGAGTGTTTGTTTGAGATCCTTAGGGGCATGATGGAGACCCAAAGGATGCAGGCAGAGATCCAAAGGCAGCAGATTAAGGTGATGCTGATTGGTGTAGATATTGCTCAATAAGTTGCCTTGGCAGCTATGGAGAGGGTTACTTCTCAGCAGCAACTACAGCCCGTACAACCCACTCAGCCGAAGGTAGGGGACATCTTAGACTTCCAGAAGATGAAGTCGTAGGAGTTCAAGGAGACTGAAGGAATCCTCTATGATGATGAGTGTCTCGAGGAAATTGAGTGGATCATATGAATGTCTATGATTCCAGAGGACGTGAAGATTGAGGCTGTGGGCTTACAGCTTCGTGACATTGCCCGCACTTGGTTCTTGAATGAGCCCAGTCTTGCAGATCCATATCTAACTTGGGACCAATTTAATGACCTCTTCAAGAAGAAGTTCTTTCTTGCTATAGCTAAAGGTGTTCTGGAGAAGCAATTACAGAATCTGGAGCAAGAAAGTCTATTCGTAGACGAGTACACAGCAAAGTTCGGTAGGCTGAGCTGATTTGCTGAGTACATGATTCGGGATCCGGAGGATCAAGTTCCAAGATTCTGACAGGGCTTGGCCAGGGAGATCAGGGTTCTTATTCCTTCGAGCATCACAACCTTTCCTGGGATTGTAACTGAAGCATAGCGGATTGGGGTGGATGTGGAATTTAGGCCCAAAAGGGATCGTAATTCAGCTGGAGGTAGCAACAATTTGTTACCAGCAAAACATCCTCAATTCCAGCAGAAGAACTTCCAACCCCAGCAGTACCAGGCTCTAGCTAGAGATCAGCAGCAGCAGCAAAGGTAGGTAAAACAGGCCCTTCCGTGTGCTTTTTGTAGGAAGCCTGGAAATACTTGGGAGATCTGCAGGAAGAGGCTCGAAGTGCATTTGTATTACGGTTCAGCTGGACATCAGATAAGAGATTGTCCTATATTTCGCCCATCCCAAGGTGCATCCGCTGCTCAGAGGGGACCAACTGGACCACCAGTGCACACCAGCAGAGGGGACCTACACTTCCAACCCAACAGCAATGCTTTGCCCAGTATTAGCAGAGGGGAGCTCCTCGGCAGGATAAAGCTTTTACTATGGCAGTCTAGAAGCCTGAGCCTACCCGTAACGTTATAGCGGGTTCTATTCTTCTTGATTCTATTCCAATCTTAACATTATTTGATTCTGGTGTATCCCATAGTTTCGTATGAGTATCATATGTGCTTAAGCATAGTTTAGCATCAGAACCCTTGGATAGAACTTTCAGCCACGACTGGTGGAGGTATTCTTTTAGTCAGTGATATTTGTAAGGGACGGATTGTTTCCTCGGATTATTTGATTCTGGTGTATCAACAACAACGAATTGGCGGAGTTGAAGAAGCAGGTGGACAAGTTACAGGAAAAAGGATACATCAGATCGAGTTCATCATCGTGGGGCGCTCTAATATTATTTATACCAAAAACGTATGGATCGGTGCAAATGTGCATCGATTATCGAGCTCTGAACAACTTCTCAATCAAGAACAAATATCCATTGCCGAGAATTGATGATCTCTTTAATCAATTGAGCAGCGCGAAGGTATTTTTGAAGATTGACTTGAGGTCTGGCTATTACCAGGTAAAGGTGAAAAAAGGAGGACATTTTGAAGACTAATTTTTGGATGAGGTACGGCCAGTATGAGTTTTTGGTGATGCCGTTTGGGTTGACTAATGCCCCGTCAGTCTTCATAAATTTGATAAACAAGATATTCCACAAATATCTTGACTAGTTTGTGGTTGTGTTCATCGATGGCATACTCATCTACTCAAAGACACCAAAGGAGCATGAGAAGCATCTGATGATAGATATTGAGACTCTCAGAAAGGAGAAGATCTATGGAAAACTCTCAAAATATAAGTTTTTTCTAGACAAGGTGGAGTTTCTTGGGCATGAAGCGACTAGAGATGGAATATCTATTGATCCTAAGAAAATTGCATCTGTAGAGTCTTAGACTACTCCGAGTTCTATTGCAGAAATCAGGAGATTCTTGGGATTGGCTGGATATTATAGGAAGTTTGTGAAGGGTTTCTCTTGAATAGCAGAGCCAATGACCAGACTTACTCGAAAGTATGTAGAGTTCGTATGGACAAAAGAGTGTCAGGCTGTGTTTGATGAGCTGAAGAAGAGATTGACTACGGCTCCTATCATGACGTTGCCATCAGGATCAGATGCATTTTCTATCTACAGTGATGCTTCAAGAAAAGATCTGGGAAGTGTTCTGGAGTAAAACAAGAAGGTGATTGCCTATGCTTCTAGACAGTTGCGGCCACATGAGAAGAATTGTTATACTCATGACTTGGAGTTGGTAGGGATAATTTTTGCTCCGAAGTTGTTTCATTGACCATAAAAGCTTGAAGTACGTTTTCACACAGTAAGATTGAATATGATAAAGCGTCGATGGCTGGAACTAATGGAGGATTTTGATATATCCTTACAGTATCATTCAAGGAAGGCCAACGTAGTTGTCGATGCCTTGAGCAGGTATTCAGTAGCTATGTATTTAACGACAGATCGACATTTGTTAGCAGACCTGGAGAGCTTGGGCATAAAGGTGATAGTTCCAGGGGTTGAAAAGCAGATGATGAGCTTGCAGGTTCAGACAGAGTTGATAGACAATATCAAGCAGGGATAATATCAAGACGTGAGTCTTAGGAGCATCATAGCTCAGGTGCAGGCATGATTGCTGGATGATTTTACCGATGCTGAGGATGGGTCATTGAGGCATAGGACTAGAATATGTGTGCCTAGTGGAAATCCGTGAGAGGAGATTATACAGGAAGCGCACCTTTCTTGGTACTCTATACATCCTGGAGCTAACAAGATGTATAAGGATATGATAAAGCATGTGTGGTGGTATGGCATGAAGCGGGAGGTAGCATATTTTGTTTCTAGATGTGTCACTACCACTTTTCTAGCTTGAGAGTATTTTGGTCATTTTTGAAATTTTGGGAATTATTTGAAATTATTATGTATTATTTAGATTTATTAGAATTAATGTGATTTTTAGTGATTTTTAGTTTAATTGATTTTGGTCCTATAGTTGACTTGACTAGTGTTGACCTTGGAGACTAACCTAGGGACTAACCTAGGTCATGACTACTTGGTTAGGTTAAGTAACCTTAGCTTGACCTAAGTTAGTGATGATTAACTCATTAGAACTTATTTGGAGAGATTAGGAATTGATTAGGCTAGAATGGCTTGTGATCTCACAAGTCATGATTATGACTTAAAGCCTTAAAAGCCCATAGGCCCACACCATGTAACCAAACCCTAACCCTAATTGCATTGGCCGGCCACTATTGATCCTCCCCCTCTATTTAATGCTCCTAGGAATTAGGGCTAGCCTCCTTTGAAATATTTTGGCAAGTTTTAGAAAGAGGTAAGTCTCCATCTTCATTAAATCCTATAAAATTCATTTCAATTCCTTTTTCACCCAAACCAATTGCAATAGGTTCTGATTTTATTCTTCTTGCTGTTGTTATTGAGTAATCTCAGAGTTTGGACAATTTGGAGAAGTTTGGCTATCAAGAGGAACACCTCTCTTTGGAGTTTTTTGAAGGATTTGACACATATAGGTAAATTCTATTCTACACCATAGAATGCTAATTTTATTGCATATCTAGGAATTCCTAGGTCTAACCTAACTGTAGGACTAGCTAACCCTAGATTTCGTGTCCGATTCGTGTCCCATTTGGACACGTATCAGTCCTATGGTGCAAGTGTTTGATGAAATGTCCCAATGGATATTTCGATTGATTTTTAGGAATGTAAATGAATAGGAAATTAGGTTTTTACATTGCTTATAGATTTCCAGTGTCTTGGTATGGTTTTCGTGTCGTGTCGAGTCACCATGGACACGGGAACACGCTGACACGCGCGCGCGTGCACGGGCACTGTAGCTGCCCTGCTACTCGGGTGCAATTGCGCGCAGGACACGACACCAGGACACGAAATATTTGACATACACTAAGGGGCGACCACTGACATCACGTGTGTCAAGTGTCATGAGCCCTTGTGTCGTGTCGGACACGATATTGCACGTGCACCGTGTGTGCACTGTGCGGTTCAGTGCACTGGGTTATTTCCCTGTTTTCAATTCGATTTTAAATGTTTAGATTGTGTTTTAAATTGCTAATTAGATCCTATATATCATGTATAATCTATGTTAGATTAGGTTTACAGGTTAGTTTAGGTTTTGATGTGAATTTGGATTCGAACATGGGTTAAATGGTGTTCTTCACTGATACATTTCTGATACGGGTTTCTTCAGTATTTTTCCTAACTATTAAACCCTGTTTATTGATGTTCCTTCTCTATAAATCACCCCACATGATTGTTGATATATGTTAACGAAGTATTTAAATTCAATTGGACTTTTATGGTGTGTTAATGGAATTTGGATATGTGGGTTGGATTTCGAAATTAGAAAAACTGGGATTGGTTCCTTCTAGCTAAACTGAGTTTTCATTTTAAGATACTGATTTTACCTGAACTGTTTTCCTTTTATTTCGAAATGTTTTATAACCTGAGATTGGTTTTATGATATGTGAGTGGGTGATTTATTCACTAAGACTAAATTCCCTATATCACTGTATTGTAGTGGTTTAATGCTTTATAACCTGAGATTTACTTCAATCCTTAACTGGATTTGAGTCATGAATATATATACACTGTTATATTCCAGTTCACCATTGTTTGTATTGGACTGAAACTGAGGAACTGGGGGTTTGTTTGGACTGAACTGATTTCTTTCCCTTTTTGCAACTGTACTGAAATGTTCCTATACCTGAGATTAGAATGGATGGTTTATCATTCACTGATTTCCTTTGCTTCTTACTGTTTTTCCAATTTTCCTATACCTGAGAATTGATACCCTTGAATTAGGCTTAACTGATTCCTAGACACTATCACACAAATGCACTTCACTGTTTTCTAAGTGTTCCCATTGTTTCAGATTTCTTTCATACACTCTATATATGTATATACTGATTTTCCTATTCCTATTTGTATCACACAATCATGTATCTCTCTAACACACACACACTCTATATGTACTCACTGTTTTAGCCTAACACACATGTTTCCTCACTGTTTTCAGATATCTAGCACATCACACACACACACATGTATCACTCACACCCTAAAATTCTGTACACACACTCTATGAGACACACACATGCTATATCATACACTCTCATGTCTTCTCACACACACATATACATGTCATTCCCTATTTTCCTTTGTATAAGAGTATGTGAGTTTCATTTAAGGTAACATATGCTATGTGTGTTACCATATTATGTTAATAGGGATATATATAATGTATGTGTGATATACCTTATAGGTAACCTATATGCTCATGTGTATTTCTATAATACATTATATAAAGATATCAATTTGTGTATTATTTTAGATATAGATAATGTCATGTGGTCATGTGAGTATGGTTTGGTTCATAGGCATGGTATGGCCTATGGGTGTGGCTTAAATGCCTAGTATAGAGTCTAGATTAGTCTTCTGTAGTCTTGTTAGACCTAGAATAGACTGTTAGACTAGTATAGACTTGTTTGACTTAGGTTTGACCTAGTTTGACTTCTAGGGTTGACCAGAGTTGACCAAGAGTTGACTTTGGCCTAGATTGACCTAGATTCATGTAGAATGCATTAACTTGCATCTTATTATCATTGTAGACTCATAGTGACTTGTACTGTTCTATAGGAGACAGACACCACTCCTCGGACAGTATATATTCTCCAGATTCTCAGGATAAAGGCGAGTACATTCTTTGATCATTTCATATCCTGCATTAGGAGTATATTTCCTGCTTTAGATTACTTTACATGATGCTGACACGTTGGAAACACAGATTAGTACTATATGGATCTTGTTGTGCGATGTTATCCCCTTAGCGGATACATCGGGTATTCGTGTTCGTGTACTTTATCGTGAACATCGTGTACTCCTCGTATTTGTGACATTCGTGTACGAAACGTGTGGATCGTGTATAATCATGTATTCACATGACCTTCGTGTACAATAACATAACTTAACTAGATCCTTGTGTATTGATTGGGGCGGGGGAGTAGAAGTGGTTATGTATTCAATCCAGTAGATTACTCGTGTACAACCTCTGTAGATTACTCGTGTACAATATCGTGCCGTCTACATAACCATCTTGTGCTCTGAATCACTAGCATTGTTAGTTCTCTATATACTGTAGCTATTTATTTACAGTCTCTCTCTTTTTATCATGTTATTCTTTCAGTATCTTGTATCTTACTCTCTAGCATGATTATATATCCTGACCTGCTATAATTTGTTAAGATGTACTATGCTCGCTCCTGTCCTGACTGGACCTGTTGAAAATTTTATAGAGGACGAGGCTGAGGCGTTCTGCCCTACCTACTACGGTGCTACATTAGATGAGTGCCTGGACTTGGACCAGCAGCAGGATCCACTAGCAGTAGATGACACTCCCTTAGATTAGGATTGTCTTTACTTTACTTGGATTACTGTATATAGATTCTGAGATACTTTGGGTTATGTACTTATTTTAGACACTTAGAATTCTGGATGTATCGCTGTGGTTTATTCTGTTCTGGATATTATCTATCATTTTATCTATCTATCTTCATCCTGTTCTACCTTAGTTGTGATTGAGATATATTCTGTTATGTCACCCCCATTCGGGGAGTATAACTGTTTATTACCTTTAACTGTTAGATGTTGTGACCTAGGACAGTGTTCTACCGCCGACACTGCGGCGTAGGCTGGGCGTTGTTACGTGCTCGTACCCTCACAGTGGGTGCGGGTCGTGACAAGATGCTTGATATGCCAGTAGGTCAAGGCAGAGAGGCAGAGACCTGGAGGGTTGCTTCAACCATTACCTATTCCGGAGTGGAATGGGAATATATCACTATGGATTTTGTTTCCGGACTTCCACGTTCTCCAGGAAAAAAAAGACGCAATTTGGGTCATCGTTGACAGGTTGACTAAATCAGCCCACTTTTTGTCTTTCAAGGTGGATTTGTCTACGGAGAAGCTTGTCGAGTTGTATGTGAGGCAGATCGTCAGGTTGTACGGAGTCCCAATGAACATTGTATTAGATCGGGATAGCAGATTTATATCACATTTCTGGAGGAATTTGCATGCTAGTTTGGGTACACAGCACAAATTTAGCACCGATTACCACCCTCAGACGGACGGACAGTCAGAGAGGACTATTCAGATGCATTAGGATATGCTCTGAACTTGTGTGTTAGACTTCGGAGGCTCGTGGGAGGATTATCTTCATCTGGTAGACTTCTCATACAACAACAGCTACTAGGCCAGCATTGGGATGTCTCCTTTCGAGGCTCTATACGGTCTTAGGTATCGTACTCTATTATCTTGGGACGACGTTGACGAGAGAGCGCTTCTGGGACCGAAGATGGTAGTTGATGCTGCTGAGAAGATAAAGTAGATCAGAGATAGACTTCGTGTGGCACAGGATAGGCAGAAGCACTAGGCTGACAGCCATCGGAGACCGCTAGAGTTTAAGCTATAAATTTCTTTTGTTTAGATTTATAATGTTTATAGTTGTGTGTTAAGGTATTATTTTGGTTCTAAATTGGCGATTTGGTATTCCTGAGGATTTCTTCGACCCGTGGTACGATGCGATTCGGAAGAGGTGGGAAGCTTAGTCCATGGTTTATTGGACCCTTCAGCATTCTCGAGAAGGTCGATGTTGTAGCTTAGCGACTAGACTTACCGCCTACTCTGGATGGAATACACAATGTATTTTATGTGTCGTAGTTGATACAATACGTGGCAGACCCTACCAATATTAGGAGCAGCTCGTGAGGATTTTGGATCGTAGGGAGAAGGTATTACGAAATCAGACGTTTTGTCTGGTTCGTATCGCTTGGCGTCATCATTCTCTGGGTGAATCCATATGGGAAAGAGAGGATGAGATGCGCGAGCGATATCCTTATCTTTTTGAACCATGAGGTACTATTTCTTTCTATCTGTTCAGGTCTATTTTTACTTTTAAATTTCGAGGATGAAATTTTTTAAGGGGGTATATTTGTAACCTTCGTAGCTCAAATAATTTTTATTGTATAAATTATATATAGCTTTTTGTGTGCATGTTTATTTATAAATAAATATAGTACTAAGTTTAGGTTTAATATTCCTAGTTAATATTATGTGTGTCATAAGTTTGAACTTGGCTAGGTGCATTGTAGTTAGCTTGGTTTTAACCTAGTTAGGGTGGTGCTAGTGACTAGTGTAGGCCATTCAATCCCAATCAAATCAACTCCGATAAAGTCCAAACTTGGACCACACTTGCATAAGATGTAGAAGACCCTAACCAAGCTCTTACTTGACCCATGTGGTGCACAGACAAGTGTGTGGACATCATAAAACTTTAGCCTATATGTATTTTCGGAATTAAGTGGTGTCCACCACTTTTAGTTGCCAAAATCACCTCCCCAGTACCCTATTTCTCCTAAAACTTTCCCACAACCTTCCCCCCTCAACTCCCTATATCCCTATGGGTCATTTCCCCCTCATTCCATTCATTTCTTATCCCAAAACTCCCTCACAAACTCGTTGGATTGAAGGAGATTTCAGAATAGGACTGCTGGATAGTGCTGACTACAACAACATTTTGTACCATAAAAATAATAGGTAAGAACCTCGAGCCCTTTATGAAAAATCTTCCACTATATCTTACCTTTCATTTCCATATTTTTACATAATTGTTCATGGAGTTTTGATCCTTCAAACCTCTGTCACACGATGATGTGTCCAGAACAATGTGTTGTCCACGAATTCTGTGCAAAAAATTGGATGTGCATACCAAACCATTTGATAAAAATTCTCCAAACCTTTTCCATCTCATAGCTATTAGAATTACCTTCAATTTGATATATAATTTTCTATATGTTCTGTTCAAATTCCCTTTGGTATAGGCGTTTTCCAAAAGGGTGCACGGGCTGAATCTTACGACACGAAATCTGTCCACGTCCATACATAGGTAATTACCTTCATTTTTCGTCGAATATGACATAGGAAATAACTTTATATATCATCCCCTAGGTAGAAAACTTAATAAAATTGACATAGAACTAAGAAAAATCCCTCTAAATGCACACACAAAATATTCGTTCCAGAATTACGACACATTTTTGTAGCTATTATTTTATTTAACATTTTCTTTGAATTTTCAAACGGAACTTTCACAAATATTTCCCTAACTTGACCCCCTACCATGCCATGCAATTATTTCATGATAGATATATGTGAAAGTTGCGTTAAAGTATGGTTTTTGGGACATGATTATTTAATTTCAGTATTACGTTACATGAGATATGTTGTGTAAACACTAATATTGTATGTAGAATATTTTTCTGGAATTAAACCAAACTCGATACATGATATATTGATCCTATTAGGTGCTGGAAAAATATAAATATTCATAATAATTTTGTGTTACATTAATTTTAATTTCAGAACACAAGATTAGTATTTAGAATTTCAATTTTAGGTTTTTTTGAGAATTAGAACCTAACTAGTTTCACTTTGTAATATTTATAACTTTTACTATGGTTATGTTGGTAAATTTTATAGATTATAAACCATTAATTTATAATTTTAGAAAAATTATATTCTAGTTTTTAAAATATTTAATTAGGGCCAACTTGGATGACATAAAATATGTCGATTCAAGCATAGAAATGACTAGTTTCACTAGTTTCTTAAAACCGAAACTCACCAAGACATTGCCAATAATTTCCCATGATAAATATCTCAAAATTATGTTTATATACATTTATATTTTGATTAAACATGAATTTTAGGGATATTAATGTGGTGGAATTCAACCCTTTTGTTAGTATAGGTTCATGCCTTAGAACCCAATTCTAATGTTTACTAGTTACCAAAAAATTGTAATTTCTTAACATCTAGACAAATAATATTTTAATAGTATTATATTATTATTTCATATGTTAGGTTATGTTGTTTTGGTAAATGATAAGGATTTCAATTAATTATGTGACCGGAATACCAAAACTAGTTTCTTTTACCTTTAATCATAGTCTACCTTATGTAGAAATGATATTGTGTAAGTATAACGGACTCTAGAAAAGTTCAGATCTTATATATATATATATATATATATATATATATATATATATATATATATATATATATATATATATATATATAGGTCCTGGACACCGATACGGATTCTGATTACAACTTTCAGCAAAAGAGTAAAGGCAAGTACAATTCTCTGATTGTTTTCAGTATATGATAGTTTCTATATTACATGTTTTAGTAATGTGTACTTGATTTCTGACACATACGTTACACGGACTGGTACTACATGGATTCCTAGTCAGGAGATGCATCTTTCATGCTATTATTATACCGTGATCATCGTGCTCGTGTTTATTCCGTGAATTGTGATTTACGTGTTGTGATATGTCGTGATTCGGATCCATTAGTATTAGTTGGGGTAGGAGAAATGCTAGTTGATATGTGATCATTACCTTTAGATTCATGTGATAGATACATGTGGATAGCTAATCATACACTCACGTATGAATATCTGGACCTGATACTCCCTGCTGCACCTAAATCAGTCACATATCAAGTAGTATTTCAAAACACCTAAAAAAAAGTAGGCATTTACCATGTTATCTTGATTTCATATTTCCTTGTTTATTGCCATGATTCTAGTTGCACTTATTTTACTATACATATCATCTGTGATTCTCAGTTGTCTTCTTTTATCATTTATTACATTTACTATATTTTGTTTTATTGTCTCTGTCATTTACCTGGAACTGCTTTCATTGATTGTACTTTGCTCCAATCCTGACTGGATATTAATATTTTAGGAGTTGAACTTGAGGATTGGTGTCCCACCTACGGGGCCTATGAGGGTTTAGTTGAGTCCGGTCCTGCCTTTCCGGACGGCTAGACGGAGTTTGCTACTGAGGTTCCAGATGACACCGCATAGTATTGCTAGATTAGATTTGTTATTATCGGATTTGTCTCCGATTAATTTACATTTGGCATTGGCATGTATATATTTCCTTCTGGTTTAGACTTATGTCTTAGACTTGTGACTCCATGTCCTTCTGGAACATTTATTTGTTTATTATCTTTATCTACCTTTAGTGTCTGTGATTGACTATTATATTGTTACATTTAAACACTCATTTATATTGCTCGAGTTGTTGGATGTTAGTCTAGACAGTGAACTACCGTCGACTCTGCGACATAGGCTGGACGTACCCACGACTCATGCCCAAATCTTCCGGGTGCGGGTCGTGACACTGTATTAAGATCCGATCGTAGATCTTGATTAGAGGGTCATGTTTTCTTCTTATCTTGTTATTAAACCGGTGGCCTGGAGCAATGGTGTGATAATGTGTTATAAAAATGGAAGAGAGAAATATTTGTAGCCGGATGGAATAGCACACGCGCTTTTTTTTATAGGAATATATCTATAGATGGAATAAGATAAGGATTGATATAGATAAAGACAAGGACACCCATCATTTGGATTAAATAACCATATCATTTTAAACCAAATTAGAGTACTTGTGATTTTGCTGGATGGTTCTTGAAATTCATATATACAATAATAGTATCAAGTAGAAATTTAATAACTCATCTACACGCAAGGCTCACTGGCCTCCCCTCTCTTGTAGCCTTCCTCCTCCATGTAAGCCAAAGCGTATATGATGATATGAGTGTGAGCGGTGGTGACTCATTGAAGACTTGAATTTGGTCTTAAATTAGACTTTTTTAGGATATCATAATGCAATAGAGAAATATTTGCAGATAACAGAGGAGGAATATAATGGACTAGACCTTTATATGAGAGCTCAAAGCAGAAACTATTAGGATCATTAAACTCGAACCAACCTGTGATGTGTTACGTTTTAAGTAGACTTCACATTAAAACACCATGTCACCACCAAAAAAAGACTAACCAAAATTATGAGATCCGTACTATATATAAGCTCTCTTACTCCCTCAACGAAGTGCAATGCATTCTTGGTATGCATGATGATGATAGGTGTCAATCATGGCGGGGCCGGAATTGGGTTGTCTGAGCCAAAGCTTATTTTGGTTGCCCCTTGATCATTGTTGTGGGTTGTTCTTAGGGGGATGGGGTCACCGGCCAAGGGGGTACCCACTCTGTAGGCTGGGGTGGGCTGAGCACACCATAAAAAGAAAATTACTTTTTTTATCATATATATTTTTAAAAAAAATTCTTCTGTAAATTAGTCCATACTTAGCCCACCCTAATTTATTCCAGCCCACCCTAACTTGAATTTATGGTTCCACCCTTGCATGTGGCCCTGACTATTGGGCGCGTGCAGAAGAATTTATCAACCCACCTGATCAAAACAAACCCACATCTAACTGACACCAAGCACAAAATAAAGACAAGTATATGGCGGTGACGTACGTCACCTAGAAAACTCTCGACCTTTAATAGCTCAGATGAAATTACAAGATCGACAGAACTCACGTTGAACCCTTTGCCCTAATAGGTTCAACCCCCTCACCTCTCTTAAGAAGAAAAACATAAGATTGTAATTGAGATCACTCACCAACCTGTAGCAATCTTCCTAACTGAAGTTGAAGACTCCTCGATTAGATCTTCTTCTTCCTTCTGTCTTAGATGGCGAAGTCCTAAGAGCAAAGTACGGACTTTCTCTTAGATTTTCTTATGGACGAGCACCCCGAACTCCACTTTGTGCCTTTTTTTGTGCCTCCACCCCCTCCTCATATAAATAAGACGAGAAACATAATTTTAGGATTAGAAAATCCTAAAAGTAGTCCACCATCAGATCTGGCCGTCGAACAACAACCAACGGTGTAGATTATATCCCATCACCAATTATGGACGTCCAAATATGGTTAAATTAAATATTTGATACAAATTTATAAATCTAATTAAATCAGATATTTAATGTAGATTTCTAAATTATATCAAATTAAAACTTTTACCATATTTGGGCTCCAAAATTTGTTCTTACCAAATCCAAACTGGACTCCAACAATCTTTTCCTCCAGTCTGATGATAGGGTATTAACCTTATGGCTCCTCAACTGGACTTCTTGCCTGCCGTCCCGCGACAGAGTTCCTGCTCCCCCATGCCACTGATCTCCGATCTTCCGAGCTGATTTGCATCTTCCTTTGTCTTTGTCTCCTCGTCCGTCACGTCGATGCTAGCTGCCATGCATAGCACCTTCCGTACCACTGGGATCCTACCGATATCAATGACATGACCAAGACCGAAGTCCCTGACGATCAGCCTTACCGTAAGTCTCGGTTGCATGTCTCTGACTTCCGTCTTCTATCAAAAATGTTAACGTTCCGACGAGCTTATTTACCGTTGGCAGGCCCAACCAAGCGAACGATGCGGTTCTCACAAGATTTGAACTCCTAAACCTGTCCATCTTCGTGTCCGAACTTGAAGCTTCCCCATACACATGCATCTTCGAGCAGAACATCATGCACTGTGCATGCCGTCGACGACCCACAGCTCCCCCTGAACTGTGTGAATAATGATGCTCCCGTCTCAGATTGAGTTTGCTGTAAACCTTGATCTCCTTTCTAGCTTCGAAATACTGAAATCGATGTCGCTTCGTGAAGCTTTGCCAAACCACCTATCGCCAAAACTGGATCCGTATAGCAACCTCCACTTGGAGACCAACCAGCTGTCATGGGCCCGACAGACTGGCCCTCAATGTTTGACTCATTACCATCCGTCGCTTTGTCTCGATGAACCGAATTTTGTGTCCCTCAAAGCATCTAGAAGCCCCTCTTCAGCAAGTTCTCGACGATCTACCTCCTATCGAACACCCCTCGAGCCTGCATCCGGTGTCTGTGGTCTATCTGTACAGCTCACAAATCTCTCTGAGCCAGCTGTTGGCAACCCTTCGCAAGCATCCAATCTTTGTCTCCAAACAGACTACGACATCCATCATCTACCAGCCTCCCTACCGAAACCAAGTTGTAGCGCAAACTCGGTACATATCGCACAACCCTGAGGATGAGCTTCTCACCAAACTCCGTCATTAAGTGCACATCATCGATGCCTACAACTGCAGCCGTCCCCTTGTCGTCCATCTTCACCCGTCCAAATCTACCATCGTGGTATGACGTAAAAATCCTCTTATGTGGAGTGGCGTGATACGACCGTGTCCATGACCATGTCGCCATCATGACACATGCCACAAGGTTCTTTTTCGTCGGTCGCTGCGATGATGATATCTCCAAACGCGTGAGACCCTTGTCACGATCTGCACCCGGATGTTCGGGCATGAATAAGTGGGTCACATCCAGCCTACGCCGCAGTATCGGCGGTAGAACGCTGTCAAGTACCCAATAAATATCTACAACATCAAAATGATCCATAATATCAAACATACTCAAATAACATCACAAACAGCTAAGGAAGATATGAAATAGGAAAGATATCAATAACTCTGAAACAACTAAAGTCTACAAATGAATATACATGATCAGAAGGTATCGGGGACAAATTCGATAACGAAACATAAATCAAAAATACATTGGCCTAGAGCTCTTCAGAGGTCAACTCACGATCTAAAGTACATCAAGATTTGTCATCATGAAGTCCATGGTGTGGGACATAACATTACCTAAAAAATAGTTATCCAGTCAGGATTGGAGCAAAGCACATATAGGAAATATATAACTCGTAATAGAATAAAATACATGACATGCTGGAAAGAAAATATAGAAAAATAGAGAAATAGCATCATAAAGATATCAGGAGACTGTGTACATGAATAAGATAGAGAACATGTTAAACTATAATAAATACGTAATTTAGAGCACAAGATAGTTATGTGATTAGTTTAGGCTGTACAGGAGTAATCTGCAATAACTCCATTATACGTGAAGGTGTAATCGACATATACATGAGTACACTAGGGAATTTAATCACATAACCACTTCTACTCCCCCACCCCAATCGGTACACAAGGATCCGATCACGATACGTTATGTACAAAATTGTTAATTTGAACATGAAGCACATGTGAGCACATGAGAGTACATGAGAGCAAATGAGAGTACATGAATAATGCGAATACAAGGAGTACACGATGTACATGATAAAGTACATGAACATGAAATACCCGATGTACACGGTAAGGGAATAACATATCGAGACAAGATCCATATAGTAGCAATCAGTGTTAACAATGTGTCAACATCAAGTAAAGTAGTCTAGAGCAGACAATATAGATACTATCATGATAAAAACAATTAGAGAATATACTCACCTGAATTTAGTTGGAGTCGACGTGCGCGACACGAACTTGTTGATATGGGATAGATACGATGCTATACTCCACAAGATGGTCCCAAATGATGGCACATGTAGTTTCATTGAGTCCAGAATAGTCCAAATAGCCTAGTTTGATATATAGAAGCCTAAAATCAGAGTTCATCACGATATTCTAATCAACAAATAGAAAACGACTATATGGTCGCAATTATGTTTTAAGGAAAAGGGGGGGTCTAACTAAAACTTATGACTATCTTGAGAACCATTAAGATACTTAGAAACTATTAGTAGTTATTTAAAATATTATTTGGTACTCTTAGAAGTATTTGCAATTATTTAAAAATTATTTGAAGTATATATATATATATATATATATATATATATATATATATATATATATATATATATATACTCTTAGAAGTATTTACAATTATTTAAAAATTATTTGAAGTATATATATATATATATATATATATATATATATATATATATATATATATATATATATATATATATATATTCTTAATAATAATCTTGGGCTTAGATTTCTTATTTAGGCATAATTATAGGCATTTCGTATAAAAGCATGAGTACATTGTTTTGATAGTTTATTTTGAAATATATATATCAAAACAATGTACTCATGCTTTTATACGAAATGCCTATAATTATGCCTAAATAAGAAATCTAAGCCCAAGATTATATATATATATATATATATATATATATATATATATATATATGCCAAAATCCAACTAATTATATGTGCCGATGTTCAAATTAACAAATAAATATCATATAGGGCTCAAGGCCCACGGCCCAAGTCATAATAATATAAAGCCTAAATTAGTAGTTCAAAAATAATAACTATAATAATAATAGCAATTAATAAGTATAACAATCCTTAATTCTGTTATTAACATCAAAGAAAGAAAGAAATCAAAACCTAAATTCTATCATTAATAACAATTAATAGCAATTAAGTAATCTATATCAATATAAGGGATTGACTGTTGTGGCTCTGTTAACTCATTCACTCATCCCAAAATAAAAACGAAGGGAGGCTTCTCACTCCATCAATAAAACTTAATTAAATTATCAACTACTATGGGCTCATACAACATTTAACAAACTCAACACTTTCTCTAACCTAATTAATCGAACAAGGGGAGAGAGCTGATGTTAATCCCTAATTTTTCTACAACTGAGAGAGGAGAGAGAGAGATTTATATGAAGGGAAGTTGTTGCTTCCCATTCATTCTATCCCCCAATATCAATTTACTAGAGACATGAGTGAAGAAATGAAGGGCTCACCGAGGGGGTTTTGTCGGCAGGCGTGCCGGGGCGGGTCTTCGTCGGACGAAGGTGCTGTACCAGGCTCAAGGGACAACGCGGTGCGGAACGGCAACAGGTGGCAAGCGGTTCCTCCCGCGACGGCGACGGAGACGGATCTGGCGGCAGAGGAGAGCGTAGAGGCGGCCGCTGGAGTTCTCTTCTCTCGTCGGCGGCTGACGTAGGACGACAGCGGTGGGGCAGCCTTGACGGGGCATAGCGCTTGGAATCTGGAGCGCGGCGTGCAGCCAGGCGAAGGAGATAAAGCCGGTGGAGGTGGCAGAGCTTTTTGTGGTGGCGATGGTAGCGGTGGCAGCGCCAGGGTGATGGAGTCCAGTTTGGTGGTGATGGAGTAGAGGAGTTGTCAGTAGGGAATGGGGTCGGCCAATGATGGAAGCATTGGTGGTGAAGGTGGACGGGCGGCCGGAGGTGGCCGAGCTGGTGGTCTTGATGTTGGTGGCTAGGCCGGTTGGCCGGAATGGGGAGGCAGAGTGGAGGAGTCAGGTAGACGTATCGGAATGATGGTGGCTTTGGGACTGTGATGATCGGGGCGGCCGAGTTGGCCAGGAAGGCTGTATTGGTGGGGTGGCAGCAAGCTCCAGCGATGGCCGGAGAGATGGCAGCAATGGCTTTGGCCTGGAAGACAGTAGGTCGGGATGGAAAAAATGGGGGTGGCGGCTGAGTTTTGCCTTGGGATGGGTGTATAAATTTTTTTGTAAAATATTGGAGAATGTGTAATGTTTATAGGGTAGGTAGGAAAACCCGAAAGGCTAAATGTACATATAATAAAATTAGAAAAAAATAGTAAAAAATTACTAACTGCTAACACTAACACTAACTGCTAACCATTATTGTTGTCCATTTAATTTAATTAGTTAATACTAAATATTCACTAGCTAATTATATGTATTAATAACCGGTTAATTAGTTATTAGCTAATTACAATTTAACTACTAACTAACTACGACTAGCTAAATCCAAGTCCTAGCCCTCAATCCAAGTTCAAACTTGGTAGGCTGGAAGACCGCAGTCCTAGTCCTCAATCCAAGTTCAAACTTGGTAGGCTGGAAGACCGCAATGGTCTCAGCCCGATGCGGAAAAAAAATCAAATAACCTACAACTATCGAAAACCTTTAAGACTAAAATATTTAGTAATAAAATACTTATATTTACAAATCATAACTTTACAAATATTTTCTCTATATAAAAATAAATATTTGTAACCTATAGATTTTTCTCGAAATGGACAAAAAAAAATTAAATTAGGATAAAAATCTCACACAAAATAGTTTTTACGAAACCAATGACCTAACAAAACACCGATAACAAATTACGATCGAAAATATTTTCTCAATATTAGAATTGCACGATTATCAAAAATTTAGGAAAAATTCAAAAGAAGTAGAGATTTTAAAAATATTCTAAAAATCTAGATTTTGATTAACGGCGGTTACAATCCACCAAGTCATCATTGCCTTTGGCCTTCTCAGCTTTGAGCTTCATGCAGTTCCTCTTGATATGACCCCTTTCGTTATAGTGCTAGCATCCCTTCTTGCGGTCCACAATCGCAAGATCCGGAGAATGCCCCTATCCTCGCCTGTGACTTAGATCTTCCTTTCCCGTTGGAAGCCACCAGAGCGGACTCCTGCGATGATTCTACTTGCTTACGCCGGACCTCCTTATTCAACAAGATACTTTTGACTGCCTCCATCGTGACGCCTCCATCAAGCGCGGAGTTGCTCACCGATACCATCAACGTCTTCCAGCTTTCCGACAGAGAACTCAAGAGCACTAGGGTCTGAAGCTCATCATCAATCACCAACTTCATCGTAGACAGCTGATTGATGATACCATGAATCTCGTTCAGATGTTGTGCCATTGGGTCACCCTCCGTGTATTTTGAGTTGACGAGTTGGCGAATAAGAAATGCCTTGTTGCCGGCCGTCTTTATTTCGTACAGCGAATGCAGCTTCTTCCATAATATTTTTGTCGAACTCTCCTTGGATACGTGGTTAAACACCGAATCATCCAACCATTGGCGGATGAATCCAACGGCCTTCCGATCCAGTAGTTTTCAGTCTTTAGCAGCTTTGTCCATTGGCTTTGCACTGTCGTCCTCCAACGGACCATGCACGTCCTTGTACGAGAGTATATCCTCCATCATTGGCTTCCAAATTGCCCACTTTCTTCCTGTGACGGTGATCATATGAGTGTTCATCTACTACATAGACATGGGTGCCATAACCTCCAAAGCTCGGATACCAATTGTTGGCATGTGCGACAGCGTTTGCCAACCCACCTGATCAAAATCAACCACCTTCTAACGGACACGAAGCACAGGATGAAGACAAATATATGGATGGACAAATTTCAACCTTTAATAAATCAGATAAAATTACAAGATTGATAGAACTCACGTTGAACCCTTTGCCGTAATAGGTTCAACCCCCTCACCACCCTCAAGAAGGAAAATAGAAGATTACAATTGAGATCACTCACTAACCCGTAGCAATCTCCCTAAGCGAAGTTGACGACTCCTCGATTATATCTTCTTCTTCCTTCTGTTTTGGATGACGAAGTCCTAAGAGCAAAGTACGAACTTTCTCTTAGATTTTTTTTGTGGATGAGCACCCCAAATCTCCACTTTGTGCCTTTTTTGTGCCTCCGCCCTCACCTCAAATAAATATATAAATAAGATGAAAAACCTAATTTTAGGGTTAGAAAACCCTGAAGTAGTCCATCGTCAGATATGGCAGTCCACCAACAACCAACGGTGTAGATTATATCCCATCACCAATTATGGACGTCCAAATATGGTCAAATTAAATATTTGATACAAATTTATAAAAATCTAATTAAATCAGATATTTAATGTAGATTTTTAAATTATATCAAATTAAAATTTTTACCATATTTGGGCTCTAAAATTTGCTCTTACCAAATCTAGACTGGACTCCAACACTAAACTCTTGCAAGTCATGTTGAACCTGATGGATTGTCCTAAGTAGAGGGGGTCATCCAAATTTGAAATTTTGTCGAGCTTTCTCCTTGACCGGCCCCGGTGTCAATCATAAACCTAAGAACTGGCTACTGTAATTCTTGGCTTGAACACCATCGTTATCAAAAGGAAATGTCCAGTAAGGGGCTGTTTGGATAGAGGTAACTCTTTGAAAGTGTAAAGTGACACTTACAGCATGTTGAGTTTCAATGGACTTGCAGGAAGTGACACTTTCCAAAATATGTTTGGATAGAGTATTTTTTGTCTCCTGCAAGTGGAAAAAAATAAATTCGTTGTTTGAATGGTTGTTGAAAGTAGAGAAAAGAGAATTCGCTTGTTTGTTGAAAGTGGATGTTGAGATTGGAGATATGGTAACGCATAATTAAACTAATTACCATAATTAATCACCAAAAAAGTTAACAAAAAATCCCAAGTGATAATTACCAATTTAATCACCATTTTAATTACCATTTTTTTAGTTTAAAAAATACCAACAAATAAACAAACTTCATTCATTACCGCCCATCATAAAAATGAGACAGCAGCAGTTGTAACGCCCTAGTCCCAAAATACATAGGACTAGGTACATAGACATGCCAGCTGTATACATACGAAGTATACTGCAATATATGGAACCCTCGTATGTATACATAAGCTGTAAAATACAGTAGAAACCATGACAACTAATCTCATCCACAGAAATATAAGAGAATAAATGATATCATACATCCACAAAGAATTGTCTTTACACCAGATGTTGGGCGGAGACAGATCCACTACCAACCATTTAAATGAAAAGAAAAATGAATAAGGAACGGATGGATAAAATGGCTATGAATGATCCAAGAGCAATCCTCCTCGACAGAAAGGGAAGACCGTGATCTTGGCTAGAGCACCTGCAAAACATCATAAAAAGTACACACCTGGAGAGATCACCAGGTCCTCACAGGGACGTAACAAGATACATAATATCATGCCATATAACTTGAATAAATACTACTCAATAATAAGTCAATCGGATCATAACATGGTCCAATACTCACCCTTGAATCAGCATACCATCCCCCCAACCAAACAAGGATAGGAGATGGCACACTAACCCACGATGAAGTATCTTTCCAAGCCATGAAGCCAATATGGTATCCGTACCACAACAAGGTTCAGTACCTTCTCATCGGAGTAGTGAGCCACACCTACAACCAAACAAGGACAAGATATGGCAAACTCGTCCGCGACAAGTTACTGTTCCAAGCCACGGTCAAATACAAGTACCCAAACCAAGAGTACTCGTACCTAACGGATAAGGTAGCCTAACCTGTCTAAGTGTATGCAGTTTTAAGAACATCCTCCAACGCATGGGCCCTGGCTAAAATGGGATCGGCATGGTCCCCTCTTGGGGCACTAGAGGCCCAGGAGAGCATAACGTTTCGCAGAACGTCAGTGGCCGTCAGTATCCATGGGCAATCTCACCCGCGTCTCCGACGGAGCTCATGGGATACAAAAAGTAAAGTGTATAGTAGCCCATACGCTAAGGTATTGTCCTCCCTGCCCAATGCCTACTATATTGTATCCACAACACAGAACCTCTATTAACCGCTAAGTCAAACTAATCATGCAAACACTATTAGCGGTTAATCCTATCGCACGGCTTATACGTACTGGTGGCCAGTCAGTCACGTATATCCGAGTTCTATATGCGACTCGCAACAACGTGGTACAAATATGTCAAGGCCTATTGTCACGACCCGCTCCCGAATAATCGGACACGAGTCGGACACGCCCAGCCTTCATCGTTAGACACGATAAAGTAATTTGTACCAATCTCTAGGGAAAACTACAAGTCCAGATAATAATGAATATAAACCACAGCATCTAATATCGAATCCCAGAATCAAGTACAAGTCTAAGAGTTATTATATTTCCAGCAAATGAAAAGTAAACTGATGTCTCTAATACAAAGTCCAATGAAACTAAAAGAAAGGTACTAGGCCTCCTCAGCCTCTAAGTCCATAGCAACATCGGCTGGCTCATAGGTGCCTCCAGGCTCCTGCCCATAATAAGTGTCACAGATAGCCTCCAACTCACCTGCAATATATCCTAGTCAGGAGCGGAGCTAAGTATATCCAGGAAATGAACATGAACATCATGGTATGAAAATGAATACAGAAAAAAATATAAAGTACGAGAAATGAGAACATGACATGAATACTGAAAAGTAAATACAGGGAACATGAAATGAAACCTGAACATGAAATACAGAATGAAACTGATGTGTGCAATATATCGAAATACATCCAGAGTGTGTGATCGGCTTGGGTAGATTCAGGGAACATGAAATGGTACGGCTTCGGTCCCGCGTGCACGATGCGGGGCCTAAGCTATTCACATGAATAGTAACTCAGGTTTGATCACACATCTGTAGTATTTTTTCTTCCAGACACAAGTAAACTCAAGAAACCAGATACCAGACAATCTCGTGAAATATCGTGTCAATAAGAAGATACAAGAATGAATATACAAGACATGAAGTAATGGACAACTCTGAGGAGTATACTTGCCTTGCTCAGGGTGATCAAGTGTGAATGGTAAAACTGGATGTCCTCCTGTTTTAGAATTTAAGTACAAGTTGATTAACTTCTAAATAATCATTTGTTTAGATATTGCTAACTAGTTATCTATCTAGGTTTTGATGTTAACCTAAAAATGTATAGAACTAATCATCTATAGACTATAGTAAAATAATACACTAGCATTTCTACATAAGAGTTAGCAATATAATCTGGAAAAATATTTGTTAAGAATAACTCATTAAAAACTCTAACAATCCTATAGTGAATTTGTACTAAACAACCATCTAAAATACTTATTAATCCGACAATTGCTTGCATTGATGAAAGTGACATTACAACAGCCACTAGTACTCAACGCTGATTTACATACTAACTCAAATAATACACAAGCTAGGCTTCTCCTCAAAACCTGACACCACAAAACAACCTATCAGTTATACAATTCAACTGATCTAACTCATAACTTATCACCTGTAAGGCATGGTCCATTCTAACTTCCAGATATTGGCTATTCCCAAAATACCTATCCAGAAATTCATTCCAACCTCTGCCAACACTGGTTGAACCCAACTGTCCTATTCGAAACAGGAAATCCTTAGAAGAATGCAGGAATCATAATTTAGCCAAAACCAACCAACATGAGAACAGTAAAATAAATTACAAAAATACATGCAATGTCTCATAAATCCAACTTATTAGAATACTTTCTAGCTTAAACAAGATCTTTCCACTACCAACCACAACTAGTTCCTACATCAAACTACTGCCTAACTGAACTTAGTACAACCAACATCTTAAATTAAATTTAACTCCCTGCTAACGGCTACTAGGCCCCCTTGCCACCCGAGTATCTACTAAACAGAGCCTGGTCATCATATGGCAGACTTCATCATTCCCAGTACTACAACCTTTACTAACCCGTACGCAGCTAAACCTCTTCCCGTGTCCCCATTGGTGGTACTCCCTTCTTGACACAACTCGACCCGGACATGAGTACACAGATCTTGACCTCCGACTGGACACGAACGCCCTACACCCGATCATCTCCCACCTAACCATACGTTAATTTCTAAATATGAATCAAACAAGCAATACTTGAGGAGAACAGAGTAATACCTGTATGCAAGGATCGTGTCCTGGAGTGGAATCACAACTTCTGGAAATTGGACACAACCTCTTCGTGTCCGAGGATGGATCAAAGCTCTGTACAGGCATTTCAACGAACATATTCCGATCAACAAAATAAACAGAGGATATCAGAGGAGTTTGGAAATTCCTCCTGAGAAAATTTTTGGTGATCAAAACTCCAAAACCTAATACTCACAATTCAATTTCCGATCACAAACAAAAATTTGAAATAACTCATCCACTCTAATCTGCCCGATTAAAAAGCAAACCAGAAAGGAAAAATTCAACAGTCAAATGATTCATTCAAACGTAGGAAAAATCCAGATTCGAGCAATGTTCGTGTAAAATCTCACCAGTTTCAATTGTCAGAATAGAGTGAATTCTTCCGATCGATCTGGTCCAACACTTCCTATTCGAAATCATTGGCAAAATTACGAATCAAGAACAACGAACACATCGAACTGAATTTCAAGGAAACTTGGATCAAGAACTCACTGGAGTTGATGATCGTCGACACGAACAGATCGTTTTCTCTACGAGAAAAATTTTGGTCGATCGTACACAGTCTGAACATGAGAATTTGGTCAAGAACTGAAGAATCAAAGATTCAATCCGCAGAGAAAAGAATTCGAACTGGTTCACCTTGGTCGCTGACAACGAAGTGTTGTTGATCGTCCCGCCGGATGGAATGAACTCTCGTAGTCGTCGATCGGAAGAAGACCGCCGTCGTCGTGAATACACGACCTAGCGCCCGGTGGAGGTTGTCGCGATCATCGCCATCGGCTGTTGTCTTCTCTTCAAGAATTTTAGGGTTAAAGTTTGGGAAACAAATGGAGAGGAAGAGAAGGGAGGAGCTCTGGAATTGTGCTGAATGAAAATACAGAGGAAAGGGTGATATATATATTCAGTTGGGACCGTCGGGCCTCACGTGGAGAAGGAAATCACATGGCGGGAAATTAAAATTTATGTAGGCTGTTACTCTGGAGAAGAAAACCACATGGTGGGATTAAGTGGATTTGAAATTGAAAATTTTCGATTAAAAAAAATGTGAAAGAATTGAGCTGGGCTCATCCTCACAGGCTATTACTCAATCTAGCCAAAACTGGCCCATGGGTAGAGCCCAAATAAATTGAGGAATTAAAATAACTACTTATATAATAGCTATCTCAAAAAAAAATCATTAATAAAATGACTATACAAATATTCTTTTAAACCATAAGAAAATACTATGTTTATTGAACTCTGGGAAGTGGGGTTACAAATCTACCCCCCTTAAAAAAATTTTGTCCTCAAAATTTAGAGAACAAAATTAATACTCAAAAATAATGAAATTGTTCTAATACTCAACCACTCATTGTAACTAAATTTTATTAAAAATCCAAAATACAATCACTCAAACAAGCTAGGGTAGCGCTCCCGCATTTCATCCTCACGCTCCCACGTGGACTCTCCCGGAGAGTGATGTCTCCACATGACGCGGACAAGTGAAATAGTCTGGTTCCGCAGTTGCTTCTCCCTCCGATCTAGGATCTCCACCGGCTACTCCTCGTAGGTCAAACTCGGGCCCACCTCTAGCTCTGAGTAGTCCACCACATGGCTTGGATCTGGAATATAGCGTCGAAGCTGGGACACGTGAAAGACGTCATGCACTCCCTCCAAACTAGCTGGAAGTGCTAATCGATAGGCCACCTCGCCAATCCGCACTGTCACATCGAAAGGTCCGATGTACCTCGGACTGAGCTTCCCGCCTCTGCCGAAACGAATGATGCCTCTAGTCGGCGAGATCTTCAGGAACACTCTATCTCCAACTGTGAACTCCAGTGGTCGTCTGCTGCTGTCTGCCCAGTGCTTCTGTCGATCCTGTGCACTCTGAGACGCTCTCTGATCAGTATGATCTTCTCAGCTGAGTCTACCACCATCTCTGGTCCAAGCAAAGTCCTCTCGCCAACGTCGTCCCAAGATAAAGGTATGCGACATCTCCGCCCATACAGTGCCTCGAACGGTGTCATCTCGATGCTAGTCTGATAACTGTTGTTATAGGCAAACTCCACAAGATGCAAGTGATCCTCCCACGAACCGCCGAAGTCGAGTGCGCAAACCCGCAGCATGTCCTCCAGTGTCTGAATGGTCCTTTCGGACTGCCCGTCTGTCTGTAGATGATAGGCGGTACTGAACTTCAACTGTGAACCCAAGCTCAGCTGTACACTCCTCCAGAAATATGATGTAAAGCGGCTGTCCCTGTCTGAAATGATGCTCACCAGCACCCCGTAAATCCGCACAGTCTGACGCATATAGAGGTCTACAAGCTTCTCGGTCGACAGCCCTACCTTGAATGGAATGAAGCGAGCAGATTTCGTCAGCCTGTCCATGATAACCCAAATAGAGTCCTTGCCACCGAGCGTTCGCGGTAATCCAGAGACGAAGTCCATGGTGATGTTTTCCCACTTCCATTCCGGAATAGGTAAAGGCTGGAGTAGTCCTGCTGGTCTCTGGCACTCCGTCTTGACTTGCTGGCATACAAGGTATCTGGAAACAAATCTGGCAACCTCTCGTTTCATCCCATACCACCATATATACTACCGTAAATCCTTATACATCTTGGTAGATCCAGGATGAATAGAATACTGTGACTGGTGGGCCTCCTGCATAACCTCCTCGTGCAAATCCTTGGGCACACACAACTGGTTTTCGTGCCTCAGGGATCCATCATCTGCGATAGTGAAGTCATCAAGCAATCATGTCTCTACCTGGCCTCTGAGACATCGGAGTCCCTCATCTAGAAACTGGGCCTCCTTGATCTTCTCTATCAGTCCTAACTGCATCTGCATGTGCATCAGCTTCCCTCCAACTCCCGGAAGAACAATCTCGATCCCCAGACTCTCGAGATCCTCTAAAAGATGTCGGTCCATGAACAATTTTGCCCGTTGGAGGGGATTGCGGGCCCGCCAAAAAGGCGTTCTGGTCGACCTTCTCAGAATCGGACCAAACTTGGCACACAGGACTAAAAAAATGATACGGTCCTGATGGCGTAAGTTTCGTCTCGATACGACGAACGTGCACAAAGTTATGGCCAAGTTTGTGAACTAGCCGATACGGGATATCTTGACGGATACACATTGATTTTATCGCGCATGCACAACAAAATCAAGTTCCGTCAGTTCCCATACATCAACGACATCCATACGCACCTTTCGATGCTTATGGATTATGACTGTGTCGCCCGGTTTGTCGGGGCGCACGTCGTATCGGTGATTTTTTTCCTAATTTCAACAGTTTTGAAAACAGTTTTTGTCAATATTGGGAGATCAATTTCTCGGCGCACATTCGATAAAATCAACTTTTGTAAAAAGGGTTCTGTAGTCCTATATGTTGTCTAAGACTGTTTGAAATTATTTTTGGAAAAGGTTGATATGGTTGATGGGAAATGATCGCTAAACATGAGTAGTTGAAACAGTCCCGAAACTGTCAAAGAAACAGTTTTTCGGGTTTTTCGAGTCAATTTTTGAACTCGTTGGGTTGATACCTCGAGGAACTACGTGGTGCGTCATCTAGAGGGTCAGGTAGGATCTACACCGCAACTTACGAAATCGAAAAATAGTAAAAGTACGTAAAGAAATTAGTCGGCGAAGAGGTGTACCTTGTTGCGAATCGAAACAGAGAAAACTGTGCGTAGCCGGATTTTGGGGTGTCGACGGCGCTGTCTGGGCTCCGACAAAGTGCTGTGAGGGCACGAGGGAGAGAGGAGAGGCCGGCTAGGGTGCAGGGGATTTTTAGGGTTTTATATTTTTTTTAAACAAAGTGAAGTTCACGTGTGTGTGTGTATATATATAAATATATATATTTTTATATCATGGTTTAAAGTATCGGCCGATACCGATCCGATACGGCCGATACCGATACGGTTTGGCATGTTCCGATCCGATACCGACCGATACCAAATATTGACCGATACCGACATTGGGGGTCTTTGTTCCGGTCAATTCGGCAAAACCAATCGGTAAGGGTGACTATTATTTCATATAATTTCAAAACTACTAAGAAATAACGCTGAAATACTTAAAATTATGCCTAAATGTATAAAATATATATTTTTAAATGTAAATAATTTATTATTAATTATTTGTTTTTCGATACCAAAGTCCGATACTCCGATACGATACCGCCGATACTACCGATATCGCCGATACCAATACTCATAGGAATAGTCCGATACCGATTCCGATACCGATATTGTGAACCTTGTTATATATATATATATATATATATATATATATATATATATATATATATATATATATATATATATATATATATATATATATATTTTTTTAAAAACCAAACGGCCGTGTCAAAGACACCCAGCCACCGCTTGGTCCGGGGGCGAACCACCAAGCCGCCCCCGTGGGGGCTCGAACTCCGTCCGATGCCCCAAGTGCCGGTGCGCCTAGCCACTTGAGCTACAAGCGCCCGGCTATATATATATATATATATATATATATATATATATATATATATATATATATACACTGTGTGTGAGAGCCTTTGGGCTCGGGCTATAGGGGGTGCCCCTGTGGTATTGTTCTCGTGGGAACATGCCGTGGTGGATGGGCTTTGCTTTGCTTTTTTTTTTCCCCTATTTACTAATGATACCTATATAGATATCTATATATTTATGTATTTATATATTTTCTACCATATATATTCATATACTCAAGTAAAAATAAATTTATAAAATTCCAAATTTTTTCTAAAATAATAATATTTTCTAAAATTATTTTAATAACTATCTCTTGTACAACATTACCTATATTTTAGCAATTACTATTTATTTTATATATATATATTAGCAAAAACTAGCTAATTAATTACGAGCTAGTCATAATTAGGGAATACAATAAAATTAGAAATAATAATAAAAATATAATAAACTTACTTAAAATATTTAGGGGGTTACATATATCTATATTTCTATATATGGAAAAAACATATATTTTTATAATGCCAAAAATTCCAATTAATTTTAAGAAATTTCCAATACTAAAAATTGTTTATTGATATATTTGGTAAAATAACTTGTAGAAAATACTGAGATTGATATCTACCAGTTAGAAACTAGCACAATAAATTTCAAAAATGTTTAGTAATTAGAAAATTACAAAAATAATATTTAAAATTAGAATAATAATAAAAATAGAATATGGGGGTTTATATCCTACTCAACTTATAAAAATTTCGTCCTCGAAATTAAAATAAAACTTAATATTAATATAACAATAAATCTTAATAAAAGAATATAGTGAAGCTGAATATGAAGGGAGAGCAGGTAGTCAGTTTGTAACTCGTTCTTCGAAAAGAGGAAGGAGATAGTCATAATAAAATTTGAACTGATACCATAGTTTACAAGATAGGGTATTCATAGTCTTGTATGGGTCATTGGTTCCCAGTAGTTTGGGGGAGTGGGTTGGTATTGCATGGTTGAGATTAAATGGGACTAAAAGGGCATCCATGGTTTGCTCTAAGGAATAATAAGTCATACCTGCGGTGTAATTGAAATGGAGCGCAGAATGGTGTGTTTGTGTGGAACATGTTTGTCATGTGTGTAGAATGGCTTGTCTAGTTCATGAGGGTGAAATTTGTTGGAGGGAAACAGCTAGTGTTTTGCTCCAAATATCAAAGCCACGGTAGAGGTATCAAGATGATACGGATAGAAATGAATGCTATAAACCAATGATCTATTACTTCCGTTGGAACCAATCTTTGATTAATTAAATCTTGGATTTTAATATATATTGGCTGGACAAGATTCCAAAAATCTATTTGAACTATTCCTACTAGGTAAGGGTAGCCTAGAATAAGTTTTAACTCAAGTGGCTGGGCTATTTGTCAGTCGAGTTCGTTACTAGTTTCCTTAAGCCCAAAATGTGCCTTTTGTGACTTTTGTGTTTAAGTAGCACAAAGGGCCTCTATTGAGTGGCACACTAGTGACATATGTGTAATAGGCTTCGAGTATCACAACCATATATTGGGTTGAAAGTTTTGAGTCAAGGTTGGATCTTTAACTGAGGCCGAAAGTACATCGGTATTTACGGTGTTACAACTAGCCTTTTGGACCTGAAAGTCGTATCATGCAAATAGAGCACAAGAGGATGTGTTTTAGTGGGATATAATATTTCTACATGAAGGTGGACTCGTCTAGGTCTTGTATATGGAATTTTTTGGAAGGTAACAGTTGGTCTCTTGCTCCGAATACCAACGTCACGGTCTAGGACACCAAATGATCTAGATAGAAAGTGGGAGTTCATAAGGTACTATTCTATCATCCTAATATAAACCAAACTTATCCTAATCAATCGATAATACTAGTAAATCCCAAAATTTAGAGGGCTCACAATCTATACTCTATAGAACTAAGACATGGTTTTAGGTTTAATGAGGCTAGGAAAAATTTCAAAGCCGTAATATTGTACCTCGACTCTTGATTATAAGAGAATACTAAATGACATAATAGATAATGTGATATAGTAGATATGATTCGAGTTTGGAGTTAGTTCTCCGATTTTGAATAGATGGAAACGATTGTGTCTATATAGCCCTCATGGTCATAGGAAAATACTTCGTGTCTACGAGCATTTATTTTTCGAAGGAGGTGACGAAACAATAAGAGTTCAAAGGAGATGGGATCGAATTGTAAATATGGGTTTCAAAGATGTATTAATATTTCAAAAGGGAGTCGTCAAGACCGTTGCAGATGAGATCCTAAAAGACAAGTTTAACTATATCTCAATCCATGTAAAATAATCGAAGAGCGAACCAAGTGCATTAGGTTGATCAGACCATCATGCTCCGGTTCTGATTAGACGATATGTTAGTGGACATGCCCAGATAACATATGTCTTGAACAAACTCAATAAAAGGGTGAGCTTGCAAAGCTAGGCTATATAGCAGCATTAGTCATGATGGTAAAATATGAGTACGCCAGATAATGATGAAAGAAACTACAAATAGTTAAGGATCTAAGTCTTATCCGGTGTTCGTGCATATATAGTCGTCCTACTATCTTCCTATCTAAGGCTTCAGTCGACCAAATGAGATATGGTCCTCTAAGGTTTTATAGTCTAGATAATCCTCTATAGTGGGTCTTAAGGACGAAGGGAGTATTAGGTCATGAGCCATTCTACCCAACTTATAAGAGTTAACTAGTAGTGTGATGGGACAATGAAACATATATATCTGATATGGATTACCGTCTAACCACTATCAAGCACGAAACATAGATACGAATTTACGGTAGAGGGGATCAAGCAAGATGCAAATCAAGAAGTCAAGCGAGAGCTCAAAAATAGAATCGAGAAAGGTGGTCAAGTATGTGGATGAGATCCTAGACTCTAATCCTATATGTAGGCTTGCTTGGTACGATAAAATAACCAAACAATTTATCTTGACCTGCATGGGCCACCACAAAAATATATAACACCCCAGTCCCAAAATACATAGGACTAGGTACGTAGACATGCCAGCTGTATACATATGAAGTATACTCTAATATATGGAACCCTCGTATGTATACATAAGCTGTAAAATGCAGTAGAAACCATGATAACTAATCTCATCCACAGAAACATAAGAGAATAAATGATATCATATAATCCACAAAGAATTGTCTTTATACCAGATGTTGGGCGAAGACAGATCCACTACCAACCATTTAAATAAAAAGAAAAATATACAAGGAACGGATAGATAAAATGGCTATGAATGATCCGAGAGCAATCCTTCTCGACAGAAAGGGAAGACCGTGATCTTGGCTAGAGCACCTGTGAAACATCATGAAAAGCACAGACCTGGAGAGATCACCAGGTCCTCAGAGGGACGTAACAAGATACATAATATCATGCCATATAAACTGAATAAATACTGCTTAATAATAAGTCAATCAGATCATAACATGGTCCAATACTCACCCTTGAATCAGCATATCATCCCCCCAACCAAACAAGGACATCAGATGGCACACTAACCCACGATGAAGTATCTTTCCAAGCCATGAACCCAATATGGTATCCGGACCACAACAAGGTTCAGTACCTTCTCATCGGAGTAGTGAGCCACACCTACAACCAAACAAGGACAAGATGTGACAAACTAGTCCACGATAAGTTACTGTTCTAAGCCACGGTCAGATACAAGTACCCAAACAAGAGTACTCGTACCGAACGGATAAGGTAGCCTAACCAGTCTAAGTGTATGCAGTTTTAAGAACATCCTCCAACACATGGACCCTGGCTAAAATGGGATCGGCATGGTCCCCCTTAGGGCACCAGAGGCCCAGGAGAGCATAACGTTTCGCAGAACGTCAGTAGCCGTCAGTATCCATGGGTAATCTCACCCGCGTCTCCGGCGGAGCTCACGGGTTACAAAAAGTAAAGTGTATAGTAGCCCATACGCTAAGGTATTGTCCTCCCCGCCCAATGCCTACTATGTTGTATCCACAATACAGAACTTCTATTAACCGCTAAGTCAAACTAACAATGCAAACACTATTAGCGGTTAATCCTATCACACGACTTATACGTACTGGTGGCAAGCCAGTCACGCATGTCCGAGTTCTATATGCGACTTGCAACAACATGGTACAAATGTGTCAAGGCCTATGAATGCAACACACAAAGGGTGGTTGTCACGCCCCAGAACCAGAATACTGGAGAGCGGGGGAATGACTCAGCCAGCTACGTATTACGGGTAGATGAATACCGTATAATACGATCAATGCTGTCTAAAAGACAAGGGGGTGCATACTACATGAAAGTCTCGCTATGGTCACTTCACATCTATTGTCTCAATCATTCAAACAAGAAACAGAAATAGAGAACATGTAAGATAAAGCAGTAAGGCGTCCCAAACGCTTAGTCAAAATGTTCTTGAGATCTGGCTTTACAAAACATAGCCAGATGATGTAGCAAAGTATACACAATTGTTATCAGCTGCAGTCTGACTTAATTACAATTATGCAAAAGTAAGTGCAAGACAATCCGACTAACATGTCGGTGCCAAACGGCAAAATATAAAGTAAGTAACAAAATGAGCGGAGAAGTAAGGAATCCACTCGAGTCCTCCTGCGATCATTCCTCTAGTATTGACCATCTTGGAGGTAGAAGTAAGCTGAGTCCTCGGGAACCGGCTCTAAATCTGGCCATGCAAAACCAGAGAGGTTAGACCTCTAATAGCAAGTACCGCAAGGAAGCACGATATGAGACATTAAACCAGTAAATAAGAGAATATAATAATAGATCTCTGCTTGCTACTGGGATTCACATAACATCACGACACTTCGAACCAACCTCCCAACCAAACAAGGACAGAAGTTGGCCCGTCATGTCCTGATGCTCTGATCATCTCAGTTAGGTAACAGAGTAGGTACAGTACACAAACAAATCAACTTAAACGGCCATCCAACTCCTACGGCTTACTACTGTGAGTCCCAAGTTATCCTGGAATTATGCAATAAGGATTTTTCAGTTCTTACTATGGACAAGCAAGGCTAGTCTATCCAATCAATCAATTGCGCCAATCATGAATTAGACGAGTCCCAGCGGGACGCCCGTCATCAATATACAATATACAATAATATAAGCAGATACCGCTCCCTGTCCGTGTGGCAGATTTGCAGTATCTGTGGGAACCAGCCGGCCTGTTGGGCACTAATAGTCCCAAAGAGGGCTGCCATGTAAGAACTCGGGAATCCATTCTCTCCATGCAATCATCATTTTATTTAACTTAATAGTCTCTACGTTGAGTGAAATCCCATACCGTGGATCATGGTCATTCGGAATGAGTACTTTCGTACGGGGTACGATATGCACAACTCTACAACGATGCCCGTGCGGTTAGGTTGTAGGTCTTACATAGCGTAATGCAACAATCCAAACTAACCACGGAACAATCATGCCTTGACCATAAAGTACACATGCTTCTTTTATAGTAAAATAAATAAATTAATAAATTGAAGCCTGCATGTGTGCCTGTATGTCAATATTCGGGATTGGCCAATCGATTATAGTAGTTCATACTTAATATGAACGTGTCTCATTCATTCATTTCAATAAGACAACTAGCCAGTCTCTTAGTTCCATCTAGGAACGTATGATCAATAATTAATCAAGATAACAATCAATGTTAATTAATGCCAATTCGGGAAATAAAAATAGAGAAATAAATAATGATTGGAAAATAAATAATCTCATGCGCTGTGAAAAATGACTGGAAAATAAATAAATCATGCGCCTGAGGAATGCTGTGGGAAATAAATCTCATGCGCTGATGTGGGAAAGGTTGGGAAATAAATAATATCATGCGTCTGAGAGAAATGATTGGGAAATAAATAAACTCATGCGCTGTGGAAAGTGATTGGAAAATAAATAAATTTATGTGCCTGAGGAAGGTGGCTGTGAGAAATAAATAAACTCAGGGAAGCTGTGGGAAATAAATAAACTCATGCGCCTGAGGGAATCTGTGGGAAATAAATAAACTCATGCGCCTTGGCTGTGGGAAGTGATTGGGAAATAAATAACTCATGCGCCTTGGCTGTGAGAAGTGATTGGGAAATAAATAAATCATGCGCCTTGGCTGTGGGAAGTGATTGAGAAATAAATAAATCATGCGCCTTGGCTGTGAGAAGTGATTGGGAAATAAATAAATCATGCGCCTTGGCTGTGGGAAGTGATTGGAAAATAAATAACTCATGCGCCTTGGCTGTGAGAAGTGATTGGAAAATAAATAAATCATGCGCCTTGGCTGTGGGAAGTGATTGGGAAATAAATAAATCATGCGCCTTGGCTGTGGTAAGTGATTGGGAAATAAATAACTCATGCGCCTTGGCTGTGGGAATAAAGATTTCCATGCGCTGAGGAATGAAGATTTGATGCGGCTGTGGGAATAAAGATTTCCATGCACTGAGGAATGAAGATTTGATGCGGCTGTGACTGTTCTTCTTCTCCAAATTTTCTGAGAACAGAACCATGGGAACCATGGAGGCCATTGCTTCCAAGCTCCATAAATCCTTCATCCCAAGCCCAAATATGGACTTCCATAGGTCAAAATTGGGTAGAACGAAATTCTCTACAACATGGAACCATCGAAACTTGAAGATAACAAAGTTTACTAGATCAAAACCTAAGAAATCCGAAAATGTATCAAACTTAGATCTACAACAAATAAGCCATGGAAATTGAAAATGTTAAGTACTAAAGAGACTTAGAATCAAATGAGGAAGATGATGGAACAATAATAATGGGGATCCATCATCAAGCAAGTTGGCACTTGCCTATCTCTTCTAGGTTGGTGGGAGAGTTATGAGGAAGAAGAAGTGAAATGGAAAGAAGTAATGAAGAGAGAGAAATGGTTTTGGGCTTTAAATAAAGGGGTGGTGGTAGGTGGGAGTATTGGGCCGGGTCCAATGGGTTCATCCAAGGCCAACCCGCAAGCAAAGCAAAGAGGTAAAAGCAGAAAATAAATACAGGAATAAAAGCAGAAAATAAAGTGCAGAAATAAAATTGCAGAAAATAAATTAACATGAAAATTTAAAGAACAGATTAATTAACTAACATAAATTTACAGAAATTTAAATACAGAATAATACATGGTAACTATTAAATAAATACGTATTCTGGGAACGGAAAGTGACAGTGGTCCCTTAAATCTAAGTTCAATGTGTAAGAAAATAGTACATAGCAGGAAATAGAACTGAACAGTAAGATTCTATCAAATTATGCCCAACAGAAAACCACGGGTAGGTGAGATCCGCAAGAATACGTGGTCCCCAACAGAAAACTCTAACGGCCTACGATGCTGGTCTGCCCAATGACGATGCCGATCCTGCGCAACTCGAAGTCGCTCTCTAATTCCTTTAATCACTTCCACTGTCTGAACAATCATCTCCGGGCCTAACATCTTTCTCTCCCCAATATCGTCCCACGCTAGTGGCGACCTACACTTCTTACCATATAGTGCTTCAAATGGCGCCATCTGGATACTGGCTTGATAACTGTTGTTATATGAGAACTCGACCAAGTGTAGGTGGCTCTCCCAAGATCCTCCAAAATCTAGGGTGCAAGCTCACAACATGTCTTCTAAAGTCTGAATTGTTCTTTCTGATTGCCCATCCGTCTGTGGATGGTAAGCCGTGCTAAATCTTAACTTGGTACCCAAGCTATGATGTAAGCTCTTCTAAAAATGTGATGTAAAACGGGTATCTCTGTCTGACACAATACTGACTGGGACCCCATGCTGTCTGACTATCTGCTGTATATATAATTCTGCCAACTTCTCCGTAGATTGACCTACTCTGAAAGGAAGAAAGTGCGCCACCTTTGTAAGCCGATCTACTATCACCCAAATAGCATTTTTACCACTTGGTGATCTCGGTAAACCGGTCACAAAGTCCATTATGATATGCTCCCACTTCCATTCCGGGATAGGAAGCGGTTGCAATAATCCAGCTGGCCTCTGCTGCTCTGCCTTCACTTGCTGACATACCAAGCAACGGGAAACAAATATAGCTATCTCCCTCTTTATCCCATTCCACCAGAAGTGCTGCTTGATATCTTGGTACATCTTGGTCCCTCCAGGGTGTACAGAATACTGGAAACTGTGAGCTTCAGTCATAACCTCCTGTCTGATATCTCCACTAGGCACACATAGACGTGACCCAAACCTAAGTGTACCATCCTCATGAATCTGCATCTCCTTCCTGAGTCCTGACTCACATTCTTCCCTAAGCTTCTGAATCCTTGGGTCTTGTGTCTGAGCTGCCTTGATCCTATCTACCAAGTTGGATTGAACTTGTAGACTCGCCAGAACTCCTACATCACTAGGAAGTATAACCTCGATGCCCATCTCCTGAAGGTCTTCTAAAATGTGCTTCTGTGTTGTCAACATAAATGTGCCGCCTCTCCTGCTAAGAGCGTCTGCTACCATATTAGCCTTGCCTGGATGATACCGAAGCTCCACGTCGTAATCCTTGATCAACTCCAACCATCTTCTCTGCCTCATGTTCAGTTCCTTCTGAGTAAAGATGTACTTCAGACTTTTGTGGTCCGTGTACATCTCCACTCGGTCACCATATAAGTAATGCCTCCATAGCTTCAAAGCGAATACTACTGCCGCCAACTCCAAATCATGAGTTGGGTAATTCTTCTCGTGGTCTCGAAGCTGCCTAGATGCATACGCTATCACCTTTCCATGTTGCATAAGGACACATCCAAGTCCTTTACCTGACGCATCACAATAAACAGTAAAACCTCCGGGTCCAACTGGTAATGTAAGAATAGGTGCTGATATCAACTTCTGCTTCAAATTCTCAAATGATGTCTGGCATTCTGCCGACCAGACGAATGGTACATCTTTCCGTGTCAATCGGGTCATGGGTGCTGAAAGTCTCGCAAAGTCTGATACAAACCTTCTGTAATATCCTGCCAATCCCAAGAAACTCCGCACATCTGCTACGGTCTTGGGTACTGGCCAACTTTCTACTGTTTCTACCTTCCTGGGATCCACTGCTACTCCAGCTCCTGATATGATATGACCCAGAAATGAAATATGATCCGACCAAAACTCACATTTGCTGAGCTTCGCATACAACTGGTTCTCTCTCAGAACCTGTAACACTTTCCTGAGGTGGTCTTCATGCTCCTCTTCACTAGTTGAATATACAAGAATGTCGTCGAGAAACACAACGACAAATTAATCCAGGTACGGCATAAAGATGCGGTTCATCAAATCCATAAATATTGCTGGAGCATTGGTCAAACCAAATGGCATTACTAAGAATTCATAATGCCCATACTTCGACCTGAATGCTGTCTTGGGAATGTCTTCCTTCCGAACCCTCACTTGATGATACCCTGAACGAAGATCTATATTGGAGAAAACTCTGGCCCTGCTCAACTGATCAAATAAGTCGTCGATCCTGGGTAGTGGGTACTTGTTCTTCACTGTTGCCGCATTAAGCTTCCTGTAATCGATGCACAATCTGGATGACCCATCCTTCTTCCCCACAAGTACCACTGGTGCTGCCCATGGTGATACGCTAGCTTGGATGAACTTCTTCTCCTTCAGTTCCTCTATGTGCTGATATACCTTGGCCTGCTCTGAATCCGCCATTCTGTAAACCCGATCTGATATCGGTTTAGTTCCAGGTGCCAATTCTATACTGAACTCAATATCTCTAACTGGTGGTAGACCTGGAAGTTCTTCAGGAAATACGTCCAGAAATTCTTCAACTACCTTCGGAACTTGAACTTCTTCCATTGCCGTTATTACTCCCTGCTCTTGCTGAGTTGCCTCTGATCTGACTAAGGTGAATCTCTTCATGCCTGGAATATCAAAAGATACACTCCCTCTACGACAATCTATTGTCGCATGACTGTCTTTCAGCCAGTCCATGCCTAAGATAACGTTGAAATTTCCAACAGAAAATTCTATCAACCGGGCGGGTAAGGAATGCCCGCAAACTACAACGCTACACGCTAGAATAACTCTACTAACTCCTACGAGCCCATTACCAGTGAGTATATTTAACCTCCCCGGCAATGCCTCGAACTCCATTCCTAGCCGTGTTGCAAATTGTGCAGATATAAATGAGTGTGATGCTCCCGAATCAAACAATGCTACTGCGGGATAAGGGGCGACGAGAATGTTACCTGCCACAACATCTCCCGATGCCAATGCCTCTTCCAAGGACAGAGTGAATGCTTACCCTCGACCTTCTTGCCGATTTCCATGCTGCGGCCTAGCCTGATGCTGCCGCTGGCCCCTGCCTTGGTGATGCTGGGGTGGTCTATGCTGGTGTTGTTGCATCGGCGGTCCCTGCTGTCGAAACATCTGAGCCTGCGTCATGAACGGACGCTGGGCCAACGGTCTCACTGCTACCGCTGGTCCTCGATACTGTCCTGCCCCTGGTGCTGGCAGAGCAGGAAACTGTTGTACTGGTCCTCCTGACCTCGAATTCATGGGACATGTGGTAACCCGATGATCTGGGTTTCCACATATCAAACACTGCCCGTTCAATGTCCGACACACATCTCTAGTGTGCCCTATCTTCCCACAATAAGTGCAGCCCGCTGGGGGTTGCTGGTTCTTCCTCTGATGCTGTTGCTGCTGCCTTGGTGGTGGTGCTGGCCCTCGCATTGCCACATCATGAATGCGGATGCCAAGGGACGGTGCTGTTGTTCGGGGAGCTGCTCCCCCTCCTCCTTCAATCTGACTGTGGGATCTCTTCTGACCTCCAGTCCTTGCCGTAAGCCTCTGAATGGTTATCTCATGCCTTCGAGTTGCCGTCAATACTTCATCAAAAGTTTGGTAATTGTGCCCCTCTATCAATTGCAAGAGCTCAAGGTGAAACCCTTGCTGGAACCTCATAGCTCTCTGGCTCTCTGTTGCTACCATCTCTGGGGCGAACCTACTCAATCTGCAGAACTCTGCTGCATAAGCATCTACAGTCTTGCCAGCCTGTCTAAGATTGATAAACTTCTGTTGTAGCTCAAATTGTGCCACAACTCCATAGTACTTCGTCTTGAATCTTGCTGTAAAATCGTCCCAAGCCACAGGACGTCTGATGCCTACCTCCTCTGATTCCCACCAATCACGTGCGAGATCTTGAAGTAACAGCTTCACTAGATCCACACGTTCTTCTGCTGGCACCTTAGCTGCTGTCAGAATAGCCTCAATATCCTTAAGCCATGCATCTGCTGAGATGGCATCCTCCGTGCCCTCGAAACGACGGGGGTTGTACTTGCAAAACCTGGCTGATGCTCCTGAATCTGGCCTTGCCCCTCTTTCCAAAGCTGTCTGCAATCCTTGGTTAAGTAGTACATTCTGCTCTTGTAACTGAGCGTGCATGCGCTGCTGGGCTAACATCTGATGTTGCTGAGTAGCCATCATCCCTCTCATGATCTCCAGAAGGGCTGGTGTGTCCACTTCCACTGGGGTAGGTGGAACTATTGGTGGTGTTGGAACCTCCGGATACTGCGGTCCAACTGCTGGTTCCACTATCACCTCTTCTTGAATAGCCTCTTGAGGTTGTACTGGCTCTTGTTGCTGACCAACCTGGTCAGGTTGCCCATGTTGCCCTTGTTGTTGTTGCCCAATCCTGACAGATGCGGACGAGGTGCCCCTAAGAAAAGGGACAAGAGAATAATCAAACGGTCGGACAGGGAAGATCAATGAAGTCAAAGGATACCGGAATGTCAAGCTAGAATCGAGAATACGAATCAGGAGATCAAGGGGAAACATGTGTGATTGAGACATCCTATAAATTAAAACACCCCACAAGTCTGAAATTAGACCTTCATGGGCCACCACTAAAACCTTGTCACGCCCCAGAACCAGAATACTGGAGAGCGGGGGAATGACTCAGCCAGCTACGTATTACGGGTAGATGAATACCGTATAATACGATCAATGCTGTCTAAAAGACAAGGGGGTGCATACTACATGAAAGTCTCGCTATGGTCACTTCACATCTATTGTCTCAATCATTCAAACAAGAAACAGAAATAGAGAACATGTAAGATAAAGCAGTAAGGCGTCCCAAACGCTTAGTCAAAATGTTCTTGAGATCTGGCTTTATAAAACATAGCCAGATGATGTAGCAAAGTATACACAATTGTTATCAGCTGCAGTCTGACTTAATTACAATTATGTAAAAGTAAGTGCAAGACAATCCGACTAACATGTCGGTGCCAAACGGCAAAATATAAAGTAAGTAACAAAACGAGCGGGGAAGTAAGGAACCCACTCGAGTCCTCCTGCCATCATTCCTCTAGTATTGACCATCTTGGAGGTAGAAGTAAGCTGAGTCCTCGGGAACCGGCTCTAAATCTGGCCATGCAAAACCAGAGAGGTTAGACCTCTAATAGCAAGTACCGCAAGGAAGCACGATATGAGGCATTAAACCAGTAAATAAGAGAATATAATAATAGATCTCTGCTTGCTACTGGGATTCACATAACATCACGACACTTCGAACCAACCTCCCAACCAAACAAGGACAGAAGTTGGCCCGTCATGTCCTGATGCTCTGATCATCTCAGTTAGGTAACAGAGTAGGTACAGTACACAAACAAATCAACTTAAACGGCCATCCAACTCCTACGGCTTACTACTGTGAGTCCCAAGTTATCCTGGAATTATGCAATAAGGATTTCTCAGTTCTTACTATGGACAAGCAAGGCTAGTCTATCCAATCAATCAATTGCGCCAATCATAAATTAGACGAGTCCCAGCGGGACGCCCGTCATCAATATACAATATACAATAATATAAGCAGATACCGCTCCCTGTCCGTGTGGCAGATTTGCAGTATCTGTGGGAACCAGCCGGCCTGTTGGGCACTAATAGTCCCAAAGAGGGCTGCCATGTAAGAACTCGGGAATCCATTCTCTCCATGCAATCATCATTTTATTTAACTTAATAGTCTCTACGTTGAGTGAAATCCCATGCCGTGGATCATGGTCATTCGGAATGAGTACTTTCGTACGGGGTACGATATGCACAACTCTACAACGATGCCCGTGCGGTTAGGTTGTAGGTCTTACATAGCGTAATGCAACAATCCAAACTAACCACGGAACAATCATGCCTTGACCATAAAGTACACATGCTTCTTTTATAGTAAAATAAATAAATTAATAAATTGAAGCCTGCATGTGTGCCTGTATGTCAATATTCGGGATTGGCCAATCGATTATAGTAGTTTATACTTAATATGAACGTGTCTCATTCATTCATTTCAATAAGACGACTAGCCAGTCTCTTAGTTCCATCTAGGAACGTATGATCAATAATTAATCAAGATAACAATCAATGTTAATTAATGCCAATTCGGGAAATAAAAATGGAGAAATAAATAATGATTGGGAAATAAATAATCTCATGCGCTGTGAAAAATGACTGGAAAATAAATAAATCATGCGCCTGAGGAATGCTGTGGGAAATAAATCTCATGCGCTGATGTGGGAAAGGTTGGGAAATAAATAATATCATGCGTCTGAGAGAAATGATTGGGAAATAAATAAACTCATGCGCTGTGGGAAGTGATTGGGAAATAAATAAATTCATGCGCCTGAGGAAGGTGGCTGTGAGAAATAAATAAACTCAGGGAAGCTGTGGGAAATAAATAAACTCATGCGCCTGAGGGAATCTGTGGGAAATAAATAAACTCATGCGCCTTGGCTGTGGGAAGTGATTGGAAAATAAATAACTCATGCGCCTTGGCTGTGAGAAGTGATTGGAAAATAAATAAATCATGCGCCTTGGCTGTGGGAAGTGATTGGGAAATAAATAAATCATGCGCCTTGGCTGTGAGAAGTGATTGGGAAATAAATAAATCATGCGCCTTGGCTGTGGGAAGTGATTGGGAAATAAATAACTCATGCGCCTTGGCTGTGAGAAGTGATTGGGAAATAAATAAATCATGCGCCTTGGCTGTGGGAAGTGATTGGGAAATAAATAAATCATGCGCCTTGGCTGTGGGAAGTGATTGGGAAATAAATAACTCATGCGCCTTGGCTGTGGGAATAAAGATTTCCATGCGCTGAGGAATGAAGATTTGATGCGGCTGTGGGAATAAAGATTTCCATGCGCTGAGGAATGAAGATTTGATGCGGCTGTGACTGTTCTTCTTCTCCAAATTTTCTGAGAACAGAACCATGGGAACCATGGAGGCCATTGCTTCCAAGCTCCATAAATCCTTCATCCCAAGCCCAAATATGGACTTCCATAGGTCAAAATTGGGTAGAACGAAATTCTCTACAACATGGAACCATCGAAACTTGAAGATAACAAAGTTTACTAGATCAAAACCTAAGAAATCCGAAAATGTATCAAACTTAGATCTACAACAAATAAGCTATGGAAATTGAAAATGCTAAGTACTAAAGAGACTTAGAATCAAATGAGGAAGATGATGGAACAATAATAATGGGGATCCATCATCAAGCAAGTTGGCACTTGCCTATCTCTTCTAGGTTGGTAGGAGAGTTATGAGGAAGAAGAAGTGAAATGGAAAGAAGTAATGAAGAGAGAGAAATAGTTTTGGGCTTTAAATAAAGGGGTGGTGGTAGGTGGGAGTATTGGGCCGGGTCCAATGGGTTCATCCAAGGACAACCCGCAAGCAAAGCAAAGAGGTAAAAGCAGAAAATAAATGCAGGAATAAAAGCAGAAAATAAAGTGCAGAAATAAAATTGCAGGAAATAAATTAACATGAAAATTTAAAGAACAGATTAATTAACTAACATAAATTTACAGAAATTTAAATACAGAATAATACATGGTAACTATTAAATAAATACGTATTCTGGGAACGGGAAGTGACAGTGGTCCCTTAAATCTAAGTTCAATGTGTAAGAAAATAGTACATAGCAGGAAATAGAACTGAACAGTAAGATTCTATCAAATTATGCCATGTATCACTGTTGATTTTGCAAAAATTAAATAATAAGTACATGTATGAAATATGAGCTAAAATAAATAGACATCAAATGGCAAGGTATCTTGCCTGAGGGTGGTGCGAGATGTAGCAAAATTCAACAGTCAGAATCGTCAGCACGAAAGTCAAAATCCACAAGGAGCTCCGGATGCTGAAACAAACATCACGAACGTGTTTGGTATAAAAGATATGTCTGGGAAATGCTTGTCAAAAAGTCCAATTCTGGAATAGGGTCAAAATCGTAATTTCGGGTCAAAACGATGTCCGTCGTTGGCCCCGTTTTGCACTGAAATACGTGCCAGTACCTACGGTCTCTAAAGTCGTCAAACTATATGTCTACGTGTCCAGTTTGAGGAGACGAACCCAACCGTATGTTCAAAGTTGAATTCTGGTGGGTCGTGCACAATTTTGCCCGTTGGAGGGGATCGCAGGCCCGCCAAAAAGGCGTTCCAGTCAACCTTCTCAGAATCTGACCAAACTTGGCACAAAGGACCAAAAAAATGATACAGTCCTAATGGCACAAGTTTCATCTCGATACGACGAACGTGCACAAAGTTATGGCCTAGTTTGTGAAGTGGCCGATATGGGGTATCTTGACGGATATGCATTGATTTTATCGCGCACGCATAATGAAATCAAGTTCCGTCAGTTCCCACACATCGACGACATCTATACGCACGTTTCGATGCTTATGGGTTTCGACCGTGTCGCCCAATTTTTTGGGGCGCATGCCGTATCGGTGAATTTTTTTTCCTAATTTCAACAGTTTTGAAAACAGTTTTTGTCAATATTGGGAGATCAATTTCTCGACGCACATTCGATGAAATCAACTTCTGTAAATGGGGTTCCGTAGTCCTATATGTTCTCTAAGACTGTTTGAAATTATTTTTGGAAAAGGTTGACACGGTTGACGGGAAATGATCGCTAAACATGGGTAGTTGAAACAGTCCCGAAACTGTCAGAGAAACAGTTTTTCGTGTTTTTCGAGTTAATTTTTGAACTCGTTTGGTTGATATCTCGAGGAACTACATGGTGCTCATCTAGAGGGTCAGGTAGGATCTACACTGCAACTTGCGGAATCGAAAAACAGTAAAAATGCGCGAAGAAATTAGTCGGCGAAGAGGTGTACCTTGTTGCGAATCGAAACAGAGAAAACTGTGCGTGGCCGGATTTCGGGGTGTCGACGGCGCTGTCTGGGCTCCGGCAAAGTGCTGTGAGGGCGCGAGGCAGAGAGGAGAGGCCGCTAGAGTGCAGGGGATTTTTAGGGGTTTAGATTTTTTTTTTTAAACAAAGTGAAGTTCACGTGTGTGTGTGTGTGTATATATATATACACACACACACACACACGTGAAAATATATATATATATATATATATATATATATATATATATATATATATATATATATATATATATATATGCGTGAGAGCCTTTGGGCTCGGGCTGTAGGGGGTGCCCCTGCGGTACTGTTCCCATGGGAACAGGCCGTGGGGGATGGGCTTTGCTTTGCTTTTTTTGTTTCCCTCTTTACTAGTGATACCTATATAGATATCTATATATTTATGTATTTATATATTTGCTACCATATATATTCATATACTCAAGTAAAAATAAATTTATAAAATTCCAAAATCTTTCTAAAATAATGATATTTTCTAAAATTATTTAAATAACCATCTCTTGTACAACACTACCTATATTGTAGCAATTACTATTTATTTTTTATATATATTAGCAAAAACTCACCAATTAATTACGAGCTAGTCATACTTAGGGAATACAATAAAATTAGAAATAATAATAAAAATATAATAAACTTACTTAAAATATTTAGGGGGTTACATATATCTATATTTCTATATATGGAAAAGCATATATTTTTATAATGCCAAAAATTCCAAATAATTTTAAGAAAATTCCAATACTAAAAATCTTTTATCAATATATTTGGTAAAATAACTTGTAGAACATACTGAGATTGATATCTACCAGTTAGAAACTCGCACAATAAATTTCAAGAATGTTTAGTAATTAGAAAAATACAAAAATAATATTTAAAATTAGAATAATAAAAAATAGAATATGGGGGTTTACAGCAGTGGTATGTCATCACTCCATTCATTACCACCCATTCATCACCCCCATCCCCCATCTCCCTCTCCCTCTCCCTCTCCCACTTTCTCCTCTTTGACGATTGGAGGAGCCCTGGTTCGACTCCAACGCCGCCATCGAATCAACGACGAGGAAGAAGACTTACACAACGTCCAGGGCGACGCGATCTCCCTCAGCGGCATCGACGCCGTCACTACCGTCGACGACGTCGTCTCCATCGAGCCGGCGGCGATAGTGAGTCATGGACAATTGCGACATCCTCTCGGACAGCAGAGTGCTCGGAGAGAGATGGGATCGTGCGTGTCTCGGTCGGATGGATGTGTCGGCCGCCGCCACCTCATTGGCTCACTCTTTCCATTTCTCTCTCTCTCTCTCCTCACTTTCCGCACAGTTGTACCAATTTTTTGAAGTAGCTGATTGCTTAACCAAAACCAGAGGACAACAAATCTGACAGTGGAGGGATTAGACACTTACCACTCATTTATGCGTCCAACCAAACGGTAAAAGTGTCTGCACTTTTATTAAAAACTGCAGTTTCAACCCACTTTCTTTCCACCTACAGTCATCCAAACAGCCCCTAAGAGAAGCTATAAATTTTATTTTTACAAACTGTAATAAATTGGGGACAGTTTTGGTAACCAATCTTAAAAATATCCAGGGACATTGTAAAAGCTCCTTTGCAATTACAATTACGTAAATATTTTATAGCCAATTGTTTCTCAATGGAAAAGGAAAAAAAAGATCATTGAAGAGCACCTTTAGGTATTTGGCTACCTGTCATTAGTAATTACTTCTTCGTAAGATTTATAGTTCCTTAAATAATTCGCTTGTCCAATGCAATAACTGGTGTGAGATTAAGCATGGGAATAACCATGACACTCTAAACGTGACAGTAAGAAAGTGCAATCAAGAATTTTACGATTTTGTTACTCAGCATCAGTAATTTTGTTACAAACATCAACTCAAGAATCGACCTAATCTTACTATGTTATATCAAGAACTCATCAGTAATGAAGAAACTTTAAGTTCATGACCTGTCCATAAGTAGATAATGTTCAGTTAGATAAAATGTTTTTTTTTTTTTTTGACACTCCCCTTGTGCATTCCAAGCCTTGTAACAAACAAACTTCGAACCATGCTTTTCAAATGATTCCGTGAATATATTTGTCAATTGATACAGAAGCTTGTCAGAGATTTTCTCATGGAAAATAAAGATTACGAATTTACATGGACGTGCTTGGTTCTCATATGGAACACCAGGTCAGTAGCAATAGGAAGATCAATTTGAAACATTAATCTCCTGCAACAGTCGTTTGATCCATGCATATGTAGTATCTACATCAGTACTCATGTTTATAAATTAGGCCTCATTTGGTTCGCGGAAAGGAAAGGAAAGAAAATCAATTCCTTGTTCATTTCCTTTCCTTGGGAAATTGTAATTCCCATCCATTTTTCTTTTCAGTGTTTGGAAAGGCCAAAAAAATTGGGAGGAAAAGTGGATCCCTAGAGTGGAAAAGTGAATCCCTAGGTGGGTGGGAGGACCACTTTCTCCTCAATTTTCCTTTCCCTTGGGAATCATTTTCTTTTCCCAAATATTTTCTTTGGCATCCAAACATAGGAAAGGAATTACTTTCATTTCCTAATGCCATGATTCCGTGAACCAAACATGGCCTTAAGGATAATTTTGGTAACCTATTTTAAAAATCCGTGGACATTGTAAAAGATTCATTGACAATTACAATTCCCAATATTTAGCATCCTGAAACGACATCAAAGAATTTGAAATTGGGTACATTGAATATCACTACACCACTAATAACAATTCATGAATATAGGATGAGAGAATAATAGTTCAGCAACATCTAGCGACATTGACACCTAAGAAATCTCCAGCGAATCCATATATCCTATTGAAATCATCTACAGAATATGGATTCCTTTGCATAAAGTGAAGTTAACATTTGTTCCTCATTTTTAGTGACAGAGCTATAATGATATGCCCCAACTGCCTTGACTCCCTACTTTCCAGTATGCATCTTGTTGCTGATCTTCTTACACATCTTCTCATCAGAACAAGAAGCACTTGGATTCAGGTTAGAAACCGGCTTGTCATGGTTGTGCTTTCCCTCGTACGTGGTAATGAAAGAAGCCAGATCGTCTGATGCCCTCTCGACATGCTTACGCACATTACACTTGGGAGTGGCGCATCTGTAGTAACTCCTGCAAGATCAAATCATTTTCTACATCAGCAGACACCGCAGGAAGATAGGAGGTGATGCATCGAATATAGTGGGGGAGAACGTAAAGGATTCATTGTACACTGGAATTGCATAAACAGTCGAGAGTAAAATGACACTACATTGACAAATGTAGTCATCCAACAATAATGATGTCGCTATTCCAAGAATACTTTCATAGTTACGTGTTTTTATGATGAGATAGATATATGCATCTGTATAAAAATCAAAGAAACCGCTTTTAACTATCCGGTATACAGTGTGGGACATTTGAATACAAAAAAGGTCAAGTAACCCGTGTAACCTGTGGAGCAAGTGTATGAACTTTGCGGCCAAAGGAGACAAAGAGCAACCATATGAACTTGAAGTGGCTTAGAATGTACAATGCATGATGTATCATAATTGCATCATAGTTTCACTAGACGTCTAGTTTGCTCAAGTGTAGAATTACCTCGGATATGGATTTCCCTTCACAACCTTCTGTCCATATTTCCGCCAATGAAACCCATCCCCTGAGACATCAGATTGTAGGGAACTCTGCGCAAGAGATTGAGGCTCTGTAGCATCTTCAGCTGTGACATCAGCTCCAACTTTATCCTTGTTCTTCCTAAAATGAAATATTTCATTCAGTGCAGGATTATCATTATCCCCCTATACTAAAAAAAACATGGAAATATCACTCTTTTGTTCCATCCGATAATAATTCCAACAGAAGTGCAAGCACAGTGTAAGCATTTACTATACCTTTTCTTTCATCTACACTACCAGACCATCAGGTAATCAAATTTATATTTAGCATATACTGATATTCATAATAAACGATTCAACCTCATACCTTTTCTTATGATTCTGTTCTGGACCAGCCAATCTGCTTCCTATTCCGCAAACTCCCACAAATTCTTTATATGCACCAGTTTCGATTCCGCTAATAGAAGCAAGAGGACTTTGTACATTTTCGACCATCCTCGAATAAGTGGTAACGCCTGACACACTAAGATTATTGTTGATCTCTTCAATATGATCAGATATTCCACTCATGTTCATAACAGAATTACTCCACAAAATGTCACCAGAGTCTCTCCCACTTTTTCCACCACTTGCAGAAACTTGTCCTTGGGACATTGCCAAGATATGCGTGGGAGGCTGTGGTTTAAGGTGATTGTGATCGCCCTCGTATACTATTTCAGCTATCTTTCCATCAACCGACCTCTCAACCTTCTTCTTCACAGGACAGTTTGGATGTGAACACTTGTAGTAGCTTCGTGGGAACTCGCTTCCTTTCACTTGCTTCTGCCCATACTTTCTCCAGTTATATCCGTCATAAGGTCGATCCCCACTGGCTAGAGTCTGTTGAACTGCCACGTCTTCTTCCAAGTTCACAGCCACATTACTTGAAGACTCATTTATTCTGTCTATGTCCGGACCTAATGGCAAGTTCTCATGGTGAGTGGAAGTTGGTTGGCACTGGAAATGGTATTTTCCCTGATCCAGAACCTGAAAACGGTCCTTCACATTTCCTGATGATGTTTGATGACATTGTTCGAAGTTCCCCTGAACACAAAGAAAATATTATAAAAACATTTTCAATCAAATCCCAAAAGAGATTAAAAGAGTTCTAATAATTGCCAGTGTAAATTCCATCTATTATTGTGTAAAGGAAGTACAATAACTTCCAATTTTCTATTTGATTCAAGAGATATTGCACAGAATCCTAGTAAACCGCAATGTTTAAGCTGAAGGCATATTCACTGGTCCCAAAAGTTCAAATCAGAGGGGCGATTTATCCATGAACACTACAATATTTGTGGAAGTGAAGTTCAAACAAAAATGGACATGCACTCACCAGATTTATCAACTGAGAAGCAATGGCCCTCGACACAACTTTTGCCTTGGGTTTATGTATGACAGCCCTATCAGATGGATTGTTCTGCAAATTAGATAAAGATGAAGCTAAGTACACTATCAAAGTTGGATAGGAATATCTGAAACAGTAATTGAACACCATTTTCCAAAAGCCAAAGCCGTGAACCTACATGAGATGGAACAGCTTCAGCTGGAGCAACAGATAGTGAGGGCTGGAAGTTTAAAGACCTGGGCTTGATGGCAACAGGCATCTCGGCAATTGAAGGCGAGTTACCGATAGCATCATGGAGGTGTCCTGATAATAGCCTGGGATTGGAGAACGGTCTTGATGCCACGGGCTTCGTAACGATAACCATCTTCTCTTTATCTTTCATATCCATTATTCCATCTGCAAATGATGTTATTGTTGAATGTGCTAACAGTAAAGTTGATTGGGAAACATCAAATGGTAGCAGTTGCCAGAATTGTTTCTCTCTCATTATTTTATAGATTTATATCCAAGAAAGACCCATTTAATAGATTTAGGGTGCAACTTAGATCGCCTAACATATTTGACTTGGATAAAGCACACACAACCAACAGAGAAACAAAGATTTGGCCCCCTCATCACCAAAATGTGTGTATATATATATATTTTTTGGAATAAGGGTAAATTTTATTCCACGCAAATCGCAGTAAAGGTATTACAATACACTATTCTTACATCTCTCCCTCCCCAGTTAAGGGGCCATTACAGATACATCGAATTCTATATTATGTAGAATTCCTACAGGCGTAGTGGCCAGCCCCTCAAAGATACGCCTGTTACGTTCCCTCCAGACGTGCCAAACTGATGCTGCAAGTCGAACTCTAGCAATTTTGGCACAACCAGAGTCCATGCCTCGGCGATCTCTGATCCAGCTGAGGATCTCCCAGCACTGCCAACTCCGCCCATCGATCGCATGCACTGCTCTGACCAGATGTGCCAAGTCATCGGACACTCAAAGAATAGGTGGCCCATAGATTCGGCCTCACCTGTACAGAGTACGCACTTCGGGTCTGGAATCTGCATCTCAAACCTGAGAAGTCTATCCCTCGTCATCAACCTGCCTAGAAGGAGTTTGTATGAACAAAGCTACATTTTGCGAGCAATCTCCTTTGTCCAGATAAAGTCATACTCTGCAATCCTGTCATGTGGAGTCCGAACCAGATTGTAGTAACTTTTAAAACGGAATATTTCTGACCCTCCATCCGAACCAGGGTCAACCCATCCCCAGGAGTCAGCAGGCTGGCTAGTATCAATAGTGATCTGACGAATCGCCTCTCCAAACTGAACAGTGAATGGATACTCCCCAGGCCTCCAGATTCTATCCTTGATAATTCGACTACATTTCACCCCCCTGCCCGCCTCTCTGTCCATCTGTGCACCCAAGATCTCCAGGAGGGAACCATTACCCATCCACGGGTCGAGCCAGAGATCAGTGCTCGTCCCATCTTTCATAATCATGCATATAGCGGACTGGAGAACAGGTCTGCACTGAAGAATAGCCTTAAATAAGATCTAGAAATTGTTATCTATCTTGTATGTCCAAAAATTCGTCCGTCGCAAATATCTGCTAGCTAGCCACTCTGCCCAAAGCGAGCCTCCCTTGATGAACTGCCACGCCATCCTCAACCCAGATGCCTCCCTAACCGCTCGTAGAGGTCACAATCTCACTCCTCCTTCCTCTCGAGTCCGGCAGAGTTGTTCCCAAGCGATCGCATGCATACCTCCTCTCCAGATAAAATTTGCACATATGGTCTCCACCTTCCTTATGGTAGCTACCGAAATCTGAATCGACTGCAACCAGAACATAGCGATGCCAGAAATAACAGACCTCACCAGCTCAATACGGCCATCAAAAGATAGTCCAGCTGCCTGCCAGCCAGCCTTCCACTTTTCTTTGAACAAAATCTACCAGGCTGTGACAATCCTGATTCCTAGCATAATTTATCGTCAACGGTACCCCCAGATACTTCACCGGTAACTCTCCTTTCTCCACTCCCAGAACAAGGGCCTTTTCCTCTTTAAGGGTGCACTGAGAGCTGAAATGAACCCTACTCTTCTCCCTATTCAGCGGAAGCCCGGACAACCTCCCAAACTCCTCCATAATATCTGAAAGTGCACTCATCCCCCTCATAGATGGATGAAAGAACACCAAGAGGTCGTCAGCATAGATCAAATGTGACACCACCGGCTTGACCAGCCTGAAGAGAGGGACAATCTTTCTACTATGCACATCCAGGTTCATCATGCAAGTGAAGTACTCCATCACCAGAGTGAACAGGTACGGGGAAAGAGGATCCCCCTGCCGCAGTCCCCTGTTGCTCTTGAAGTATCTATATGGAGTACCCTGGATGAGGACCAAAAATGTGGGGGAGCATATGCACTCCCTCACCCTCGCTACCCACCTCTCATCAAACCCCATAGCAAGCATAAGGTGGCAAAGGAAGTCCATGTTGACCATGTCATAAGCTTTCCGCAAATCCAGCTTCACACAGGCCTTCATTCCACCCGGCTCGTTGAAATCTCTCACCATCTCATGTGCAAGAAGACTGTGCTCAGCAATCGAGCGCCCCTTGATGAAAGCCGCCTAATTCCGAGACACCAGGCCCTGTATAATTCCCTCCATACGTCGACACATGAGGTGGATAATTATCTTATATAGATAATTACAATATGCAATAGGCCTGAAGTCGGCGAGGGATGTCGCACCCTCCTTCTTCGGAACCAAGGTCAAGAATGTGTGATTCAGCTCCTTCAACAACTTTCCTTCCAAGAAAAATTCCTGCACCGCCTCCAAAACTGGGAACTTTAGCTCACCCCAGTGTCGCCTAAAGAACCCACAAGAGAAGCCGTCAGGCCCCGGAGCCTTATATGGATCTGCCTTCATCACAATAGCCTCCACCTCCTCCAATCTCACAGGGGCCAACAACAAGCTATTCTCATGGTGCGTCACCAGCCTCTTCGTGACAAGACCTGGAAACGTGATGGGATAATCAGTCTGCTGATATAGGTCAGAATAGAACCTGACTACCTCCTCCTGAATCTCCACTGGGTCTCCAACGAGCCTGCCCTCGCCATTTAGCAGCCTGGGGATGCTGCTCCGGTGATGTCTGGCACGGATCACATCGTAGAAGAACTTGGTGCAACGATCCCCATCCTTGAGCCATGAACACTTGGCCCTCTGGGCCGCACTAATCTCCTGCTGAAGCCTCATGATGTTGACCTCCGCAATCAGGTCCCTCTCCCTAGCCGCCAACTCCCCGCTCAGTATGTCAGTCTGCAAAGCTTCCTGTACCTCTCGAAGATCGGCCTCTTTATCCTCCAGGAAAGACCGCGGCATCTTCTTTACCCAATCTCGAATAGCTCTCTTGACCTGTTTGAGCATGTGAACCATGCGAAACTGAGCCGTGTCCTCCCGAGTATATTGCAGCCCTCCCATAACAACCTCCTCATATCCAGCAGAAAGGTACCAGCAATTGTTGTACCGAAATGGCCGAGCCTTCCAAGTGGGCCTCTCAGAGAGACCTACCCGGATAGGGGAGTGATCGCTGGTCCCTGCCGCAAGTCCTTCCGCCACGCAATTCGGGAAGTAGCAAAACCATTCACTATTTCACAAAGCCCTATCAAGCTGACAGGCAATCCTGTTGTGAACCGCCTTATTGTGCCAGGTCCAGATGTGTCCTTCTTTCTCCAGTTCCTTCAGCCCAGACAAGAGGAGACACCTCTGGAAGTCGTATAAGATTGGATCCGGCACCGGACGACCTCCCACCTTCTCTTGTCGATGTAGCATGGCATTGAAGTCTCCCATAAGCAGCAAAGAAAGATGCAGGTGCTCCGCCATACGTCCTACGCACAAATGTCCTCCCATAAGGTCTCACGAAGCCGCCTATCATTGTGCCCATAAACTGCACAAAGAATGAAGTGGAATCCTCCTTTGTTCATAAAGGATATGCCAATAAGCTGCTCTGTCATCAGAACCTGTTTCCCTCCCAACTATCTCTGTTCTACCGAACCTAGATCCTAGCCATATCGCAAAGATCTAGGTTATGAATTTGTGCCCAGTTTGCAGGAGTCCTGCGAGATAGCATTGTCGCCCCTCTAATCTTTATCTCAAGTAGAATAGAAATGTCACACTTCTCCCACTTCAGAACTCCACTAATCTTCCTCCATCTTCCAATAGAATACCCTCCACGAATGTTCCAGGCAAGGACCGACATTAATTAATTAATGTGGGGTCCCCCTGGACTCCATCTGGACTAACATCCGAGGGAAGTGTCCCGTCCGACAGATCTATATCCTCCCCCATCCCCGTCCCCGAGGGGGGTGCAAGATGGGCCTGAATCCTGGAAAGTGTCAAGGTCCAATCTGGGTTGGCCACGGTCTGATCATCGAGACCCCCTGGCTGGAGCTCATCTTCCCGTGGGGACGGGGCATACATTTTCCTGCTATAAACCTTTTCCACCATAGAAGTCTCCATCCCATCCTGTCTGCTATCTAGGGTACTCATACCCCTGGTCACCATACTCCTCTGGGGTCTGAACGGGACTATCACGCCCTGTGAACTCTCCTGTCTCGGCGGGGTGTCAGTCTCCGACCTCCTGGCCACCTCCATCAGAGTGTCCTCCTCCGTCGGCCTGACTGTCGACGCCACTCCGGTGATGGGACTGGGCGTCAACTCTGGCTCAACTACCTCCATTTGCGCTGCCGAGGTCCTAGCTGTCTCCGTCCCTCTAGTCGTGCAGGCACTAGATGAGTGACCAAAGCACTCACAGAGGGAACACATTGGGGGGATCCAATCATACTCCACGGCCTGAGTCAGAACCTCCCCGGACGCTACCTGATACTCGAGAATACTCGGGAGCTGCGTTCCAGCCTTTATCTCCACAAATATCCTAGCGTACATCAGTCTGGTACGGAAAGCCGTAGCCTCATTCGCCTTGATCGGCTTACCGACCAAGCTAGCTAATCTCATTAGCAGAGGGATGCTCCAGTATTTCACCGGAAACTCAGGAAAGCGAATCCAGACAAAAATCGCATTCAGCACCTCCTTCTCACATCTCAATTCCGGTGTCCACTCATTCAGGATAACGAGCCGCCCGTCAATGGACCAGGGCCCTCCTTGAATAATCCTGGACACATCGTCCTCCAAACCGAATTTCACAAAGTAAAATCCATTCTCACGGGGGAAGATCTCCATGCTTCCCTTGGGACGCCATACCCTCTCTGCATATCCCCGTATCTGTCCGTAGAAATGTTTACTCCCCAACGCATACATCACCAGCGTGTTCTTCCAGAAGTCCGTGACCTCCTCAATCTCCTCTGCTGGGAAATATGCTCGGAGACCTCTACCTACTTGCATCGGTGGCACATACTCCATCGACACGGGACTCTTGTTCCCATCCGGCATACAAACATCCTTCCAAGATTTGGGACGTGGCCCGTCTGTGACATTTCGGGGAGTGGCATACGGAGGTACCGGCCTCTGACTCCCGACATCCCCAGCAATATCCTTTTCTTTCTCCGCCGCCGTCGTCTTTGGCCGCCATTCAGACACAGTGCGCCCCGGTCCTCCTCCCTGTCGTCGTGTGCCACCTAGACCGATGGTATGCCTATTCCCGTTCCTCCCAGAACCTGTCCGACTCATTACTTGATTCTGAGCCCCTCTTCCCCCTCCTGGACGCCGTCTCACCACCGTCGTCCAGCCATCATCATCTGTCCGGCCATCTCGTGTCCCAGATCCCGATCCGAATTCGAACACCTGGGCACTAGGAGCATCCAAACCATTGGTCGCCGGAGTAGCCGCAGCCACCCGGGCTGTCCTGCCCTCAGTCTCCACCTGGGAGGGGTCGGCCGACCCCACTTTGTCGTCTCCAGCCCCGCCCGGGTCGGCGCCATCGCTGGTGGGGGTCCGCCCTACCCCCGAAACCTGCCTCCAGCCCCCCCCCCCCGCTTGGGGGGCTGCCGCCGCCAGCCAGAGGGGGCCGCCCGCCCCCTCCCTTCCTTCCTGGCCTCCTCCTTCCCTCCGCGAGCGGATCCGGAGGTCGAGGGGGAGGCGTAAGCAAAACCCTAGGTCCGCTCCCCTGTTCCGCCATCGTATATTATATATATATATATATATATATATATATATATATATATATATTGGAAAAAAAAATATATATATATATATATTGGAAAAAGAGTAAATTTTATTCCAAATGCGACGCAATAATCTTACAACATACAATCATGGTGGGACTCCCACACTTCAGTTTCCCATAGCATTTACATCGAATTCAATATTATGGAGGATACCTATAGGAGGGGTGATTAACCCCTCGAAGATACGACGATTTCGTTCCCTCCATACATGCCAAATAGCGGCAGTCAGTCGGACTCTGGCGGTCCGAAACCAGTCCTGCCCTCTTCCACTGCTATCTCGGAGCACAGAGATGATGTCCCCAACCCCCTTTCCTGAGTCACATCCACCCAACACCTTGCTTTGCTCAGACCAGATCTGCCATGACAGGTCACACTCAAAGAAAATGTACCTTATAGATTCATTCTCCACACTGCATAGCACACACTTAGGGTTAGGGACCTGAACCCCAAAAGCACTAAGTCGAGCCAGAAGATGACCAAGAAGAAGCCGATAAACACACAGTTGCATCTTTCTCCCTTACACCATCGAACTCATAGTCAGTACTCAGAGGAAAAGTGCGCATAACGAGATTATAGCAGCTACAGAACTGGAACTGTCCAGTCCCAGTAGAAACTCCAGGCGGGTCCCGGACCCATCGATCAGCTGACAATACTGGGTCCAAGGCTACTGTCCTGTTAATCTCACCAAGCTCCTCAGTATAGCGGTAGGACTCAGGCCTCCACTCTTCATCTCGGATAATCCATTGGCAAGTCAGACACCTTCTGTCCTCCTGATGCGACGGTGCTCCCCTGATCTCTAACAGAGAATGACAATCAATCCAAGGATCCCGCCAGAGGTCCGTGCCAGCCCCATCCTTCATGACCCTTCGGATTACAGATTTGAGTACCCCCCTATGCCTCAAAATAGTCTTGAAAGTGACGGAATGATTGTTGTCCATGGCACAGTCCCAGAGGTTGCCATATTTCACATATCTGTTATGCATCCAGTCAGCCCAGAGGGATCCCCTATTGATGAATCTCCATGCCAGCTTCAGCGCCGATGCCTCCCTGATCTCCAACAATGACCGTAGTTCCACTCCTCCCTCCTTCCTGGGCCGACAAAGCTGCTCCCAGGAGATCGCATGCATACCACCCCTCCATATGAAGTCTGCATAAATCAGCTCTACTTTTCTGATAGTGGCAATAGGAAGTAGGATGGATTGTATCCAGAAATGGGCCATAGCTGATATCACCGATCTAACCAGCTCGATGCGTCCTCCAAAAGATAAACCAGCAGCTTGCCATCCTTCAACCCTCCTCTGGACGTACTCCACTAGACTATGGCAGTCCTGATCCCGCGCATAGTTAACTGTGAGAGAAACCCCTAGATACTTTACCGGTAAATCGCTCCTCTCGACTCTCAGCGCGTCGGCCAACTCCTCCTTCTGGGAGCAGAGGTAGCTGAAATACACCCTGCTCTTCTCTCTGTTAATTTGGAGGCCTGAAAGGGATTCCAACTCTCCCATAATCTCCGCAATCGTATGCATACCCTCCGTAGATGGCTGGATGAACACCAAGAGATCGTCTGCATAAATAAGGTGGGTAACCGGGGGGTCAATCCTCCTAAACAATGGAACTAGTCTCCCACGATGCACTGCCATGTCCATCAAGCATGTGAAGTATTCCATGACAAGCGTGAACAGGTAAGGGGACAGAGGATCGCCTTACCTAAGTCCACGGTTGCTCTGGAAATACCCAAACGGTTGCATTCCCGGATCCTCGCGACCCAACCGTCGTCGAAACCCATGGCAGACATCAGATGACAAAGGAAATCCCTATTGACCATGTCATAGGCCTTCCTCAGATCCACCTTCACGCATGCCTTGTCCCCGTCAGGTTTACCGAAGCTCCTCACCATCTCATGCGCCAGCAGGCTGTGCTCCGCGATCGACCTCCCCTTTATGAAAGCTGTCTGGTTCAAAGAGACTAAGTCCTGCATGATCCCCTCTATCCGCCGGCACATAAGGTGCGTAATTATCTTATAAAGATAATTACAATACGCAATAGGTCTGAAATCTGCCAGCGATGTCGCTCCCTCCTTCTTAGGCACAAGTGTCAGAAAAGTATGGTTCAGCTCCTTCAACAACTTTCCTTTGGTGAAAAACTCCTGAACCGCCTCAAGGACCTGGAACTTCAGAATGTCCCAGTGTCGCTTGTAGAACCCACTACTAAAGCCATCCGGACCTAGAGCTTTATTAGGATCCGCCATCGAGATAATAGTCTCCACCTCCTCCATAGTAACAGGGGCAAGTAGTAGGCTATTTCCATAAGGAGTCACCAACTTCTTCGTAACTACATTCGAAAACACAGACAGATAGTCAGTCTGAAAATATAACTCAGAGTAGTATCTGACGGCTTCCTCTTGGATTTTTGCCGGCTCCCCCGCCAGATTACCCTCCGCATCAAGTAGCTGGGAAATGTTGTTCCGATGTTGTCTGGTTCGAATGACATTATAGAAGAACTTGGTGCAGCGGTCACCATCCTTCAGTCAGGAGCATTTAGCATGCTGGCCGCACTAACCTCCTTCTGGAGACGCAGGATGTTGACTTCCTCTATCAGCTCCTTCTCTTTCGCCGCCAGATCCCCGTTCATCATGTCATATTGCATGTCCTGCTAGATGGTCCAGAGCTCTGCCTCCTTGTCTTCTAGCAAAGTTTTGGGCAAACCCTGCACCCAGATTCGTAAGGATCTCTACGTGGCCTTGAGCCGGTGCACCATACGAAACTGAGCCGTACTATCCTGGCGGCTAGAAAGGCCCTCCGTAACAGCTTCCAAGTAGCCCTCTGAGAGATACCAGCTGTTGTTGTATCGGAAGGGACGCGACCTCACAGTAGGCCGGTCTGTGAAGCCAATCCTGATGGGGGAGTGGTCAGTCGTCCCGGTGGCCAGACCCTCAGCCGAAGAGTTGGAGAAGCGTCGAAACCACTCCCCATTACCCAGGGCTCTATCCAGCTGGCAAGCAACCCTGTTACGGATTGCTTAGTTATGCCAGGTCCAGATAAATTTCGAGCACGACAACCCCTGAAGCCCCGCCTGAAGCAGGCATCTCTGCAAGTCAAATAGGACCAGATCAGGGACCGGCCTGCCTTCCACCTTCTCCCCCCTCTGTAGGAGGGCATTGAAGTCCCCCATCAGGAGAAGCGGTAGGTGCGAAGAAGCAGCAGCGGAGGCAACCCTGGATATGTCACTCCACAGGGTCTCCCGCCGTCGCCTGTCGTTGTGGTCGTACACCGCTCCCAGTAAGAACCGAAAACCACCCTTGCTCGTAAAAGAGATGGTAATAAGCTGATCCGTCATCAAGATCAAGTCCCCATCCCAACAATTAGAATTCCATCTGACCCATATCCTAGCCAGATCGCAGAGTGCCAGGTTATGGAGTTGGACCCAATGAGATGGGGTCCGACGAGCTAGAGTCTTATCCCCTTTAATCTTCGTCTCCAGCAGGATAGAGATGTCACACTTCTCTCTGTGTAAGACCCCACAAATCTCCCTCCATCTTCCTAACGAACACGCGCCCCGCACGTTCCAGACGATCACCGCCATTAATTATTTAGAGATAGGCTCCCCTGAATATCACCTGGACTGGCGCTGGGGGTGGTACCACATCCGTCGCTGTCATATCCTCCTCCATCCCAGCAGTAGGGGACTGCTGGGTCGCTGCCTGGGAGAGCACCAGAGTCCAGGTTGGGTTGTCCACACAGAGCGCCTCATCCCTAGCAGGAGAATGTCCCCCCACACTGGAGGGACCATCTCATAGTGGTCCAGCACGTCTCTTCCTGTTATAGACTTTCTCAGAAGAACCGCCATCGACCCGCTCCTCTCTCCCCAAGGCCACCATACCTCTGGTGACCATACTCTTCTGTGTTGAGAAGGTGATCATAGTCCCACTAGGAGGGGCCGGCTGGGGCGAGATAGTGAGGCACAGCCCCCCAGCCTCCTCCAACGGTCGGTCCCCCTCCTGCATGATATCCTCCGCTCCGTCATCCCTGGATAGAGACTCCATCGTCCGTGGTGGGCTAGGCACCTCAAGAGGGGAAGCATACGGCGCCGACTGTGATCCTCCTGACAAGCATGAACTGTCCAGATGTCCGAAACACGCACACTGTGAACAGGTTGGGGGAACCCATTCATACTCCACCTTCTGGGTTAGAACCTCTCCAGAAGAAACTTCATACTCCAGTAGACTCGGTAACTCCCCTCCAGCCCGGATCTCAACGAATATCCGAGCATACATCAGCCTCGTCCGAAAGGCTGTAGCATCATCAGCCTTGATCGGGGTGTCCACCAAGCTGGCAAGTCGTATCAGCAATGAGATACTCCAGAACCGAACGGGGAACTCAGGGAAGCGTATCCAAACCGGGATGGCATTCAAGACTTCCTTCTCACAGTGCAAATCTGGGGTCCACTCCTTCAGAATGATCAATCTGTCATCAAATATCCACGGACCACCTTGCAGGATCCTGGTAACATCTTCTGCCAGCCCAAACTTCACATAGTAGAAGCTATTTTCCCTAGCAAATATCTCCATACTACCTTTAGGCTGCCAGACGCGTGACACATACCCCCTGATCTGCCCATAGAATGGCTTGTTGCCCAGGACGTACAGAACCAACGTATTTTTCCAGAAGGAAGTCACCTTCTCAATCTCCTCTGCAGGAAACAAGGCTCGGAAGCCGCTCCCTACCTTCTTCGGTGGCACATACTCCATAGAAGTGGGACTTTCAGGCCCCACCGGTGTGCAGATCTCAGCCCAGGACCGTCCCGCTGGGCGGGGAGCCGTTCCCTGTGAGCAGGGGGCAACCCCAGGGGTAGGAGGCCCTGAACCCTGACCTCCCCGGTCCACCACTTTGTTCTTTCCTTTTTCTGTCATGGTCGCCTTGGGGCGCTAGCCCCCTGTTCTCACAGTAGTCACCGCAGGGCCACGAGCCGACGTTCTCAGCCCCGATTCCTCTCCCGGTTTCCTCTCCACAAAAGGGCGCCTCTTTGGGAGACTCTGGGCGCCCTCCACCTTTCTCCCAGTCTTGGTCCCCTGACGTCTCGTAATTGTCGTCCAGCCACCTCCCTCCTCATGCCCCCCTGAGAAATAGTCCCAGATTTAGGTTGTTGATCTGGAATCCACCGAGTCGCCCCACCCGACGATCCCCCCTACAAATGCCATCGGGCCATCCCCGGCCATCCCCAGCACAGCCGACTACGGGACCACCGGCGCTGCCCGTCCCGGCGTCCGTACTGTCAGCGACAACAGGCCTCACCTGCGCCTGGCCGCAAACAGGGATGCCGACGCCGGCCTGAGCGTCCGCTTGCGTGCCCGCCCGCGAGTCAGCCTGTGCACCCACCAGCGCTCCCACCTGCACGTCCACCTGCGCGCCCACCTGGCCTTCCACCTGCACACCCACCTGCGCGCCCACTTGGTCGCCCGTATTCGTTCCCGCGACCCCCTTTGTGCTACAGGCCGCTCCGATCGAACCGCCGCCGCCGCCTGCCTGGCCGCCAACGCCCTCCTGTTCTCCGCCTCCAACCGCCCACTCCCTCCACCGGCGTCGGGGTCCCACGGTGGGGCCCCACTCGGGCTGGGACGCGAAACCCTAGCAGAGCTCTTCGGTTCCATCTTTCTTTATTAAAACGGCATTATATATATATATATATATATATATATATATATATATATATATATATATATATGTATATATATATTATATGTTTTGATATTTCTAATTTGGCCCCTCATCAAATTAGATTTATCTCCGGTATCTACACATTATTTTCATGACAATTATACCCTTAAGCCAATTTTTCAAATAGACCACTTTAATTTGGCTTAATTATTTAGATAGCCCAACACAATTAATTTTACATGTGTGGTCCCTAATTATTGAATAATTTCAATAATCTCCTACTAGGCCATATTTGTAACCTTATAATTGTGTTAACCTTAGTGAGCTTATAAATTGCTATCTTAACCCTAGGGTATATTCGAACAATCTCATCCATTAACCATATCAACATAGGATCAAAGTGTCTTTTGTCACATTTAGTGTAACTAAACCATCAATGGTCACATATACCAATATAGCTAAATGACATAGATCAATCATGGATGCGTAGCATGGAAATTACACACAATGTGATCAACACATGTCTATTTCCAACTGGTCCTCCTTAATTTTAGTGAGATCAATACTTTAACATAATGAAAAACAGAATGAACTGAATTTACATATATTTAATCAGATAAATATCCAAAATACTTTAATACATAAATGTGTCCAAAACCAAATAGTACCAAAATACATAAAATACAAACTCCCACTATACTGACATATCATCAAATAAGATAGCACCAATAAGAGCAGTGTGCTCATGAAAGACCTTGGGTGGTAACCCTTTTGTGAGCGGATCCGCCAACATAGAGTTTGTCCCAATGTACTCTATAGACACTTCACCATTCTGAATTCTCTCATTCACAACTCGAAACTTTATGTCAATATGCTTTGACTTATACGATCTTCGGTTGTTATCAGAATAGTACTGCTGATTTATTGTCATAATATAATTTAAGTGGTCTTTCAACACCCTCCAGAATGCGAGTCCAGTGACAAAATTTCGCAACCATATTCCATGATTAGATGCCTCAAAACACGCTATAAACTCTGATGCCATGGTGGAAGATGCTATAAGTGTCTGTTTGACACTCTTCCAAGATATAGCTCCACCAGCTAACAGGTAAACATAACCTAATGTAGATCTCCTGATGTCTTGGCATCCAGCAAAATTGGAGTCGGAATACGCTATGATCTCCAAATGATCCGATCTCCTATAAGTGAGCATGTAATTCTTTGTTCTCTGCAAATATCTCATGACCCATTTGGCTGCTTTCCAATGATCCATTCCATGGTTACTTAAATATCTGCCTAGAATCCCAACTATATACGCAATATCCGGACGCGTACACACCTGAGCATACATTAGACTCCCCACAGCTGAGAAATAGGGAATCGATTGTATTTCCTTAACTTCAAGGCTATTTTTAGGACACTGATTGAGACTGAACTTGTCTCCTTTAGCGACTGGGGTATCACCTGGTTTGCATTTCTGCATGCCAAATCTTTTAAGCACTTTATTGATATATCTCCTTTGTGATAATCTAAAAATACCTCGAGAACGATCTCGGTGTATTTGGATTCCTAATACAAAAGAGGCATCACCAAGATCTTTCATCTCAAAGTTATTTGATAGAATTTTCTTAGTGTCATGCAATATGTCTATATCATTTGTGGCAAGCAGTATGTCATCAACATACAAAACCAAAAAAATAATTTTACTCTCACCGAATTTGTGATACACACAATCTTCAACAATGTTTACCTCAAAACCAAACGAGTTAACCACTTGGTGAAATTTGTAGTATCATTGATGAGAAGCTTGCTTGAGTTCATAAATGGATTTTGTCAATTTGCATATCATATTCTTCGGATCGCCCGACACAAAGTTTTTTGGCAGCGTCATATAAATAGTTTCGTTAATGTTACCATTGAGAAACGCTGTTTTGACATCCATTTGATGTAACTCAAGATTAAAATGTGCAATAAGTGCCATAATTGTTCTAAAAGAGTCTTTCGAAGAAACCGAAAAGAAAGTCTCTTTAAAATCAATCCTTCCTTTTAAGTAAAGCCTTTAGCTACAAGACGTGCTTTATACATCTCTATATTATCCTTCGAATCTTTCTTGGTTTTAAATATCCATCTACAACCAATAGGTTTTGCATCTTTTGGTAATAGGACAAGTTTTCAAACTTTATTGTCTTGCATGGACTTATACTTCTCACTCATTACATCAATCCACTTATGAGAATTAGAATTTTCCATGGCCTGACGGAAGTTTATTGGATTATCTTCCAATATTCCATGGTCTTTCTCATGTTCCTGGAGAAATATGATAAAATTATCTGAAATTGCATCTTCTTTCTCTGGTAGACCGTCTTAATGGCACCAATTCTTGAGGTTGTCGAGTTTGTTCCTCAGGAACAACTACCTTATCTTGAATAGGGGGTATCTCTATGTTGTCTTGTTAAGGTAGTTCAACATCGACTTGTAGAGATAATTCGAAATTGTCTTGTTGAGGTTCCGGATTCACTTCTTGATCAATGACAGGTACAGAAATCTGTAAATCGTCAAAAGTAATAGTAGGTGATTCCTCCTCAAAGACAATGTTTCTAACTTTATTTCTTCTCCTAAACTCAACATCCTAAAAAAATATAGCAGTTTCCGTCTCAAAAATTGTTCTTTTTGTAGGATCGTAAAATTTATAACCCCTTGATCGCTCCGCATAGCCAATAAAGTAGCTGCTTACAGTTTTGGGGTCCAATTTCTTTTGATATGGCCTATAAGGCCTTGCCTCAGCTGGATAATCCCAAACATGTAAATGCTTCAAACTAGGCTTTTTGCCTGTCCAAAACTCATAAGGTATTTTTGCAACTATTTTAGTTGGCACTCTATTCAAAATGTAAGCTGCTATTTTAAGTGCTTCACCCCAGAGTGACTCTGATAAGGTAGAATAACTAATCTTACTCCTTACTATATCCTTAAGAGTCTTATTTCGTCTTTCAACTACACCCTTCATGCTAGGTGATCATGGCATGGTATACTGTGGGACGATACCACATTCATCTAGGAATTTAGCAAATGGTCCTGGACGTTGTTCACCTGATCCATCAGATCTACCGTAGTATTCTCCACCGCGGTCAAACCTGACAACTTTTATTCTTCTGTTGAGTTGGTTCTCAACTTCAGCTTTAAATGATTTGAACACGTCCAAAGATTATGATTTCTCATGAATGAGATATTGGTAGCCATATCTAGAATAGTCGTCTATGAATGATATAAAATATTCTTGACCATTCCAAGAAGCCGAAGGGAATGGTCTATAGATATTGGTATGTATCAATTCTAAGACTTCTGTAGACCTATTGGAACCTAATCTCTTTGTTTTGGTCTGTTTTTTCTTTACACATTCAACACAGACATTAAAGTCTGTGAAATCAAAGAAATCCAAAATTCTATCAGACACAATTCGTTCAACTCTATTTCTAGAGATGTGACCTAATAGCTTGTGCCATAATAAAGCTGAATTTTCATTGTTAATTTTGCGTTTAGTACCACATGACTCCACATGTAAGATTTTATTGTAAGATGCAATAGTTTCAAGTGAATATAGGTTATCATAAACAATAAGGGAACCAATGCCAACAATATTTGATTTTAAAGATAGACTAAACTTATTGTTTCCAAATGAATAATGATAACTAGATTTGTCCAGTAAGAAAACTGAAACTAAATTTCGTCTAAAAGACGATACAATAAAAGTGTCTATCAAATCCATATAATAACCGGTTTCTAATAATAACCTAAAATGTCCTATTGCTTCCACTTCTACCGACTTGCCGTCACCTACGTAGATGTATCATTCACCATTAATTGGCTTTCGGTAGCTCAGACAACCTTGTCTAGAAATATTAATTTGGGTAGTAGCACCAGAATCTAACCACCATGTGTTTCTAGCTACTAAAGCTAAATTAACCTCTGAACAGACCAAATTTAGAAATGTACTTTTCTTTATACGTCATAAGTGGTACTTTGTACATTTCTTCCTTAGGTGTCCTGGTTTGTCACAAAAGCAACAACTCTTAGTTTTATATTGTTATTTCTTTTGAGCTGGACCCTTAACGGCTTCTGTATTCCTTTTCTTTTTGTCCTTAAAGTTTATCCCATTAAACATGGAAATTGAATTTGTATTGACAGATATTGTAGCAACATTAACTGTAAAGAGAACAAAATAACAAAACAGACATGCTCTAATTAATAACCAAATAAGAAAATATAGTCAAACAAATTCAAATAATGGTGAACCCCATCTCAAGATACCTAGTACATCATTAACAAGTCTTTGGACTGTGATATTAACTGCAAATGGTACTCTTGGTGTAATGATCAAACATTGACAATAAGACATGTCAAATAATAAGCCTATATTTGGATGAGATTATTATTCACATGTAAACCTTATAATTGTCATACATTTATCATCACAGGTATGTGTAATTCGGCCAAGTATTAACCTTCCTTTGGGCCAGCTAATACTCGCATGGATTTACACACACAAACATCCAACATTCCTCATAGACTATCTACGCAAGAGAGGTCACTTTGGTGATATCTTGTTTCAATGGATCTATTTAGAATATTAGACAACTATTGCTAGTTACAAAAGGCACCAAAAAGTTTGAATGTTGACTAAATTTTACAAAACTGAATCTTATGCCCAAATCCTTATGTACATGCATATTTAAATTAAATAATCAATAATCAACATATTAGATTTTACTAAAGATTTGTCAACATATTACACCAAATAATCTATAAAGATTAAATCAAAAGAAAATAATCTAACGGTTTTATTGACCGAATCATGTAAATATGCCAAAAATTTCTTTAACCATAAGATGTGAATTTAATTTTATTTATGCATGACTTAAAGTATGCATTCCATATTATCACATGTCTACACAGTAATAAGCATATTCATGCATATTTAATATAATAAAAAATTACTACTGTCATGATCACATGTCTCCATTTCTTATGAATTGAGATATCATTACTTCACAAAATAGATAAAACTCTATCCTGTGCATAATGAGACATTAAACTCTATTATGGAGAAATGACATTATATACTAAATAAAGGAGTATAACTCCACCAAACTCCAACAGAATCAATGATAGCTTGAAATTTTGATTAGGAATATACTATAGCTAATGTATTATTGGGAGATAGGCGACCATGAATAGTCTGATTATATTATAAATGCTAACAACAGAACCATATCAACCCATTGAAACGAAATAAAGTTCCAAAGCAAGGGACTGATAACTTTGAAATATTCAATCTTTTCCATCTTCAAGCATGGTTACTGTGCCATGTTTTCTGAAAATTTTGTCCCGGTAGACCACCGAAATTATTTGAACAACAGAAATAAATAAACAAATAGGTTTTTCATATTAGCCAACCAAATCTTTTAGTGGTGGATCATAAATTTTTTGATAGAACAATCGGAAACCTGAATTAAATTCGATCGAAGATATAGGGTTCCTTAAACAACATTAAAAATTGATTCTTAAACTTCGATCTCATGAATCAAAACAAGGGAGACTCTGATACCACTTGTCAGAAATTATTACCGGTTGATCCATGAGATGAAGAACAAAATAAATGCGGAAGCATATCTGAATCCATTGATTGGCTTGATGGATCTTAAAACAGACGTCTCTTTATGGGGTTGGATCTTCCAACTCGCTACGACCCTTAATAACAAAGATGAAATCTTTGTTCCTCTCTCTGTTGATAGGGATGCAGAAGAGAATAGAGAAAATCCTCTCTTTTGGTGGTCGTATGAGTTGGGGACCATAATCCTAATGAATATATATATATATATATATATATATATATATATATATATATATATATATATATATATATATGTTTTGATATTTTTAATTTGGCCCATCATCAAATTAGATTTATCTCCGGTATCTACATATTATTTCCATGACAATTATACCCTTAAACCAATTTTCCAAATAGACCACTTTAAATTTGGCTTAATTATTTAGATAGCCCAACACAATTAGTTTTACATGTGTGATCCCTAATTATTGAATAATTTCAACACTACCATGTACTTTGGCTATGACTTACATTTAGATTGGTGCGCTGAAACTAGGGCTTTCCTAGTTTTTCCTTGCTTTCGGTATACTGCCGGTACACCGTTATGCACCACCGATATACCATGGTGTACCGCCAGTATACTGTTGGGACTTAACTGTGTGTGAGTCCTTGTATATGTCGATTATCGATTACGACCGTTAGATCGAGATCCAACAGCTGGATTTGACCTGGACATTATATGAGAGACAAATCTCTCTCTTTCATTCATTCTCTTTCCTTCTCTTGTGTAGTGGAGGGAAAGAGAGCTTCTCATCCTCAATTTACTCTTCACGACCACCCACGAGCTCATGAGTGTGTGGGAGGGAGGCTTGCGTTGTTGAGTCGGCCTAGTTGTAGACACGAGCCTTGCACGGCATCTTAGGACTTTGTATCGGTTGCATCGTATGTCTGGAGGTAGTTACACCTTGCTCTCTTGATATTATATCGTTTTGACATGAATTTGATATGGAACTCTTGGATTTTTACATGTTTTATATATTTTATCTTCCGTAGTCGGGAGTACTCGACATATCGAGCCCGCTGTCCTTGACGGGACTCGAATCAATCGAGTATCGGTCGAGTTTAGGTCATTTTCTTGATTTGCATTGATATCGTCCTAACGTTGTACACGAGCCATGGATTCGCATGATTTTCGACACATTGTCTCTACAGAGGGTTTATATCACAATGCACTAGTTAGATAATTTTTCTGGGATGAATCGATCGATTGACGGTCATTTCACGTCAATCCATAAATATCACTATTATTGTTTTCTGTACGAATAATATATCGTCGGTATACCACGGTATATCGCCTGGACGGTAAAGTTTCAGAACAAACCATATTCAATTGTTTTTATGCCGATTCGGTTGGCGATGGTCATGAAAATTAGCACACAGTATCCATGGATACTTGTGAGCTTGTGAATCAAGTTTCATGGAGATCGAACGGTCGGATCTCCCATATCGATGTATTCCGAATTTGTCGAGAATACATATATTTTGTGATACAAAATCCTGTTTATTTCTATCGATTTCTTGAGCAATTTTCTCATGTATTCTTCTATAACATATCATGTTTGCCTATTATGTCATGTTTACACTAGGAATAGTACCCTATATAGTACCTACACACGTCTAGCCTTGTTATGAATATGAACCTTGCATCAAGTTAAATTCAAGTCCAAGCCTGAAATTAAGTTATTACTTATGTTATTCACAAATAATTTTGAATACGGACATATCCTATGGGATGGATCATTTCCTCTTAGAGTGAGTCTAATTATGACAGCGTAATACAACTGGCCTTCTCCTGACATGTATATTAACATTTTTTATTCCAGAATGACAAGTCAAACTTGCTAGTCGTGTACCAATATCTCTAGGTGGTCCGTCGTAGCGCACTCTATATTTACCTGATCCCAGCCACGTAGGCTATATTTTTGTCAATACTATTGCTTATAGTTGTTAACATACATTTTCTAGTCTAGCATTTTCCCTAAGGGGATCATAGGATAAGTTCTATGGACGTCCACAACCTGGAACTCAAGTTAAACTGTCAAGATTAAATAACTAGCTTGATTCACCTAGTGCATTGGGATTGGGGGGGTGCCATGATTCATGCAGTTCCGCAGACTAGGGCTAACCATGTATGGTTATTGCGCTCCCTGTCGTGAGGGGTACATATCCATCTCACTGTTGAGTAATGCACTTCCATTTTCAGATATATTATTTGGCTCACCGTCGAGTTGTTCCCTTGAGTTCATGCCAGTCTTGCTAGTCCTTGGCCTAGCCTGAACAGTCTGTAGCGTATGTCTTCCCGAACCTCAACTTGTATTTGTTAGTAAGCAGGATTGTGATAGCCCTAGTTAGTTAACGATATCAAGCCGCAATACTTAATTGGTCGACGTATATTGTAATGCTCTAGTAGATTCTTACTCAATCTTTATTTTCGCAGCTTATTTCCTTTCTTGTATTTATTTATTGCTTTTACATAAATATTACATTCATGTTGATTTTAGTATACCATAGAGCTTTTCTTGTGGTACTTGCTATCTGGAGTTGACCCCACTGGTTTTGTATAGCTAGATCTCGTAGCAGATCCATATGATCTTCCATATCTTCTGCTCGATGCTCAACACCAGAAGGACCATCACCTGAACACCTAAGTAGGTTTCTTTCTTTCTCTCTCACTTGTTCATATTATATATTTTCTTGAGACGTTCAGCTACCGAATATGTGTTAGCCCGTAATCTGGGATCATGTCCCACCTGCGGACAATATAATTACTATACTGTACCTACACATGATATGTATGATTGTATAATCTTGCTAGTATTTTATTTTGTATACTAGATTCATGGTCAATTATACTGATAGTTTGTGGCATTTTACTATTCTATTTGTGATGGTTATATATCTTGTTGTTTACTTAATCTGTGATTGAGACACTTAGGACTGCTTGACCTAGCTTTGACTGATGGATCGTAGAGTAACTCCCATGTCTTATACAGCTGTGACCATACCTTGGGATACGTAGATTGCTTAGTCGTGATCATACCCTGAGATATGTAGATGGCCTAGTAGTACCCCCGCTATCTAGTATTTTCATTCTAGGGCGTGACAATATCTCCAGCTTGAGATTCATAAGTGTGTGTCAACTGCTCAGTAGTTATTGTTATCCCAATTAGTCATGGTCAACCAGATTTTGATAAGTAACCAAAACGTTGACTTGATATATCGCAAATTGATTGCCTATTACGGAGTCACTGCTATTACGTCAGAAGACTGCTCTAAAGTCTGCATGTGGTCTTTGCTATTTATTTTATATTTTATACTTTATTTGAGTATAGAAAAAAACATGGAGTTGCACTTGGCAACTAGATAGCACTCAAAAGTCCACCCAAATAGACCTACCATAACCATATCCTAACCCAACCAAAAGTACACAAATTCTTCCAACCCAACATTCTGAAAATTGGAAGACAAAGCTCGGCCAGAGTTCGGTCCCTAACCGAACTCAGACCGAACTCGGTCAGACCAAAATAGAAACCCTAATTTACTCGGTCTTCCTGAAGACCAGGCTCCAACCTTCGCATTTTTGAATGTTAGGGAACCGAATTCTACCTGAACTCGGTTCACAGAAAGCCTAATAGATGTTGAATTTTCCTTTCTTGCTCACTCATTCACTTTCAATCTTCTCATCTATTACTTCAAGAGCCTTAATCTTCTCATCTCCAACACAACTCTCATAGCTTCTGAGTGCCAAGTGTGTTCTCGGTTAGAAGTGTTCAAGAGTTGTAAAGGTTGGTTTTTCCAATTGACGATTTCATTTCGTTGTGTTGAAGTCGGCAAGTCATTCGGATCAAAGCTTGTGGTTGTCTGAAGTCAGCAAGCTTTTCGGATCAAATCATGTGTTTGTAAGAAGTCAGCGTGCCATTCGGATCAAAGCATGCGGTATATGCTATTTACTAAATAGTGGATTAATACCGAATAAGAGTTTTCGGGATTGGACTAGTCCTCCACGGAAAAAATCAGTATACATCATGGTGTTTGCATTTGTGACTTCTTACTATGTTTACTTTTCATACTTGTTTTTATTATTTTTATGTTGATAACTAGCCTTAGTTTTTATTGGATAATTGTGACATACACTCTATTCACCCCCCTCTAGAGTTGCATAGGTAATCCTTCAGTTATATCCTCTTTTATAGTGTTCCTCTCTTTTGTAGTGTTCATCTCCCTTTTTCGATCCTCTTCATTGCAGATAGCTTCATAGACTTCATCAAGGGATGATAGTTGTACATCAAGAACTCTCGAACGATACGCTTAAAGAGAAGGATCGAGTCCAACAAAGAATTCAAAGATATTGTTATCCTTAACTTACTTCTGGTAGCTTTTAATAATCTTCCTCCGTGTCTTATTTATAGATAAGTAGTGGTCAAACTCTTCCCAGAGGTCTTATTAGGTAGTATAATATATTGCAACCAACGACTCCTGTGTCTCAGAGTATGGATCTTCTAATTTAAATAGTAGACACATGCAACATTTCTTCTTTTGGCATAAGGCATAAGTTTTCTCCAACTTAGCTCAAGTAAGATTAGCAGTATCTGAGTAGTATACAGTCTTCTTGATTTATGCTGCCATGGCAGAGGAGCCCTGGCATCATAATAGAATTCTCTTGATTCCACTTGTCGTAAGAGGGGTCACTTTCGCAATCACCTTCGCTTTTCCAGTAAGATAGTTCTTCTTGCCACGGCCAGCAATGAAGAGAAGAGGGGATTTCAACCACATGGAGTAATTTTTCTCATCCAACTTTGAAGTAATATAGGGACGCGTATTGCTGCCGAACTCGATTCCAACTCTACCGCAAGGAGTCAAAGAATCCTCCTGAGAGTTGGAAGAGTTGTCAACATAGGACATCATCAGCACCGGAAAAAACTTCTAAGCGGGCACATCTATCTCGGAAAGATCAACAACCCACTGCTAGATCTATCTATGTTTCACGCATAGAAGATGTTTTGTCTTCAAAGCACATCTAAAGAACGGAGGATTTAAGACAAAGATTTGGTCGGGACCAAACCGTCGGATTGACGTACGGCAAGGAGGAATATGCGAAAGACGACAGGTGGATGTGGAGAAGAATAGTGTATTGGAGAAGAAGCTTCAATTCTGTACAAGTGCTCTGGTACCATGTAGAGATTCAAAACTATGAAAAAGAAAGAAAAAAAAATATTGCTTGTTGCATTTTACAATAGAGACATAAAGCCTGTTTATAGTATTAGATTGACCTGAAAAGCAAGCTAAGTCAAATTATGAAACCAAATAAAATAGAAAATTAAAACATAAACAAATCTATACCTGTAATTAAGGAAGTAAATTGTAGTCAAATCTAGGTCTGATCTAGGAAAGAAATTGAAAATGAATCTCCTTCTTTAATTGATGTAATCTTCTCTACAAACATTATATTGATTTCTTTCTTCTATTTCCATTACACTTTAAGTAAAATCATAAGAGATTCAATATTACAAACCTTTGGCCTTCAAACCTTATGATAAGCGCACACATTTTTGTTTTGGTATATATCTGTAGATACAAGTCACTACCTCCATGAACAAATTATTTTTCTTTTCAAAAATGCTAATTGGCTCCCAAAATATTTGGATGATACCATCTCCCATTATGTGGTATATGACATGGTTGCTGACATGACATCTAACATGACAACATTTAACATTAAAATTGATATTAAAATTAAAATTAAACATGATAATTAACATTAAAATTAATATTGAAATTAAAATTAACATTGAAATTAAAATTAATATTAACATTAACATTAATATTAATATTAATATTAATATTAAAAAAATTTGGGTAATTAATTTTTGGGTTAAAATTTGTCATGTCAGCTGTCTTGTCAGCAGACCCGGCCCTCAGGCAAGTCCAACAAGCCAGTGGGCTTGGACAACCCTCTAACCATAAGGCAACTTTTAGGGGCCGGCTATACACACCCCATGACCTGCTAAGGACACCCCACATAACTTAAATTTTATGTTAAAAGACCAATATACCCCCAAGTCTTTCTAAGAACACCCCAAAAAAAAAAAAAAAATTCTGCGACAAGCACGACAAATACTTGTCGAACGGACAATGGTCTGTTCGACAAGTATTGGTCGAACATGCCTTATTCTGTTCGACAAACACTGGTCGAACGTGTCTTCTTGTGTTCGACAAAAACTGGTCGAACATATTATAATCGAACATGACATCTTCTGTTCGACATATTCTGGTCGAACGTACACACTATAGTTCGACTGTCTCGGGTCGAACATTGCTCTGTGTGTTCGACAAACCAGGGTCGAACCTACCCGTGAATACACCCAAATTTTTTTCTAATTTTTTTTTTTGTTTTAACAACAATTTATGGTCGACGGAGGGGGGATCGGAAAGCGGGGGGAGGAGGAGGAGGAGGAGGCGGGTCCGGGGGGGTCGGCGGAGGCGGGTCGGGGGAGGAGGCGGCGGCGCGTCGGAGGAGGAGGAGGGTCGGCGGAGGGGGGAAGGGAAGGGGAGGGGGTGTGCTCAGCAGCAAGGGTAGAATAGGAAAAAAAAAATTTTTTTTTTTTTTTTTTTTTTTAAATGGGGTGTCCTTAGCAAGTGTGGGGTGTGTATAGCCGTGCCCCAACTTTTATTCCAACCGGCCAAGCAAAAAAAAATTGTTGCTTTTGCTGCTGCCGCATGTGTGTATACAGTGCAGTGAGCGGTTGCTGAGTGTTTTCTCCCAAGCAAACATTTGCTGCCGCATTTTCTCCCACTGGCCGGGCCAAGCAAACATTTTCTCCCAACATTGCAGTGAAAGGCTGCTAAGGAAAAAAAAAAATTTGTTGCTGAGTGTTGTCATCCCAGATCTCTCATCTCCATTTCTAGGTATTCTTCTCTCCTCCCCCCTCTAATTTCTTCATTGTTTATTTTATTTCTCCATCAATCTAGAGTTTACTTTGTTTGTATAAGAGTGACAAGCGTCAGACCCATATTTTTTGTTTCATGGTTATGGGAAGAAAAAAATCAAAAAGATGATGGGTTGGATTTGATTAATGATTATATATGTTGGTAATACCAGAAATCAAAAATTTCTGAACATGAAAAAGAATCAAAAGATTCCGAACTTGGTATTTTGTTCAAGACAAAGACCCCATTGTCCAGAAGAGAAGACTTATCTTCTCTTGTTAATTAATGAAACCTATAAATTTATGCTATATTTGATTTGTATTATTGTATAGGTACCATGACAAAAAATGAAGATGATAAAGATAGAGTGAGATTTCGATAACAAAATTCCGGAGCTTACAATAGAATGGTCAAACAAAGTAAAGATGCAATTACAAAATCACTAGCGGGCTCAATTTCCAAGTTATTTAATGCAAAAGCTCAAAATTCTCAACCTTTGAGTCTAGTTGAAGAAGCTAATAATGAAAGTACGGATGATATCCTTGAAGAGCCTATCAATGAAGGTGATGGGGAGCATAATAAAGAAGATCATAATCCTATGAATGATATTCTTGTGGATGAGGATGCTAATGGAGAAGATAGTGGTGAAGGTCACGTGGAGCCTATGAATGAAAGTATGCTTGATCTTGAAAAAGATGTTGATGTGAATTACGATCCGGGTTTGGGAAAAAAATTAATGATGCCAAGAGGATACTCTTAGTTCAACAAGATCCTATTAAGATTTTGAAAGAAAATGATGAATTTCCAAGAGACAAAAATAATGGGAGATCATTTTCGTCCAAACATTACGTTAGTCATCAACCAAATGGGGAGAAGCAAGAAAGAAAGTGGCTTGTCTATTCAAATGAGTTGAATAAAGTCTTTTGTTTTTGTTGCAAGCTATTCAAGCATGGAAGGATTATATCTAATTTGGTCGAAAATGGAATTAATGATTGGCACAACCTACCTACAAAGCTTCGAGATCATGAAGGTAATCCGGAACACAATGCAAATGTTGTGAAGTGGGTTGACTTACAAAAAGGACTAAAGCTAAATACAACTATTGACAAAGAAATGCAAACACAAATTGACAAGGAAAAGGTTTGTTGGAAGAAGATACTAGTTTGAATCATTGGGGCTGTGAAGACACTTTCGCGAAATGGTTTGCCATTTCGTAGTACTAATGAGAAGATCTACGAGAAGAACAATGGACTCTTTTGTCAAATTATAGAATTTGTTGCGGAATTTGATCCAATTATGCAAGAGCATCTTCGTCGTGTGATCAATAATGAAATTCAACACCATTATCTTAGTCACAAAATTCAAAATGAGTTGATAATCTTGTTAGCAAATGAGATCAAAGAAAAAAAATACTCCAAAAGATTTTGAAGGCAAAGTACTTCTCCATTATTCTTGATTGCACTCCAAATCTAAGTCGTGAAGAACAAATGTCAATTGTCATAAGATGTGTGGATGGTGAATATGAAAGTAAAGTAAAGATAGAAGAGTTCTTTCTTGGGTTTATAAAAGTTCATGACACTTCGGGCCTTGGACTTTTCAAGCAACTTGAAGATACTTTGATTGATCTTAAGCTCAACATTGATGATATAAGAGGTCAAGGTTATGATAATGGGACAAATATGCAGGAAAAAAATCAAGGTGTACAAAAGAGGCTACTTGACATAAATCCTAGGGCACTTTATGTACCATGTGGATGTCATAGCTTAAACCTTGCACTATGTGATATGGCAAAATCTTGTGTAAAAGCTAGAAACTTTTTTGCATATATGCAAAAGGTTTATACTTTGTTTTTGGGTTCAACGCAACGATGGGATGTTCTTAGAAGATATGTGAAGGGATTGATACCAAAGCCGTTGTCGGTAACTTGTTGGGAAAGTCATATTGAGAGTGTTAGAGATATAAGAAATCAAGCACCGGAATTGAGAGATGCTTTGATTGAAATTGCAAATAGTTCTAAAGAGGATATTGTGATGGCCGAAGCTAAAGGTTTGTGCAAAAATGCTTTAGAAGATTTTGAGTTCTTGATTAGCTTATGCATTTGGTACAAAATTTTGGATAAAATTAATCGGGTTAGCAAAATATTTCAACAAGAAGAGATGAATTTGGAGGATGCAATTACAAGAATAAAGGAGCTCATCATATTCTTTCAAAAGTTTAGAGAAGATGGGTTTAAAGACTTGATGAAAGAAGCTAAAGAACTTGCTAATGAAGTTGGTATCGATCCGACTTTTCCCCCAAAAAAAAGAGTTGTTCGTAGAAACAAGCATTTCGACGAGGATATGGAGGCGGATGTCGAAGGAAGCCAAACACCGGAGGATAATTTTAGAATCACCTATTTTATCCACATTATAGATCAAGCTCTTACATCACTCAAGGATCGATTTGAACAATTTGAACTTTTTGAAGAAATCTTTGGGTTCTTATTTAATGCAAAGTTGAGAAGTGTTAGTGATGAAAACTTGATGGATCATTGCACTAAACTAGAAAGGTTCTTTGAACACAACCAACATTGTGATATAAATGGGAAAGAGTTATTTGGAGACCTTAAAGAATTGAAAGCAATATTGTCCAAAGAAGTAACAAAATCAATTGACATCCTTGACTTCATAGGATCTTATTGGAAAGATGGTGGTTTTCGGAATGCTTGGGTTGCTTATCGAATTTTGTTGACTATGCCGGTCACGGTTGCTTCGGCGGAAAAGAGCTTTTCTAAGTTAAAGTTGATAAAAAATTACCTTCAGACTACCATGTCACAAGAAAGATTAAATGGATTGGCTATGATCTCAATTGAAAATGAGCTACTAGAGAAGCTTGAGTATGAACACTTGATTGAAGAATTTGCTTCAAAAAATGCAAGTAAAAGCATTTTTCTTTGAACTGGATTGTACTAGTTTATAAACTATCATGATCGGACTTACTTTTTGGTTGTTATTTTTGTAATCAAGATTTTATGGTATAGTTCAAGCTAAAAACACAATGTAATCTTGATTTTATCAATCTATATGCTTTTATGTTTTTTCTCGTTTGTTCGATCATTTTCTTCTAAATGGAGTGTTCTTTGCAAATTGTACATGTGGTTGTTTTTGGTTACTAACATTGCAATGCTTGAGTTAATGAGTAGATTTATTGCTTTTATGCTTTTTTTCTCTTTGCAATCCTGTCATCTTCACTCCTATTATTTTCCGTTTCTCAAACAAAGGATATACCCAAAACTGAAGAGACAAACAATGTATAGTAGATTTAGCCTAATTCCGGTCCAGACCCATCAATACATCATCACATGTATACAATTTGTTTGTGTATGTTGTTTTGATCACTTCAAACAAGCAACTACATACATACATTTATAGTACTCTTGAATTATTAATTGTTATGGAGCAGAGAGCATCTTGTTCAGTTTTGATGTATTATGTAGTGTATTTTTTTCTCTTTGCAAAGCTTCTAATTAAAATGAGAGAGCCTTTAGTAGTGTTCTTTGGACTGGGTAAGGGCAACCAAAATTTGTTTCATCTGGGGCAACCCAACCCTCCAGGCCGGCCCTGCATGTCAGATGCCATATAATGGGAGATGGCATCACCCAGATATTTTGGGAGCCAAATAACATAATTGTTTTCCTTTTTCTTCTTCAAGTTAACGTTGTCAAAGTCATCAACAACATCAAAATTGAGAACCTAAACTGTTGGATGGCATCAAAGGTGATAATCTTTCCAGATTCTCACAACAGAAAAACCATTAGGCCCTTCTAAATGACCAAGACAAGGTTTCACATTTTGCTTCCACATTTCAGATAAAGCCTAGGGCTCTCATATATTTTCTGCACTCCCTTCTACAAAGGAGGTAGTTGAAGTAAGCTGCAAAGAACCTCTTGTAATCTAAACCAAACATACACTGTTTGTAACCAATCTAGGATATGTAGGGCTTCCATCAACCAGAATCTCCTATTCTTGTCTCCTTTCTTGCATGATTCGTTTTCATTACCCTTTCGAAATTTGATTAGCTTTATAGTGTTATTCAATCATAGGGATACTTCAAAAAATTTGGTTACCTTGTGTTCTACCAAGATACTTCTCAAAGCAAAACCACATGATAAAAGAACGCTAGTCGAGATGTAAAGAAGGCTAGTCTAGATGTATTTATAACAACATAGAACTAAAGATGCCATGGTGAGCTTGAATATTGGGGATTCAACAGATCCATCAAAACAGTGTAGTATTAATAAAAAGGATTTCATGGTGCAAGTTATTGTAGGCACGGGATATGGAAAAGAAGAGATTTCGTCTACCTTAACTTGGAGAGGAAAAACAATTATGGGGTACAATGGTTGGGAGGACTACAAGAACACCCCCACAAAACTGTAGAATTCTGATGTAGGACAAGACCCAAAGAAAAAATAGGATCCTATATATGGATTAAAATTTAGGATATTTTTAATTAGCGGAAACTTTTGGATTGCAAACAATTATCATATGGTTTTATCACAAAGTATTATAATAATCCGCCAAATCTAACAATGAAACTAGATTGGAATGATGTAACAGTAAGTGAACAACAAAGATGATGGCTAAAGGTGAGGCGGCGGAAGCAACATGCTCGAACACAAGCAAGCAAATCACAAAATATAAAGTGGAAGTTGAAGACTGAGAAGATTTGAGACTTCTATTTATAAGAATTGGATCATACACCAAAATTCAATAAATAAAACTCTCATAGTAGTTAAAAATTGTTCATGTAAATGACTATTTATAGGCATAATAATGCTAAACTAGGACACAGTCTCATATAAGGAATATGTTTCCTTTCCCTAGCCTAAATCTAATACAAATCACTAATTAAATAATTTCAAGAATACAAATAAAAATTCTCTCTAGATTCTAATCTAAATTAATAAAACTTGGACTTGGCTTCATTGATGGTCCCACATCGAACATTTCTCAATCTTGAACCTAAAGTAAAATTTTAAAAAAGTACAAGAGCACATCATTGATCTTAACTCGACAGGGATGTCATATTACAGCTCCACTGGATGTGTAGCTCCGTGTTATCTTTTGGCAAGGTTGAGAACTTCCTAGAAGAAAACAATTCAAACAGTGCAGCACACAGCACTACCAGATTTTCATTCACAACAAAGCAAGCTTGTACAAGGGTAGGCTAAACGATAGCAACAACTAGAGCTGATAACTATATGCTAACCTTTTATTTTGTTTTTTTGTTTCCCCTTTCTCTACCAACAACACACAACAAAGACCAATCTGTCATACGATACTGTTAGAGCCGCTCTCTCGACAACCACTCAAACCTCTCTAGCACGGAAAACCTCCTACCATGGCTGCCTCACTCTCGCCTTCCTGTTAATAATAGTGTCACAGATAGTTTCTATCTTTACGCTCTTTAGTCCCACATCAGCTATAGTTGCTAGCCTACCATAAAACTCTTCTTGTATATACTTGGCCTTAGGGGTGAGCATCTGTTCGGTTCGGTTCAAACCGAACCGAATATGTGAAAACCGAAATAACCGTAAACCGTATTTCTCAAAACCGAAAACCGAACCGTTTTTATAAAAACCGAACAAAAACCGAACCGAATTAATTCGGTTCGGTTTTCGGTCGGTTCGGTTTCATGGACCAATGTGCATGGCCTTCAAATTTTTAGCAAAATGAGCCTATTTAAATAACAAATTTTTAAAAAATATATGACATTATTGTATTTATGAATTGTTATATTACATAGTGTGAAAGATATTAGTATATATAGATTGATGGTAGATAGAGAGAGTGCTCAAAGAAGCACCGACATAGAATAGGAGAAGAGAGTGCGCTCAGTTTGGGGTTAATAACATTAGTATATGTATATTGTGGATAGTTTGATAAATTACTAAATCTAAATCGGTTTTCGGTTCGGTTCGATTTTTTGGATGAAGAACCGAAAACCGAACCGTTATTTCAAATTTTCAAAATTTTAAACCGAAAAACCGAACCGTTTGTCATATTTCGGTTCGGTTCGGTTCGGTTTTCGGTTTTCAACCGTTATATGCTCACCCCTACTTGGCCTTGAGCCTAATGGTAAGCATTCCAACATTATCACAATATATTCTCTTATAAAATTCTTTATTATTATTCTTCCTCTTTTTCCCTTACTGTATGTTGTAAATGAAGAAAGCAACACTTGAGATCGATTAGCTAAAAAACACTAGTGTAGCCAATGGATGAACCAGAAATTCCAGCTTGGATGAGCTAGAGTGGGCTAGGATGTGCTAAATGTGGACTGACTCATATAAAAGAAGAAAAGTTTTTTTTTGGGTGGGCCCACCCCAGCCCCAATACAGTTCTGCCCCTGGACTTGGCTTCATTAATTAACGAGCCAACCTTGAACTTGGAAATGAGAATGATTTCCTTAACGAGCCAAGATAGAACATGGGAAGCTGAAGAGTACTTTGCTAACAAGCTCGACAACTACTTGACTAGGCTCGACTCTATATGAACTTGACTAGGAGTTGATGACCTGTGTAGAGAAAATTTCCTAGGTAAATGTCTGGCATAAAGATTTGTCGTCTAACACATTTATATTAGTAGAAGGACAGTAACAATAAGAGGAGACACCAAATTATGAAGCAGGTAATACTAGTCCCAAATGGCATATGCATACATAGAAATGTAAAGTGACCCCTCAATTTGCCTACAGAGAAAAAAATCGTTACTTATGTGATTCTAACTTTTTGGGTAACAATCAATTGCTTGTAACATCCTAGAGGACCAAGTAAGAAAATACCGCTAATCGTAAAGGAAACATCAACAAGATTCATATGAATGCTTAATTAGGAACCCCAAGTAATGCAAGTATAGACATGATATATGTGAAATTCTATGACACCCTTGTGAAAATATAGCTTCATGGTTACACCACGAAACAAAAACAAAGCTTTTATCCCGAACTTCCGGGGCTGGATATATGAATATTTTCCTTCCATCTCCTCTATTAGCATTAGCAAATTAAAACAACATCCTTCTTTAAAGCCTTGATCCAAGTTCGCTTGGACCTACCTCTAGTTATAAGGGATCCTCCAACTAAAATATTACCCCTCCTAACCGGTGTATAAATCTAGATTGGTCAACATTCTATGTTGCACATGTCCAAACCACCGAGACGATTAGAAATACATTCATTTCTTGTCTTATCTTTCAACATACTTTCGTTCTGTTGGAGTGGGTGGGGTTCCCAACCTGTGTGGAGAAGACCCCAGAATGCGATGAGCGCCGTCTGTGTGTCAGAGAAGCTCGGGGAGGTGACGAGGCCATTCGGAGACGAAGAAGAAGCTCGGGAGCTACCAGAGTACATTCTGGAACAGGGGAGGCAGAGTTCTGGCCGAACTCTGCCCCCCGGTTCCAGAACAGTTCTGTCACGAAAACACAGAGTTCTGGCCGAACTCTGTGTCGACAGACTGAGGCTGTTTTCAGGATATTTTTATACCGTTGGATCGTATGGTCAAGATTTTTGCTGCGGATTAGGAGGTTTATACATGATTTTTCCTAACCCTAATCACAACACAACATTGAAGAAAATAGAGAGAAAATAAGCAAGAGTGCCATTACAACTTTGGGAGAGAAGAAGGAGGGTTGAAGGCCGTTTTCGAAGGAGGATCGTGTTCGGGTGATCTCTACTCGTCGTCTTTATTCTTCGTAGCCTTGTAATCAATTATTTTTGCTTCTAAGTGTTGTAGGGATCCGTATTGGATCGGAAGAAGTTTGTAAAGGGTGTACTCCTTTATTTCATTAATGAAGGTTTCTCAAGGGTTGGACTCCGATCGTCCCGTAGTTTTTTCCCGCAAAGATTTTTATGTCAAAAATTCTCTGTGTCTGTGTGGATTGTGTTTGGTGTTTGGTTCGTATGTTGTATTGCTCGGTTCTCTCGCAGGTACTCTCTAGTTTGAGGAAAGGTTTTCGCGCTTCTTTCCCAACAAAGTGGTATCAGAGCCAAATTCTGGAATTCAGAAGGGTGTCAGGAATTGATAGAAAAACTAGAGAGGAGAGATGGACGCGAAGTCGGTGCGCATGGTGAACCTGAATGACACCAGCTATCATTATTGGCGGAGCAAGATGAAAAATTTGTTGTTTGTCAAGAAGCTGCATCTGCTCGTATTTGCTTTCGAGCGACCAGTTGATAAATTCGAAGAGTACTAAAATTTCGAGCACATACAAGTGTGCGAATATATCAGGCAGTTCGTTGACGAGAACGTGTACAACCACGTTGCCAATATTGAGCACTCGAAGACGTTATAGGATAAGCTGGAATCGTTGTATGCGAAGAAGACCGAGTTAAACAAGTTGGTCCTGATCCGGACGATGATGGGTCTGCGGTACAAAGATGAAGCGTCTATTACGGATCACTTGAGTGAATTTCAGGACGTGGTTGACCAGCTATCTTCGATGGGAGTCAATTTCGACGACGAGGTCCAGGGACTATGGCTGCTGTGTACATTGCCAGACTCGTGGGAGACCATACGAGTATCTATGATCACTTCTGCTCCAGAAGGCATAGTCAGTTTGGAGTTTGCCAAGAGCGGGGTGCTGAATGAAGAGATGTGGAGACGTTCTCAGGGCACTTCATCTACATCCCACCACTCAGAGGCACTAGTTTCAGAGAGCCGCAGAAGGGACAAAAGCAAGGGTCCAGGTGGTGGCAGAGATAAGAGCAAAGAAAAGTCCAAGGGTCGGTACGATGACTCGGAGTGTTACCATTGTGGCAAGAAGGGCCACATCAAGCGGAACTGTTTCGCTTGGAAGAGAGAAGAAGGGCGATAAGGAAAAGTAAGATGAGAACACTACAGCGACGGCCTCGATACATGGAGATGATGTGATCGTTGTAGGCGATGAGGTTATCACAAACCTCGCCTGGGATGACAATTTTTGGCTGGTAGACTCAGGGGCTTCAGCGCACGTATCTCATAACAGGGCACTATTTGTCACTTATACGACAGGAGACTGTGGAGTGTTGAAGATGGATAATGGAGATGTGTCGAAGGCGATTGCCATTGGAGATGTGCATTTGAGGACGAAGACGGGTGCAGTTCTAGTTCTCAAAGATGTTCGTCATGGCCCTGATATCCGTTTCAACCTGGTGTCGGTTGGAAGGTTGGATGACGAGAGATTCTTCAGTCTCTTCGAGAATGGTTAGTAGAAGCTTTCCAGAGGTTCGATGGTGATTGACAGAGAAAGTAAGAAGTCCGGTTTCTACTATATGGAGGGGAGCGCACAGGGGACACAGGAGATGAACGCAATTTCTGACGCGTCTACCGAGTTGTGGCACAGACGGCTTAGCCATATCAGCGAGAAGGGGATGAGCTACTTGGTGAACAGAAAAATGATTCCAGGACTCAAGTCTACAAAGTTGGAGAAGTGCACACACTGCTTAGCTGGGAAGCAAAATAGGGTGTCTTTCTAAAGTCAACCAAGTTCAAGGAAGCCGACGTTACTCGAGTTGATTCACTCGGATGTCTGCGGTCCTATGAAAGTAAAATCTATTGGTCGTATTTCTTACTTTGTAACTTTTATTGATGACTGTTCCAGGAAGGTTTGAGTCTATGCCTTAAAGACCAAGGATCAGGTGTTGCCCACTTTCAAAGAGTTTCTGTAACACCCAGTTTCTAAAATGAGGATAAATTTGAAATTTTGTATTTTAATTTATTTAATTATGATATTTAAATAATAATATGATTTTTGGTAATTTTTAATCACTTAAAACTATTTTAAATCATGACCTATGATTTTGGTGTTCTGCTAGTGAAACCGTAGAGACTGTTGACCTAGAGCCTAGCCAAGTGATTAGGATGTTTAGCTAGTAAATTTTAGCCTAGAGGGTATTTTGGTCATTTTAGGATTTATTTGAATTTATTATGATTTATGGGAATTTGTGTGAATTTAATATTAATTAAATATTGCTATGTGTTATGTTAGTCTTGACTAGTTGAGACTTTGTAGACTAACCTAGAAACTAACCCTAGTTGGTGACCCTAGTCTAACTCTAGTTAACCTACTTTATTAATTAGAAATTAGTTTTAAAGTAGGGAGGATTAGTTTGGGTGGAATTAGTCCATGACTAGTGACTTAAGTCAATGACTTATGACTTACCAATTTTAAGTCTAGTGTTTAAGCCTTAGGCCCATGAATTAAGCCCAAGACCAATCCTAGCCCACCCATGGCAACCAACCTAGGGTTTCCCACCCCTATTTAATGCCTCCTTCATTTAGGGTTAGCCTCCCTTGGAAAAAGATCTCAAGTTTAGAAAGAGGTAAATCCCCAACTTTAGAAATTTCTAATTAATTTATTTTAGCTCCTTTTTAATCCTAGTCTTTTGCAATAGGATCTAATTTATGTTTATATGATGTTGTTGGAGGATCACCTCAGTTTGTGTGCCATTTGGAGGATTGGAGTTGCCATTTGGAATCCCCTCTTTGGAGCTTGTTCTTGAGTTTTGATACTCAATAGGTAAACCACCTAAACCCTTGTTTCTTCCTGATTTCATTGCATAATAGGTTAGGTTTTAGGGTTACCTAACTACCCACGAGATTTGGGCACAATTTGTGTCCATTTCGTGTCCGTATCGGACACGTATCGTATTGGTTTAATAGGTGTTCGTAGAAATGCCACAGGAATTAATTTTCATATTTTTAAAATGTAATTACATGGATTTGTAGATCTTGATGTGTGTATTAATTTTTGTGAAGGTGTCCTAGTGTTTCGTGTCCATTTGTGTCCTATTTTTACGCGTGGACACGCAGCACGGGCCCGTAGGCCGTGTCCTGCATCATGGGGTCCATTTCTCTGGACACAGGACACATCGTGTCCTGAAATTTTGGGGGAACCTTGGGGCAACGTCTGCGACCATGCTCCCAAAATTTGGGAGCATCTCGTGGAGTGTGCGTGGCGCAATCGCCCCCGCACTGGCCGCGCGCCGTCGCACACAGGCGGCTGTGCACGCGCACAGGCACTGCTGACACGGGGTTCGTGTCGTGCCTATGTGTCACGTGGACACGTTTCAGGCTGACACGAACCTAGCCCTACCCTAGGCGAACCTAGGTGCACACCCACGTGTTGTGTCGTGTCGTGTGTCGTATCCTAGACACGAGTGCACGCGTGCAAGACGATTATTCGTGCACTGTCTCGTGTCTGTATACACGTGTAGTTTGGACACGATTCGTGTCCAATTCCTGGACACGAGGACACTCTCATGCACCCTCACATGCTTGTCATCAATTACCAACTCATTGATTGTAAATTTGATGAGTAATTAGATTCGAATTAATGAAAATCCCCCAAATTCTGATACCTCACTGTTACCCTTTTACTGAATTTAGTTTCTGATTTTAATTTGCATTTTTAAATTATTTTAAATGATGTTAAATGTTAGGATTAGTCACCTACATAATTGTTAGCTGATAGATGATTGTTAGGTTAACTTGGTTTGTGCTAATACCATGAGTTTCGAATATGGGAGTTGGGTTTGGGATTTCCTATCAAGTTTCAGGAAATCCTGAAACTAAATTCCAGTTTACTCACACTTTGCATACTCCAATTCACACACTTTATGATTTCTAGCAATCCTCTCACACCCCTACCTACAGCACACACAAACTGAAACCTATGTTTTCCTCACACTGTCTTCTCCTTTCACACACACACAAATCACAACACACACACACACACCATTACACACACTCATCCTTTCAAACACACACACAAAATCTGAGATTTAGATTGGATTATAGGCTTGAGCCTAATGTTTTGATTCAAAACTGAGAATGGGTTAGGCATCTTGAAAACTGAAATGAGTTTAGTGATAAACAGTAAACTGATTTGAATGTAAAATTGTCATGTTAAATCCATTTGCTTGTGTTAACCCACTGTTAGTTTAATGAGAACTGTCATACAATTCCCTTTTACAAACTAAATCCCTGATTTTAAACTGAGACTTGGTTAATATGGAAACCTGAGATTGGGATAGATTTTGATGTCAAAACAGTTGACTGAAAACCACACACTCTCTCATCTCATTCTCTAAATCTCTAATATGTACATATGTAATATACATTTGTTAATATAATGTATGAGTATAGGTAGTAGGCTTTTATGTATGCAATGTATGCATATGTTGACACCAACCCATTCACTAAATTTCAGCCTTCTACCTGCCAACACACACACCATGAACTGAAATTCCTTTTCACTAATTCCTGAGATTTCACTATTTATCACACACCCTACATTCCTGTCAATTGTCACACACACACACCCTAATAACCTGCCACCCACTTTCCTCACTGTTTTTCCTGCACCCATGTTGCTGTGTACACTGGATTCCTGTACAGAACAATGAGAGACACATTCCTGTCACTCCACAAACCTGGGACTTCACAGTAAACTGAACACACACACCTATAATCTAAATGCTAACCCTTAACACACACACAGGTACATATCTCTCATATGCACACACACACACACACACATGTACATATCTCTCATATGCACACACACATTGCTCCTATATATCCACACACACATATATGCATCATATATATATATATATATATATATATATATATATATATATATATATATATATATATATATATATATATAATTGCACACACATATAGGTTAGGAATTATATATATATATATATATATATATATATATATATATATATATATATATATATATATATATATAATTCCTAACCTCTCCTCCGTGCTATTTTCTGGCCTCGAGACGCTTCCAGCCGCAGTCTCGCCGGAGCCTCCGGGTCCGATCTCCGCGCGGGGGGCCTTACCCCCTCCGTCTGTGTCAACCCCCCCTCCCCCCGGGTTGGCCTTCCCCCGCCGGTGCCCCCAGGTCTCCCTCACCGGCTCACGGTCGGTGACCCGGCCTCCTCCGCGCTGGCACCGTCTCCCTCCGCCTACGTCACCTCCCTAGTTCCGCGTGCCCCCTCCCTCGGGCCGCACACCCCACCGCCTCTCGGGTTGCGTGCCCACGTCTCGAGCAGTATTCCCCTTGGGACGCGCGCCCTCCTTGGGTTGCGCTTCCCTCCCGCTCAAACTTTGGGCCGTGCGCCCATTCGGGCGGTGCCCCACAGGGCTGAAAGCCCATGACCCTTTTACCTTTTCAAAATTTCGAATTTCGAAATTTTGAATTTCCCATTAAAAAAAAAAGAGAAAACTTTTGTGTTTAAAAAAAAAAAAAATATATATATATATATATATATATATATATATATATATATATATATATATATATATATATATATATATATATATATATATAATTCCTAACCTATATGTGTGTGTGCAATTATATATATATATATATATATATATATATATATATATATATATATATATATATATATATATAAAATATATATATATATATATATATATATATATATATAAATATATATATATATATAAAAAAAAAATATATATATATATATATATATATAAATATATATATATATATGTGTGGGTCAATAGTTATAATAGCCTAGGTGTATATGTGTGGTGGTAGAGTAGCTTTATGGGATCTCTAGATGTGTGATAGCTAATGTGCTAGGCACATTTCTATTTGTATATGTGGATGTACATATATATTCACATATGTGAATAGTGATACATATTCTACATATGGTATTGGGCCTATGTTGTGTCTGTTAGACTAGTGAGAGCTTAGTTAGGCTGTTTAGTCTTGATTAGGCCTAGAGTAGACTAATTAGACTTGTTAGGCCTAGGTTTGACTTCTTGGTTGACCAGGGTTGACCAAGAGTTGACTTTGACCTACTTTGACCTAGACTCATGTAGAATGCATTGTAGTGCTTCATCTTATCATTTTAGACTTGTTGTGACTTGTACTGTTCTGATTAGGAGCCAGACACCACTCCTCAGGCAGTATTTTCTTCCGGACATTCAGGATATCAGGCGAGTACATTCTCTGACCGTTTCATACTTGCCCGGATTTATATTCTTGCTCTAGATTACTTTACTTGATGCTGACACGTTGGTAGCACGGATTGGTACTATATGGATCTTTTCATGAGATGTTATCCCTCTCGGGAGCATCGGCTACTGTATGTTTTGTGCGTTTCACGAATCATCACGTATCTCTATGCTTCCACTGATTCACGAATCGCTTGTGACACATGTACTCTCATGTTCACAGAGCCATCATGAATCACCTTCACGTATCACTCATTTTATACGCCATGTGAAGTTTCACGAATCTTAACATAACTTGAACAGATCCTTGTGTATTGATTGGGGATGGGGGAATAGAAATAGGCTTGTGAATATTATCCAAGTAGCTGTAGTCATGAATCACTCTCTTAGCTGTAGTAATGAATCTCCTATGCCATTCACATGTTTATATTTTACTCTGACTCACTAGTCACTGCTAGTTCTCTATTTATAGTAGATATTTCCTTACAGTTATCTCCTTTACTTCATATATTCTCTTTCAGCGTTTCATGTATCTTACTCTATTGCATGCTTTATTTTTCCTAACTTGATATGAACTGCGTGAGATGTATTGTGCTCGCTCCTGTCCTGACTGGACCTGTTGAAAATATTACAGAGGATGAGGATGAGGCCCTATGTACCACCTATTACGGAGCAGGCTTAGACGACACTTGCGACCTGGTTCCTCTGGAGGACCCAGCTGCAATACAGGATGCTACTCCTATAGTCTAGGCTAGATAGCTAGGCTTTAGCTTTTCTTTCAGCATTGTTATTAGACTTTCAGTTGTTGTTCTGAGATGTTGTATATATTTAGAGACTTGTATTGAATCTGGATGTTCTTGAGTTGTTATCTTAGACACTTAGATTCTCTCTTATTTGTATTATATTGTGGTTTTGAGCTCTCTATCTACCTTTACTATTCTGTATCTGCCTTAGATGTGATTGAGACTGTTCTGTTATGTCACCTCCATTCGGAGTGTATATACTGTTCAGGTACCTTATATTGTTAGATGTTGTGACCTAGGACAGCGTTTTACCGCCGATACTGCGACGTAGGCTGGGCGTTGTTACGTTCTCGTACCCTCACAGTGGGTGCGGGTCGTGACACGTTTTTAGTGGTGGCCCATGCAGGTCGAGTTTGTGTAGTGGTATTCGAACTAGAGTACCACTACAGCCTGCAGTAGGATTATGATTATTTTGAGGTACTCAATCACATTAGGAAAAACTCTTAACTGGATTCCTGCCATCTAAATTTCTGATACTTCCTTGAATAACTGTCCTCCCTTGAATTATCATTTCTATCTCAGTATTGATTCCTTGTTGATCTGTCTTCAGGATGGTTATGGAGACACGATCTCATCGTCTCGATCAGGAAGATACCACTGAGGGGTCTACCACTCCTCGTCCTGATCAGCAGGGCCCCGAGACTGCAGTTCATGTTATGCCAGCTCAGGCTGGGATATCTGCAGCTTATGGGAGTGCACCTCTTCCTACTCCGAGTCTTTCTCCTGTCGTCCCAAACGTTCTTCAGCAGCAGTCGCCATCAGGACCAGAGGACGTGACGCGGTTGTTCTCCTTCTTCCAGCAGATAGTGGAAACTCAGCGGCAACAGTTGTTCAAGAGGGGACATGACATTCATGGAGTCAGCAGCATTGAAGGTCAGGCTAAGAGGCCTCACGTACAGATTCAACATCAGTATCAACAGAGGCCTGTTCAGCAGCAGTTCCAGGGTCAGGGCCATCAGCAGGGACAGCAGCAACCCAGACAGTATCAAGCACCCAGGCAGGAGACAATCAGTTGTCCCTACTGCAAGAAGCCGGGGCATGGATGGGGTGAGTGCAGGAAGAGGTTGATGGTTTGCTATTTCTGTGGGTCAGGTGCCCACCAGAAGATAGATTGTCCCATTACACCTCCTTTTGAGGGAACTAGGCCACCTGTAGCTCAGCACCAGAGGGGTGGAGCAGCGGATCACCAGCTGAGAGAGTGTTCCCAGAGCATAGGCAGAGTAGTTCAGGGAGCAGCACCAGGAGCAGGAGCTAGGGCTCCGACAGAGCAGCCGAGGGGACCACCGTTACAGACGCAACAGACCCCTAGACAGCAGCAGATTACCAGTTGCCCTTCCTGTAGGGAACCAGGGCACGATTTGGACGAATGCCGAATGAGGTTAGGCAAGTGCCTACTTTGCGGAGCATCATATCACCCGTTAAGAGAGTGTCCCAAGTTTCCTAGACGGACAGCTCAGGGAGCAGGAGCGAGGACTCCGGTGGGCCAGCAGGAGAGACTACCCTTACAGACACAGCAGCAGAGATTTGTGCAGTATCAGCATCAGGCTGGAGGAGGCCAGCAGGGGCGAGCTTACACCATGACAGTCGAGGATGCTCAGGCCGTTGGAGATCTAGTTGCAGGTTCTGTTCTTTTCGATTCCATTCCCACCTTGCCTCATTATATCTATCTTGAAATTCAATTCCATCTGTTCTTATCTGCTTCCTTATTTGTTGATAAGTTTTGATCTGGCATTCTTTTCGAATTGGTTTTCTTCCGAGATAAGTCGTATGGGCTAGGTCGCCTAAGTTATGGGATCTAGAGTCTTCTGTAGTCATGATAGCTGGCATTGTGAGGACATATAGTCATATTTTGGATGTATTTCTCGGGTGTGGGAATTTAAGGTTTTCGCTGTCAAGCATGCGGCAATGCAAAAATTTTAAATACCATAATTCTAGAGGTATGTACCTTAGTCGAGGACTCTGTGATTATCGTAGCCTTGCTCACTAGCATGACGAAGATTCTGAGTATCATGATTTTGGATAGACGTATATGATTATCTGACGGTATGTTTGAGACTTTGATTGTGGGGTGTTTGACCTAGAAGGACTACTACCATTTTAATTTCGAGGACGAAATTTTTCTAAGGTGGGTAGACTTGTAACACCCAGTTTCTAAAATGAGGGTAATTTTGAAATTTTGTATTTTAATTTATTTAATTATGATATTTAAATAATAATATAATTTTTGGTAATTTTTAATCATTTAAAACTATTTTAAATCATGACTTATGATTTTGGTGTTCTGCTAGTGAAACCGTAGAGACTGTTGACCTAGAGCCTAGCCATGTGATTAGGATGTTTAGCTAGTACATTTTAGCCTAGAGGGTATTTTGGTCATTTTAGGATTTATTTGAATTTATTATGATTTATGAGAATTTGTGTGAATTTAATATTAATTAAATATTGCTATGTGTTATGTTAGTCTTGACTAGTTGAGACTTTGTAGACTAACCTAGAAACTAACCCTAGTTGGTGACCCTAGTCTAACTCTAGTTAACCTACTTTATTAATTAGAAATTAGTTTTAAAGTAGGAAGGATTAGTTTGGGTGGAATTAGTCCATGACTAGTGACTTAAGTCAATGACTTATGACTTACCAATTTTAAGTCTAGTGTTTAAGCCTTAGGCCCATGAATTAAGCCCAAGACCAATCCTAGCGCACCCATGGCAGCCAACCTAGGGTTTCCTACCCCTATTTAATGCCTCCTTCATTTAGGGTTAGCCTCCCTTGGAAAAAGATCTCAAGTTTAGAAAGAGGTAAATCCCCAACTTTAGAAATTCCTAATTAATTCATTTTAGCTCATTTTTAATCCTAGTCTTTTGCAATAGGATCTAATTTATGTTTATATGCTGTTGTTGGAGGATCACCTCAGTTTGTGTGCCATTTGGAGGATTGGAGTTACCATTTGGAATTCCCTCTTTTGAGCTTGTTCTTGAGTTTTGATACTCAATAGGTAAACCACCTAAACCCTTGTTTCTTCCTGATTTCTTTGCATAATAGGTTAGGTTTTAGGGTTACCTAACTACCCACGAGATTTGGGCACAATTTGTGTCCATTTCGTGTCCGTATCGGACACGTATCGTATTGGTTTATTAGGTGTTCGTAGAAATGCCACATAGGAATTAATTTTCATATTTTTGAAATATAATTGCATGGATTTGTAGATCTTGATGTGTGTATTAATTTTTGTGAAGGTGTCCTAGTGTTTCGTGTCCATTTGTGTTCTATTTTTACGTGTGGACACGCAGCACGGGCCCGTAGGCCGTGTCCTGCATCACGGGGTCCATTTCTCTGGATACAGGACACGTCGTGTCCTAAAATTTTGGGGGAACCTTGGGGCAACGTCTGCGACCATGCTCCCAAAATTTGGGAGCATCTCGTGGAGTGTGCGTGGCACAATCGGCCCCGCACTGGCCGCGCGCTGTCGCGCGCAGACGGCTGTGCACGCGCACAGGCGCTGCTGACACGGGGTTCGTGTCGTGCCTATGTGTCACGTGGACACGTTTCAGGCTGACACAAACCTAGCCCTACCCTAGGCGAACCTAGGTGCACACCCACGTGTTGTGTCGTGTCGTGTGTCGTGTCCTAGACACGAGTGCACGCGTGCACGACGATTATTCGTGCACTGTCTCGTGTCTGTGTACACGTGTAGTTTGGACACGATTCGTGTCCAATTCCTGGACACGAGGACACTCTCATGCACCCTCACATGCTTGTCATCAATTACCAACTCATTGATTGTAAATTTGATGAGTAATTAGATTCAAATTCATGAAAATCCCCCAATTTATGATACCTCACTGTTACCCTTTTACTGAATTTAGTTTCTGATTTTAATTTGCATTTTTAAATTGTTTTAAATGATGTTAAATGTTAGGATTAGTCACCTATATAATTGTTAGCTGATAGATGATTGTTAGGTTAACTTGGTTTGTGTTAATACCATGAGTTTCGAATATGGCAGTTGGGTTTGGGGTTTCCTATCAAGTTTCAGGAAATCCTGAAACTAAATTCCAGTTTTCTCACACTTTGCATACTCCAATTCACACACTTTATGATTTCTAGCAATCCTCTCACACCCCTACCTACAGCACACACAAACTGAAACCTATGTTTTCCTCACACTGTCTTCTCCTTTCACACACACACAAATCACAACACACACATACACCATTACACACACTCATCCTTTCAAACACACACACAAAATCTGAGATTTAGATTGGATTATAGGCTTGAGCCTAATGTTTTGATTCAAAACTGAGAATGGGTTAGGCATCTTCAAAACTGAAATGAGTTTAGTGATAAACAGTAAACTGATTTGAATGTAAAATTGTCATGTTAAATCCATTTGCTTGTGTTAACCCACTGTTAGTTTAATGAGAACTGTCATACAATTCCCTTTTACAAACTAAATCCCTGATTTTAAACTGAGACTTGGTTAATATGGAAACCTGAGATTGGGATAGGTTTTGATGTCAAAACAGTTGACTGAAAACCACACACTCTCTCATCTCATTCTCTAAATCTCTAATATGTACATATGTAATATACATTTGTTAATATAATGTATGAGTATAGGTAGTAGGCTTTTATGTATGCAATGTATGCATATGTTGACACCAACCCATTCACTAAATTTCAGCCTTCTACCTGCCAACACACACACACCATGAACTGAAATTCCTTTTCACTAATTCCTGAGATTTCACTATTTATCACACACCCAACATTCCTGTCAGTTGTCCCACACACACACCCTAATAACCTGCCACCCACTTTCCTCACTGTTTTTCCTGCACCCATGTTGCTGTGTACACTGGATTCCTGTACAGAACAATGAGAGACACATTCCTGTCACTCCACAAACCTGGGACTTCACTGTAAACTGAACACACACACACCTATAATCTAAATGCTAACCCTTAACACACACACAGGTACATATCTCTCATATGCACACACACACACACACAGGTACATATCTCTCATATGCACACACACACATTGCTCCTATATATCCACACACACATATATGCATCCTATATATGTATATATATATATAATTCCTAACCTATATGCGTGTGCAATTATATATATAATTCCTAACCTATATGTGTGCAATTATATATATATATATATATATATATATATATATATATAAAAAAAAAATATATATATATATATATATATATATATATATATATATATATATATATATATATATGTGTGGGTCAATAGTTATAATAGCCTAGGTGTATATGTGTGGTGGTAGAGTAGCTTTATGGGATCTCTAGATGTGTGATAGCTAATGTGCTAGGCACATTTCTATTTGTATATGTGTATGTATATATATATTCACATATGTGAATAGTGATACATATTCTACATATGGTATTGGGCCTATGTTGTGTCTGTTAGACTAGTGAGAGCTTACTTAGGCTGTTTAGTCTTGATTAGGCCTAGAGTAGACTAATTAGACTTGTTAGACCTAGGTTTGACTTCTTGGTTGACCAGGATTGACCAAGAGTTGACTTTGACCTAGTTTGACCTAGACTCATGTAGAATGCATTGTAGTGCTTCATCTTATCATTTTAGACTTGTTGTGACTTGTACTGTTCTGATTAGGAGCCAGACACCACTCCTCAGGCAGTATTTTCTTTCGGACATTCAGGATATCAGGCGAGTACATTCTCTGACCGTTTCATACTTGTCCGAATTTATATTCTTGCTCTAGATTACTTTACTTGATGCTGACACGTTGGTAGCACGGATTGGTACTATATAGATCTTTTCATGAGATGTTATCCCTTTCGGGAGCATCGGATACTGCATGTTTTATGCGTTTCACGAATCATCACGTATCTCTATGCTTCTACTGATTCACGAATCGCTTGTGACACATGTACTCTCATGTTCACAAAGCCATCATGAATCACCTTCACGTATTACTCATTTTATGAGCCATGTGAAGTTTCACGAATCTTAACATAACTTGAACAGATCCTTGTGTATTGATTGGGGATAGGGGAGTAGAAATAGGCATGTGAATATTATCCAAGTAGCTGTAGTCATGAATCACTCTCTTAGCTGTAGTCATGAATCTCCTATGCCATTCACATGTTTATATTTTACTCTGACTCACTAGTCACTGCTAGTTCTCTATTTATAGTAGATATTTCCTTACAGTTATCTCCTTTACTTCATATATTCTCTTTCAGCGTTTCATGTATCTTACTCTATTGCATGCTTTATTTTTCCTAACTTGATATGAACTGCGTGAGATGTATTGTGCTCGCTCCTGTCCTGACTGGACCTGTTGAAAATATTACAGAGGATGAGGATGAGGCCCTATGTACCACCTATTACGGAGCAGGCTTAGACGACACCTGCGACCTGGTTCCTCTGGAGGACCCAGCTGCAGTACAGGATGCTACTCCCATAGTCTAGGCTAGATAGCTAGGCTTTAGCTTTTCTTTCAGCATTGTTATTTGACTTTCAGTTGTTGTTCTGAGATGTTGTATATATTTAGAGACTTATATTAAATCTGGATGTTCTTGAGTTGTTATCTTAGACACTTAGATTCTCTCTCTTATTTGTATTACATTGTGATTTTGAGCTCTCTATCTACATTTACTATTCTGTATCTGCCTTAGATGTGATTGAGACTGTTCTGTTATGTCACCTTCATTCGGAGTGTATATACTGTTCAGGTACATTATATTGTTAGATATTGTGACCTAGGACAGCGTTCTACCGCCGACACTGCGGCGTTGGCTGGGCGTTGTTACGTTCTCGTACCCTCACAGTGGGTGCGGGTCGTAACAGTTTCAGGCCTCTATTGAAAGAGAGACGGGCAAGAAGTTAATGTGTTTTCGGTCCGACAACGGCGACGAATACATTGGTCACTTTGATGCTTATTGCAGAGAGTAAAGGATACGACACCAGAAGACTCCGCCCAAGACACCTCAGCTCAATGGTGTAGCGGAGCGCATGAACAGGACACTGATGGAGAGGGTGTGGTGTTTACTGTCAGAAGCAAATTTGCCATACAATTATTGGGGTGAGGCTCTTCTCACAGCTGCTTATGTTATTAATTTATCTCCTAGTGCTCCTTTGCAGGGTGATGTGCCTGACAAAGTATGGTACGACAAAGAGCCATCATACAATCATCTGCGAGTGTTTGGTTGTAAGGCCTTCGTGCATGTACCGAAGGACGAGAGGTCCAAACTTGAGCCGAAGACGAGGCGGTACATTTTTGTCGGCTACGGTCGGGATGAGTTTGGCTATAGACTCTACGACCCAGTAGGAAGAAATCTCTACAGAAGTAGGAACGTGGTATTCGGCGAGGATCAGACCATGAACAACACTCAGGATTTTGAGACGCCTTCTGAGGCTGAAGAATTGCCTGAGTTAGAGTCATTTCGTCTCGAGCAGTTTCCAGAGGACATCGCAGATGATCCAGTTATGGGAGAGCCAGTACATGGAGTTGCTCCCAACCTTGATCATCAGCCTGCTGATTGTGGTCAGGGTGCCCCGCAAGAGGATGAGCATGCGGGGAAGGCAGTTCCTGAAGGGGAGGAGGCTGTTGGTATACAGCCAACACCAGTGGCTCCATTGAGAAGGAGCGACAGAGAGTGTCGACCATCTACGAGATACTCATCGGGTGAGTATGTGCTACTGACTGACGGAGGAGAGCCTGAAAGTTTTGCAGAGGCTAAGGAAGACAAACACATGCAGGAGTGGATGCAGGCTATGCAGGAGGAGATGGGTTCCTTACATGCCAATTCTACTTACGAGCTGGTGCGGTTGCCAAAGGACAAGAAGGCTTTGAAGAATCGATGGGTATTTAGAGTGAAGCAGACGGATGATGCTACTCGCCCTCGATACAAAGCGAGGCTGGTAGTTAAAGACTACGGTCAGCGGAAAGGCGTAGATTATGATGAGATCTTTTCGTCAGTCGTCAAGCAGTCGTCTATTCGGGTGGTGCTAGCATTGGCAGCCAGTTTCGACTTATAGGTCGAGCAGATGGACGTGAAGATGGTATTCCTCCACGTTGATCTTGAGGAGGAGTTATACATGGAGCAACCAGAGGGATCTGTGAGAATGGCAAGTCACATTTGGTCTGCCGGTTAAGGAAGAGCTTGTATGGTCTGAATCAGGCATCGAGGCAGTGGTACAGGAAGTTTGAGTCGTTTATGGGGGAGCATGGTTATGCACGGACGATGTCGGACCATTATATATTTGTGAGGTACTTTGTCGAGGATGATTTCATCATTTTATTGCTCTATGTTGATGACATGTTATTAGTGGGTCGAAATGCCACTAGGATAGCGGAGTTGAAGCGCCAACTGGGTGCGGCATTCTCTATGAAGGATTTGGACGCAGCAAAGACTATTCTTAGGATGGAGATCAGCCGAGAGAGAGAGTCCAAGCTGCTACACTTGTCCCAAAAGAAGTACATTCACCGGGTACTTCAGCATTTCGGTATGGACGGATCGAAGAAAGTGAGTTGCCCCTTGCGGCCCACTTTAAGCTCACTGAGGAGCAGTGTTCATCTACCGAGGACGAAAAAGAAGATATGGAGCGGGTTCCATATGCCTCAGCTGTAGGAAGTCTTATGTATGCTATGGTGTGTACGAGGCCAGACATCGCTCATGCAGTTGGCAAAGTTAGCAGGTATCTTTCAAATCCTGGAAGGGTACATTGGAGTACGGTCAAGTGGATTCTACGATATCTTCGGGGCACTGCCGATTGGAGACTTTCTTTTGGTGGTGACGAGCCGAAGCTGGTTGGATATACCGACGCTGATATGGCTGGAGATGTAGACACGAGGCGATCGATTTCGGGCTATGTGATGATGTTTGCTGGAGGAGCGGTATCGTGGCAGTCGCGGTTGCAGAAGTATGCTGCTTTGTCGACGATAGAGGCAGAGTACATTGCGGCGACGAAGGCTTGCAAGGTGTTGCTGTGGATGAAAAAACTATTGCAGGAAATGGGGCTGAAGCAAGAACAATATACTTTGTTTTGCGACAGTCAGAGTGCTATTCACCTTGTGAAGAATCATACCTTTCATAGCCGGTCCAAGCACATTGAGACTCGGTATCATTGGATACGGGATATGGTTGAGAAGAAGAACGTGGAGCTTGAGAATGTTCATACAGATGATAACGGAGCAGATATGTTCACCAAGATTCTACCAAGGAAAAAGTTTAAGTTCTGCAGGCAGATCGTCGGGATGACGACCTCCTCCACATAGTTGTGAAGGAGGAGAAATGTTGGAGTGGGTGGGGTTCCCAACCTGTGTGGAGAAGACCCCGGAGTTCGACGAGCACCGTCTGTGTGTCAGAGAAGCTCAGGGAGGTGACGAGGCCATTCGGAGACGAATAAGAAGCTCGGGAGCTACCAGAGTACATTCTAGAACATGGGAGGCAGAGTTAGGGCCGAACTTTGCCCCAGGCAGAGTTCTGGACAAACTCTGCCCTCTTGGTTCCAGAACAGTTCTGTTACGAAAATACAGAGTTCTGGCCGAATTCTGTGTCGACGGGCTGAGGCTGTTTTCAGGATATTTTTATACCGTTGGATCGTATCCTACGATCCAGATTTTTGTTGCGGATTAGGGGGTTTATACATGATTTTTTCTAACCCTAATCATAACACAACATTGAAGAAAATAGAGAGAAAAGAGGCAAGAGTGCCATTGCAACTTTTGAAGGCCGTTTTCGAAGGAGGATCGTGTTCGGGTAATCTCTACTCGTCGTCTTTGTTCTTCGTAGCCTTGTAATCAATTATTCTTGCTTCCAAGTGTTGTGGGGATCCGTATTGGATCGGGAGAAGTTTGTAGATGTTGTACTCCTTTATTTCATTAGTGAAAGCTTCTCAATGGTTGGACTCCGATCATCCCGTGGTTTTTTCCCACAAGGGTTTTCCATGTCAAAAATTCTCTGTGTCTGCGTGGATTATGTTTGGTGTTTGGTTCGTGCGTTGTATTGCTCGATTCTCTCGCAGGTACTTTCTAGTTTGGGAAAAGATTTTCGCACTTCTTTCCCAACACGTTCATCCATCGTAGCTAGCAGTCTCATGTCAGCCATGCTTAATTTGTGGACATGTTATTACTTAATCGCTTAACACTCCATTTCGAACTAAAAGCATGTTATTACTTAATCGCTTAACAAGCCATTTTTTTTTTCTTCTGAACTTAAAGATTATCCTTTATTTACATGATTCCTCGTCTTATTGACTTATTAACAAACGGAAAATGCCTCGGGCCTCTTAACACCACTATACATATCATATATAGTTCAAGTGAGGAGGAGATGTACTGAACGAAAAAGAAAATTATTACTTCAGTTTACAAGACCCATCTTGGTTTTAATTTTAGCGCGAAAAAAGAGAGAAAGCAAGCTTCATTCGAGATTCTCACCATCTACATAAATTCACACTCTGAATCATATATTTGCACCATACCCAGAAGAAGAAGAAGAAGAAAATTGTGCATGTTGGCACAGCCTAGAACAAGTGTTCATATATATATAAAATATACAACAATAAATGAAATGAACATAAAAGAGTTTGTAATGGAAGATGCATGCACCTGAAGGAGAGGCAGCAGAGGATATCTACAGGAGCTAAAGGACTAAAAAGTTGGAGGAATTGGGAATGAGAGAGAACATGATGTTGGATGATCCATAGAGAGAGAGTGTGTGTGTGTGTGTGTGTGGAAGACCGTTAGGTGAGAATGAGGGTTCAAAAGGAGAGAGTACAGCAGGCTAGCAGCTCGTGCAAACCAACAGTTGGGTTGGGGTTGGGGTTTGAATTTCGGGTTTGGGTTTGGGTTTGGGTTTGGGCCTGTTAAAGAAAACCCAAAACCTAAAAAATTCTCTTTTCTATACCGGAATTGGTAAAAACAATAGGGATAATTAACGTTTAGATCATGAAATTTACACAGCTTAGAGTTTAAAGTTCCCATATGTCCAACTGAAAATTTTAGACCTTAAATTTTTATTTTTGGTTTATTTCTTCCATTATATCATGAAGATGAGCACAAGATCAACAACCAATACAAACTGAAAAGAAGGATATAATGGAAAGAATAATGCTATTTGTCCCTCCAAATTGTACCTCCAAATCGTCTCTCCATACGTGGCAGCTGACGTGGAATGTTGATGTGACAGTTGACATGGTAAATTTTAAAATTAAAATTAAAATTAACATTAACATAAAATTAATATTAAAATTAATATTAACATTAACATTAAAATTAATATTAACGTTAACATTAACAATAATATTAATATTAACATTAACATTAAAATCAACACTAACATTAATTAATATTGATATTAATTAATATTAATATTAATATTAAATTAATATGGACAAAATTGGATAATTAATTTTTTGGGTTAAAATTTGTCATGTCATCGACCATGTCAGATGACACATAATATTATTTAACATGCCACGTCAGCTGCCATATAAGAAGAGATGTATTGGAAGGACAATTTGGATGTACGAATATCATTACTCTAACGAAAAAAGGAAAACCAAACATAAAAATCCAACTCAAAAATCTAACACCACGTTACTGGTGCAATTAGATACAGTTTGCAATGGTTTGGAGTATGCTCCCAGCAACCACACGAATCTCTGGCAAGTACAAGTATTAGTCATGTCTCATCTTGTGAATGCGCAATTCTTCGTTTCCTACGTCATGGAAAATATATGATTATTGGGATGCTAAGGCTGTTAGTACCAAAGACAGACTAAAAGAAGAGAGTTAAGAGATCCTGTGAAGGGTAGAAATTCACGCAAGACTGCCAAGTTTGTTCTCTACTTGATCTCCAACACCGCAGAAGCACTATAGGACAGGTTACAAATTGAGTTCCAAGAAAATATAAAATACAACAATAAAGTCAAAAGTGTTATTCGCTTTACGTTTAATTTGCAGTCGCTATAATAAGATAGAACAAAATACAAGAAGAAAACACAAAAGTCTTCCTTGCTGGGGTGAACAAGGTCACCGTTGACCAAAGAAAGATCCCCCTTCCCCAGGAACCAACAAATTCACAAGTGAATTTCTGGAACACTCTATGTCACCTTCAGGAAGACTTGGAACTCAAAATGAAAGATGCTTGCTTATTGTGGCACATAGGCTTGTTGTGTTATTGCCGGGGCACAATTTTTGATGAAAAACTTGAGAATATGAAACGATTGTAAAGACAATGTTTCAAATCAACACTTCAAGGAAAGTGATCCTGAATTACGAGAATCTAAAAAGATTTCGTAATCAACAGCAATCTATCGTAGTACTTCTAAAAAGAAGATACAATCAGAATTACTGGCAGCAATGAAGAAGATGACTGGCGAAAAATAGAAGAACTCCTGCTGGGGTGAATAATCACCGTTGCTCAAAGCTTTATTCGCCCTACACGAACAGCTTCCAAGAACCAGCAAGTTCGTCGGAGAACTTGGAACACTCCTGCTCTTCTGACTCATCGGATGGACACGAACTCCCGTGCAAAAGCAACGCTGGTGCGGTGCCTTTCTCTCTCTCTCGAAGGCTGCTGGAATTCGTAAGCAAATTCCGATCAGAACTGTGTTAAAGAACACTTCTGAATTATCTGTTTACTTGTGTTAAAAAATACTTCGTAAACTTTCTGTGGTGGCTTCTATTACTTGTATATCTGTAGCCTTGTGAGAGAGAGGATGCCTTATATAGGCCCTGCAGCAACTGCTCGGTTGCCACAAAGTTAGGGACATAGTAAAAACTACCCCGAACATGTAGCAACCGCCCAGAACGTGCAAACGCACGTTCTGCTGCAAGTTGCGCCAACTGTGCGCACCCTGCGCTCCTTGCACTCCGTGCACTGAGCCACTTGCGCCAACCTGCGCCACTGCGCGCACTGTGCCACTGCGCGCACTGTGCCACTGCGCACATGCGCAACCTGCGCGACCTGCACCACCTTGCGCCACTCGTGCAACGTGCGCCACGCGCGCAGCTAATGCACCCGGCGCAACATGTGCGCAACCTGGCGCGCACCCTGGTCGCGCAACCTGTGGTGCGCAACGTGGCAGCGCAAGCGGCTCGCGCAACGAGCGCAACTAAAGCGCACTATGCGCCTAGCGACGCTGCTGACGTGCTAAGTGCAAAGTGCGCCAACAAAATGCCACATTAGGCCTCATGAGCCCATGAGCCCGAGTCCGAGTCCGAGTCGCTAAGCCCCTACGGGGCTTAGCTCCCATGGAAATAAATTTCCCAAGAGCAAAAAGCATGAATGCTTTCAATTGTTGATTTAGCCTTTTTTTCCATTAGAAAAATAACCCCACATGGCACACCCATGTGCACCTCCACACCACATGTGCATCTCTAAACTAGCAAAGCTAATATATAGAGATACAAGTCCTTTGGTCTAGCCGATGTGGGACTAAAATTCACTTTGAAAAAGACTAAAACCCAACAATTCCCCACATATCTCTATATATGAGTATAAGTGTTCCCCACAGTAACTGTCCATCATGCATTAGGAGAGATGTCGCTGACGACTTGAATCTTTTCGTATGGTTCAAACAACAGACTATAATACAAGAATGGACTAAGCCTTGAATTCTGCATCATAGCTGAAATTCTTTCCACTCACATAATGTAGTTACATGTGCTTCTGGCTACACATTAAAGGCCCTGTGTCAGCCTGGTTTCAGTGTATAATTTTGGGCGTCTACAAGTTTACCCTCAAGAGACGGCCTGATATCTCTTTGTCCATACACTATAGGGAGTTCATTATAAAGAGACATGGCATGAAGCGCTTTGCGCTTCCCTTGCGGTGCTACGCCGCTATGACATAGCTTAAAGCCGAGGCCTTACCCCGTACCGGGAACCTCATAGTAGTGTCATACTACTGTAGCATGAGGCAACCGCCTCTTTGTAGTGCCAAACTACCCAGCATGAAGCCTTAGGCTTCCTTGCGGTGTTACGCCGCAACGACATGGCTTGCAAGGCCGAGGCTTTATCCCTAACCGGGTACCTCATCGTGGTGTCGTGCCACTGTAACATGAGAAACTCCTCCTCTTTGTAGTGCTGACTACACCCCTCTTTATTTTTAACATACAACATTAGGCTAACTGCCTATTTGCGGTGCTACGCCGTTGTGACTTGGCCTGCAAAGCCGAGGCTTTATCCTATTCCTCGGTAGCACCCCACATATAGGAACCTCATCGTGGAGTCACCCACTGTAGCATGGAGTTTCACTCATTGTAGTGCTGCTCTACCGTGCTTCCTGTAAAGCACACCAGGCATTCACTCTGCCTGAGAACTCACTAAGGCAATTAAGCCAACCTTCCTACAGGAACCGTTTTTCGCAGAAAACAACAGTAGACAACAGTGGTTGTAGGTCCGTAACCTCTCCATGCCCAATAGAACATGTACCCACCGTTTCTGATATTCTTTCGATTAGTGGTCCTCCCTTGAACCAAAAGCTAGATGTCTAGTAGATTTCTTTTTGAACTATTAACATAAAATTTTATGGTAGGAATACAATAATACAATATCAGAATGCCTTCAAGCCCATTTTACAAGCTGTGTCATCGACCAGCTGGCGCTTGAGGCCCTTGGTGAACGGATCTGCCAGGTTCTCCTGACTCCGAACATCAATCACTGCAATAACAACTCTCTTGATAAGATCGTGTACTGTCATGTGCTTCAACCGCACAATCCTCTTCTTCCCGTTGAAGAGGTCATTTGATGCCACCGCCGCAGTCGCCTGGTTGTCGCAGTATATCGGTATCGCCGGTATTTGCGCCCCAACCACTGGAAGATCATACATGAGCTCCCGAAGCCATTATGCTTCCTCGGCTGCGGTATCAAGTGCAAAGAACTCAGATTCCATGGATGACCGCGAGAGCATAGTCTGCTTCTTCGACTTCTACGATATAGTAGCTCCACCCATTCTGAAAATAAATCCACCTGTGGACCTCTCGCTCTCCACCTCTGAGCACTAGCTGTCATCACTGAAGCCTTCCACTACCGACGGATCTTCGCTGTAGTACAGTGCATATGTCTGAGTCTTCTTGAGATATCTCATAACCCGTTTCACAGCTTTCCAGTGTTCAACACCTGGGTTGCTCGTGAAACGACTCAGCATTCCCACAGCGAAAGCTATGTCAGGCCTTGTGGCAGTAGTAGCATACATCAAACTCCCGATTACGCTTGCATACTCCAGCTGCCTGACACTTTTCCCTGAATTAGGCTTCAGCTTCATATCACACCTGTACGGCGTATCGATCCCAGGAAGATCCCGATACCCATAACGAGTGATCATTTTCTCAATATAATGAGACTGTGACAGCGCTAGTCCAGTGTCTGTCCAGATGATCTTGATCCCTAAGATCATATCAGCTTTCCCCAAGTCCTTCATACTGAACTTGCTCGAGATGAATTTCTTTGTCTGCGTGACACAGCTCATATCCGTACCTAGGATAAGTATGTCGTCCACGTACAGACAAACGATCACACCTCTTCCATCAGCAAACTTCGTATAAACACACTTGTCCGTCTCGCTGACCATGTAGCCATTTGACCTTATAACTTTGTCAAATTTTTCATGCCACATCTTGGGAGCCTGTTTAAGACCGTACAAAGATTTCATCAACTTGTAGACTTTGTCTTCAAGACCCTTGACAATAAATCCCTCTGGTTGTTGCATATAAATCTCTTCGGTCAGCTCGCCATTTAGGAAAGCCATTTTCACATCCATCTGATGTATCACCATCTTATGTATCGCTGCAAGAGCAATCAACATTCTGATGGTAGTCATCCGGGCTATTGGAGCATACGTGTCAAAGTAATCGATTTCCTGCTTCTGAGAAAACCCCTTGGCTACTAGCCTAGCCTTGAACTTGTCAATAGTTCCGTCTGCTTTCATCTTCTTCTTGAAGATCCATTTACATCCGATGGGTTTTGCTCCTTCAGGAAGATCAACCAACACCCAAGTGTTATTGGAGGTGATGGATTCAATTTCATTGTCAATCACCTCCTTCCAGAAAACCGCGTCTCTGGTCTTCATCGCCTCATCATAGGTAAGCGGATCTGCTTCCACATGATAGGTGGCAAAATCACTTCCGAAGTCCTTCGGCCTCCTCACTCGCTTCGTTGACAGCTCAGCGAGATCTGGTTTAACCGTTGTTTCAACAACAATATCTTCTTGGACCACATCTTCATTGAAGACCTGCGCACCCTTATTATTCTCCGGAACATCCGTAAGAACAATTTTCTTGTGCCTTGCAAATTTGTCTTCAAAATATTCTGCGTCGCGAGATTCAATGATATGATTTGACTCAATATCAAGAAATCTTCGAGCATCACTCTTCTCGGCATACCCCAAGAAGATCGTCTTAGTAGTCCTTGTCCCAAGCTTCTGAATCTTCAGATCTGGAAGCTTGACATATGCCAGATACCCCCACACTCGAATGACATTCAAGTTAGGTCTGACTTTGAACCAGAGTTCATGAGGAGTAACGTCTGTGTTTGCCATTAAAATTTTTTGATTGCAAATTTCAATACAAACAGAACAATGTTACAATGTAGGACTTAGACGTAGTCCTAGGAGTACACTTTTGTTTAATCTGGGTCCCTTGTGCCGATGGAGCGAGTGGTAATGCGTTGACTTCGTTGACGATCTGACGACGGTTCTCGGTTCTCTGAAGGTTTGGATTGCTCTGGGTGCAGGAGCTTGCGGAGAGGAGGAAGACGTTGAGTGTCTGTATCTGCCTCTCTGGTGGTGCGAAGTCTCTGTCTGTCGATGTATGTTTACCTCTGTGTGTGTTCGTCCGTTCGTGGATGAGAAGTAAATGATCCCTCTATTTATAGCTTTGCAGGCTGGCTGCTCATGCGTGCATATGTAGGATGCGCCTGGACGTGGGGACGCCACGAGGTGATTGCCGATGGAGGCGTATGGACGCTGCGCCCTGATTGAGGGGTTGAATTCTTTATGCTGCTGTTGTGAGCTGGCACGTAGCAGGAAAGAAGATCTTTCTGTTGCTGAGATCTTGGGTGAATCGAGTCAAAGGACACGTGTCATCGGCCCATGGCTCGGAGATCTCGGATTTGATGGGAAATGATCTGGTAGGATGCGCCTGGGATTGGGCGCATGAGGAGACTTTGGCTCGTAACCTTTGGGATCACGAACCATTCAGGGCGCATGGCTTTTGAGGCGCATGCGAAGCTTCAGTAGTGATTTTACTTCTGTCTTTTGGGATCAGAGAAAAGTCTGGAATGCATGGCTTTTGAGGCGCATGGCTGCGGAGGCGCATGCGAGATGATTGGGCGGCCACATGGCAGTAACCGTCGGAGGAAAGTAATGATGATGCTGACGTTGGCGACGCTTCATTTTTTGAAAAAGTTGTCAACTGTTCAGTCTTCGGGAAGTGTGCTGCCAACTCTGTCAGACTTCAGCATTTAATGTTTTTTTGATATTTGATGGACAGCTGAGTGGGCGCATCGATCGGCGTTCCACTAGGCGTATGGGGACGCATGGGGCCGCATCCCTGTGAGGCGCTTGGTGCTGAAGGACGCGTTTGTGTGATACGCCTTGATGTTTGAAGGGCGCATCTGTGTGACGCGCTGTCTGGCCGGCGCATCCGCTTCGTGACACGTCTTTAATGGTGCGACTGTTATGTTCTTCGAGTGCTTTAAATAGCCGTTTTGACTTGGCTGAATTCGAAGCGTCCGGTTCATCCATTTAATGCAAATTCATTGCACGAAATTCGGAGAGCCATCCACTTGGCGCATGGGTTTGATTTGCCCGGCCTATAAATAGTGGCATGGAGAGAGTTTGCTTCTCGTTCTCTCACATTTTTCTGACATGAACTTGTTTACTCGGATGCATTCTGTTGATGAGATGCTCCCGAGGGTGAAGATGCGACGCAATGTCTTCATTGATGCACTTGAAGGTGACTGTTACATCCAAAAGTCGGAGTCGAGGGCTTCTGAGGCAGGCAGAAGGTGCCTGTTGCATCAAAAGATAGGGATGCACGAGCCTCGTCTCCGTCATGTGGGAAGAGCCGCAAATCGGAATGGCGGTGCTGCGGCTTTGGGGGCTCTTTCTTCCTTCAAAATGGGTGTTGCCCACTCTGGTTGTGTTGAAAGCTGCTCATTTAGCCGCAGTTTCGATTGCGGTCTTCCTTCGCCTTTGGAGGCTCTTTCGAAGTCTCCCCTGGCCACAGGTCGGCTTGCGGTGCTCTTCTCTTCCTCGGTTTGGGGAGCTCTTTCTCCAACTAGAGGGTTGATTGCCACCCTCGTTCTGCTCAATAAATGCTTCATCAGTCGAAGCATTTATACGGCGGTGAGCCTGGCTGGAAGAGCGGCACATAACTGGGCTGCTGAAGGGATGCACATAACTGAGGATGTGTATAACTGAGCTGCTGAAAGGATGCGCCCTACTGAGGGCGCATGGTGGGATGCGCCCTGCTGAGGGCGCATGGTGATCGCCGCGCCTGGCTGTAGACTTAGGGTCTTTTCTTATTGTAGAAGTTCTCCTTTGTACAACCTTTTCTAGACATGTAATAGACTTTTATATGTAATAAAAAGTCCTCTTTCAATGCCCATATTTGTTATTTTTGCTGTGTGAAGTACTTTGTCCGAGCTCTCTGGCACATGTAGTGTTTGGCACATAGGATTTCTGGTCCTGAAATTCCATGCTTCTACAAGATCCCCTTCAAAGTTTTCAAAACTTTTGGACAAGTTTTGGAATACTTTGAATAACAAGCATGGCGGTCGAGGCGCATGACTGTTGGGGCGCATGTCTGTTCGGGTGCGTCCGTGCATCAGTGATGGGGCGCATACTCCTCTCAGTTAATGCAAATGATAACGCCTCGATAACCAAAAAAGATTAATGATGATCTTTTTGGATTTATTTGTGGTTATCTCCTCACAGAACCCGAGGCGACGACTGAGGTCACACCTCATCGATTCACGTGTGCGACCGTACCTATAAATAGGCGTGAGATGGAGAGAGAGAGAGAGAGAGTTCTTCCTCTCCTTGCCTTTGCTTTTAGAGTTTCTTCTTCACAAAAACCCTAATTTTCTCCTTTTAAGAAATGGCTCCCAAAACTCCTCGCGGCGGTGCTGGCAAGGGACGAGGCAAAAGGGAATGAATCCGTAGAGGCTGTTGTGGCTGATGTTCCCCGTCCACCTGTTGAAGTTCGGCCATCGGTGGTTGGTGAGTTTCATCATCCCGTTCTTGTATCATACATACGCCGACGCGCATGGACCTTGAGTCTTGATGATGCGCCGAAGCTCCATTGCTGACGCGCATGGGTTTAAGCCCTGAAGATGCACCGAGGCTCCATTGCTGACGCGCATGGGTTTAAGCCCTGAAGATGCGCCAAAGCTTTACTGTTGACGCGCATGGGTTTAAGCCCTGAAGATGCGCCAAAGCTTTACTGCTGACGCGCATGGGTTTAAGCCCAGATGATGCGCTGAAGCTCTTTTTTAGATGTGCATGAGCCTGATGCGCTCTTGATGATAAACGAGGCTTAGATTCTTTTGTTGTGTAACATCGCTGAATCTTTGCCTTCTTTGTTTAAACACCAGTGTCGATGACTGTCCCACTCCTGAATGAGGTGCTTCTGGATGCTGCCCTCTGCCAAATGGGAGTAGATTATGATGAGGAGGTGATAAATCCTGCTCGAACTGCTATCATGCTGGATCAGCCTCCCGAAAGAATGACTCAAATCCGGGAACAACCACATGGGTTCCTCAAGCGGATGATGGAGCGTGGCATTTTAAAATCTGCCACTTCTGATAAAGTGACTTTCCTGAAGCCCGAGTTTCTGTTTGTAGATCGCCTTACTTCTATTGAAGCAAAGGTGTTGAAGGTCAAGGAAGATTGGTTTTTTACAGCGAGAGGAGTGCATATGACCGTTAAGCAGCTCGAAGGCCAATGGCCTCTGACGGCTTTCTGTCGACTTGCTTCTAAGAGGAGGATGTCTTGGGATCTAACCCCATCTCAGGGGGGAGCGGTGGCAGGCATCATCAAGATTGACTCTACCTCAGATCAAAGGGATACTTTGACCGCTGTGCGGGCCAGGCCTTCTTTCACCTAGCGGACTCTACGCCCTGGGAGCATTTATAGTGACGTTCCCGTCAATACAGTTGCCTTTGGCGCTTCGACTTTTGCCAATCGCATGCTGTTGATGGAGCGATCGTACCCGAAAGGTGAATTTCGGGTAGAGGGTTGGTGTCATTACATTGCCAAATGGGACAAGCTGACACTCTGGATGTTGTCACGGTTTCAAACCGAACTCCAAGAGATAGGGCTGACTGCAGCGATCCGTGCTACTCAGGCAGGTGTTGACATCAACCGGCATATGTTCCTCGCGCTCCTGGAGATGTTTGATACCCATACCAGGACCTTCTTCACTCCGGTAGGGGAATAGGCCTTGCACTTCATGAAATGCATGAGGTATCGAAACTCCCTTGGGGATCAGAACCCTATGAGGAGTACTTCCCGACCAACGAGGAGTTCCAAGTCCTGGGGGACAAAGCTGAAGAAATGATGGCCGTCTTCAAGGAAGTGGCGAGTCATCATTACTATATGCAGAAGAGGGATAAGAGCGGGTCGCAGCCTCACGTGACCGCTTGGAGAGATTACGTCTTTAAGCAAGACAAGGAGGATCCCTCGCAGTTCTCTACTCCGCCAGCGCTTTCCCATAGCGAGGTGCTCTCCGAAATGAGCAGGTTAGGTGAGAAGAATCCCCGGGAGAACGAGGACCAGGAGTCGGATGAACGCTCCTACAGCTGTTTCTAGCATCTTACTCATCGGATGTCGTCGAAAGCAGTATTAGCCGCGTATCTTATGGTTTGGCTTCGGGATTACGTCTTCTCGGGTGGGTCAGGCTCCGTAGAGAGGGTGACTCGGAACTTAATCCTGCCAGCAGTGAAGTTAGTTTTCGACCGGCGCCTGGCTCTACTCCCCGTGATGGTGTGTAACCTGCTGCGAGGTTTACAGGAGTTTGCAGGAAACGTGGTTCACGATCGCGGTAGGAATGACAACTTCCCGCATGCCGAACTGCCATTTCACTATCTGATGGGGTGGTTAACTTTACACCATCCAAATATAATGAGTCCGGGTTCGGAAGAAGACCATAGGGCCGGAGATGCATTCCTTCGTCATTTCCACCAGAGGAGCTGGTTGCATTCTGGCGTTACTGTTTGCAGGAAGGTCTTATCCCGCCTTCAGGGGTGGGAGATCACCAAAGTAGGACCTGTCTTTTCGAGTTTTGAGGCCGGTGAAGATTTGATGGATTCGGGTGAAGATGCCACCACTCTGCCTCCATGGGGATTCCGCTGGTTGCAAAGTATCCGGCCGTCCCATCTGGTGTACCGGAACAGGAACCAGTGCTACCTGGAACCGTATTTGCCGAGCCATTTTTCACGACAATTCGGCTATGCTCAGTTAATGTTGGATAATCCCAGTATCACCCTGGGGTATGCTGGGAGCTTGCTGGATGGTGCACGAGCTTGGTATTACTATAATACCGGATGTACCGGAGCTCGCTTTACGCTGCCTGTCCAGAATCCACGACCGCCGATTCTTTTCTCAGCCGCCAAATTTTACTGTGTTATGGAGGCCATGCCTCCCGGATATGATAGGGAGACCAGTCTTGCTGTAGGCACCCCGTTAGCGGTGACCGGGAACACATCGGCTAGGGTTCGATCGTACCGTCCGCCAGAGGTGGGTCATCGAGGTGTCCCTGCCGCATCCCCAGGAGGTCAGGCCGAACCTTCGATTGATCAACCGAAACGACATGCGGGTACAGAGGTTGGCTCTTCTGCGTCAAAGAGGCAGAAGAAGGCATCGTCACCGACTGTGTCGTCGGACTCGACACCTACGGAGGTAAAGGTGTACCATATAGTCCGATTCTGGTTCAACATTTTGTGTGACTTATGCTTTCTCTTTGTTGGAACCGCTCAAACGGAGACCCCGTACTCCAAGATCTGATGGCAGCAGGCCAAAGGAGGTGGCAGGCTCATCTGAAGAGCGCACTCCGCCGATCACCATTTCTTCCATGGAGGAGAATCCAGATGATGCCGTTGTCGTGGAGATTCCGGCATCCCCATATTATGTTAGAAGGGAAGCTGAGAATGAAGTAGCTTCCGAGATGGTGAAGGCTGCCCCGGGGACCTTGGACATCGAGGGTCCAGCGAACACGAGGCTTCCTGATGATGAAGTGGAGTGGAGTTCGTCGTCTTCAGATGACGTCGCTCCAGAGTTGCAAGAGTCTGTTGCGGGGGCAACAGATGTGGTTGGAACAGAGGAGAGGGTTGATTCCCCTCTTTGTCATGATGAGGGGAGGTCGGCTGTAGCATTGTCGAGCCCTACCCCAGACTCAGCAGCGGAAGCTGAGGTGGCTATCGATCAGGAGATAGCGACAGATCCTGTCCCTGTAGAGGGATTTGATGAGGAAAGTGAGACTCGACTGCCGGTCCTGACTTCAGGGGCGAGTCATGAGACAAGTGTTAATCTCCCCGTTCTGCCAAGGGAGGTACTGGCTGCTGATAGCACGTTAGGGGCTGATGAGGTAGCCACTGACGTCGGTGGTTCTTCTGAGTTTGAGAGGGGTAAGGGTTTGATGGAACCCTCCGTTGCTCCTTCCACTTGGGGTACTATCTCGATGCCTGCCTCGGCTTCTTCTATTCCTTTGGCTCCTCGGGCTAGTAGTCAAGCCCTTGTTGATGAAGAGCCTGTCGATACCGAGGGTCCAGCCTCGCGGATTGAGGCAGGCGAGCCTTCTTGCGGTCCGTCTGCTAAAGCAGCTCCTCCGACTCCTGCTATGACGCCGCAGGTGCTGGCGGATGCAGATGAATATGTGAAATTCATCATCGAGGCAGTGTATAAAATGCTGCAGAGGGGTGTATCGGCCATGATGGATGCCAAAGGGAGTTTTACGACGGCAAGAACTCTGGCAATGCCTCATATCAACCTGATCCATCTTCATCAGGGCCATGATCATATGGCCGACATTCTAGAAGCCTCAGTGGTTGAGTTGTACCAGCGTCTTTCCGAACTGCAGCGCATCCAGCGAAACGACCTCTCCGTCCTGATAGATGCGGAGAAGGAGAAGCTGATCGCCGAGACTGAGTCTTCTTACCAGGCCACCGTGAGTGTCTAGGAACGCGAAGTGGCTGAGACTGAAGCTGCAGTGGAGTGGTTGTCTCAGTCTACACGGGAGACGGTGGAGGCACGAGCTGTGTTGGACACTAGTATCGCGGAGATTGATGCCCAGATCCGCCGCCTTGAGGACCAACGGGCCCGACTTCTATTAGACGCCGAACGTGTCCAGGCTGAACACGTAGCATTCAAGAAGGAGGAGACAGCTTTCACCCTCCGGGCTCTTACTTTGGCGCAGCAGCGGCAGCAGTTGGATGAGAAGCATGAGAATGACACTTCTCCTGAGGCCATTGAAGCGATGCGTCAAGAAGCTGAACGTCGAGTCTTGGCGACTGTGGAGACTCGGGCGGCAGACTTGAGGCGTCGGATTGAAGAGCTTTCAGCCAATCCTGGGGATGTTTAGGGATTGTAGTCTCTTCTTTTTATGTATTTGCAACTCTTACTGGGGATGGTGTAGTCCTTTACTTTCTATTTTTAGAAATAAAAAATACACAATTTTCTGCGATATGTTCATTTTTGTTGTCATGAACTTGATGGTTTGTGTGGACCTATTATCTTTTGCACACCTGGGTTTTTAGGTACAAATAATAAGTTTGAGAGAATCAACATGTTTGCTCAGAGGTAATGTGGACATGGCAAATATGGGATTCAAAATGATAGAATCTTCCTACTCAGAGGTGTTATGGACGTGGTAGGAGTGACTCTGGAGGATACGCGAAACTACTCAGAGGTAATATGGACGTAGAAGTTCTGCGATTAATGTACGGCAATGCATGGGTTGTCTGTACGGGATGTTTACTCAGAGGTAATGTGGACGTGGTAAACATGATGGGTAGCGTAGTCTTATGGAATGTAAGATTTCGCTTTGTAGGATGTAGGGGGGACAACTCAGAGGTGATGTGGACGTGGTTGTCCTTCTACTGGAGGATGCCACGGAACAGCTGGGTTCCGGAAGCGTATGATTTTGTGGAAGGGAATTGTATGTGAGCCTTGATGATTGAGTCCACAGATCCCCTTGTGGAAGTACATGTTTGAAAGATGTCAAGAGTAGTACTTCTTCAGGAACTTGCCGTTGATGGGCATCATGAACAAGTCCCCATTGGGTTTGGCGAGGCAGTAAGCACCGTTTGAGTATACCGTCTCTATGATGAAAGGTCCTTCCCACTTGGGCTCGAACTTTCCTGGTGTCTTGTGAGTCAACACCATCGGCCTCCTGACTGCTAGAACCAGGTCGCCTACTTGAAAAGTCCTCTGCTTGACCTTTTTGTTGAAAGCCTGTGATATACGGGCTTGGTAGAGTTCGATGCGTTGTTGAGCTAGGAGACGCTTTTCGTCAAGTGCCTCCAGTTCTCGCAAACGACGACGTTGATTGTCCTCTTCTGTGAGTTGGTTTGTGATTGCTACGCGGAGTGAGGGTATCTGGATCTCAAGAGGCAGTACCGCTTCGCTCCCGTAGACCAAGGAGAATGGTGTGTTGCCTATCGGGGTCCGTACAGTTGTGCGGTAAGCCCAAAGGCATTCGCCAAGCTTTTCGTCCAAGTCGCATTTGTTGGATGACACGACCTTTTTGAGTAGCCTGACGATAGTCTTGTTGACCGTCTCGGCCAATCCGTTTGCTGCCAGATTGTAAGCGGTTGATGCCACGTTTTGAATACGATTCTTGTCACAGAATCTGCTTAAAGCATGGCTTATGAACTGAGGACCATTATCGTGGATGATCCTCCGGGGTACTCCAAAACGGTAGATGACGTGGTGTTTGATGAAGCTGATCACCCTGGAGCTTTTCACTTCTGCCAGTGGAACTGCTTCTGCCCATTTGGAGAAGTAGTCGGTGATTGCTAGGATGAAGCGGTGTCCTCTCGATGAAGGAGGGGTGATTGGTCCCACAATGTCCATGCCCCAAGCTTCGAAGGGCCAGGAGGCGACTGTAGGATGTAGTGGTTCTGACGGTGTATGGATGAAGTCCACGTGAAGTTGGCACGCATGGCACTTCTTAGCATAGTCGACAGCGTCAGCGGCCATGGTTGGCCAGTAGTAGCTCATGCGTCGCAGTCGGTCCTGCAACTTAGGGCCAGGTTGATGGGCCCCGCAGGTTCCATCGTGAGCTTCTCGAAGGGCTTCGGCTGCTTCTTCGTTGGACAAACATCGAAGGAGAAGTCCATCGTAGGAGCGTCGGTACAGCATTTTAGTGGCTGTATCGTAGTAGAATCGAAGAGCATCTCCTGACTGAGACGGCTTCTTTCGGGTCCTCTGGAAGAATTCTGTAGACAGCGAAGTCGATGAACGGGAATCTCCAGTCTCGGACATTAACACCAGCGCTTGTTGACATAGCATGTACTACTCGTAAGCACAGGTTGTTTTTGGGACAGACCAAGTCTCGACCAACTACCGTGACGTAGTGTTGAGTCCCAAGGGGGGCTGCCAAGGAGGCTGCGAGGCCAGCCAAAGCATCAGCCTCCAGATTTTGTAGACGAGGTACGTGTTCGATGAAGAACCCGGTGAAGGTTGAAATGATGTTCAATGCAACTTCATGGTAGGGGATCAGATCTTCATGGCGAACCTCGTATTGCCCTCTGACCTGGTTAACGACGAGTTTTGAGTCGCCGTAGGCTTCCAGATGGTCCACCCCCAGCTGTTGCGCCGGCTGGAGTCCCATGATGAGAGCGTTGTACTCGGCAACATTATTGGAGCACGGCTTCGAAAGGGAGTAAGCGCGCTGGATGACCAGCTGATCGGGAGAGACCAAGACTACCCCCACTCCTGCTATAATTTGGCCTTTGGGGCCTGTTCTTGAAGCGCCATCGAAAAACATCCGCCAGACGGAGCTTTCTTCGGTGACGTTAGATTCTTGGACCTCATCTGGGATGTCTTCATAGAGTCTGGAGGACTCCGGGATGGGGTGTGCAGCTAAAAAGTCGGCCAGAGCTTGACCCTTGACGGCTTTTTGCGGGACGAACGCCATGTTGTATGGTGTTAGCAAGATCGCCCATGTAGCTAGCCGGGAGTTCAAGGATCCAAGCTTCGTCATGAGGACTCTGAGTGGATTGACTCAGAAGATGACATGAATCGTCTGGCCTGAGACATAATGGCGAGTCTTCTGAATGGCAAACACCAATGCCAAGCACTCCTTTTCAACGGGGTTGTACCGGTGTTCGGCCCCGATGAGTGTTCGATTGAGGTAGTAGATAGCTTGCTCATAGCCTGTATCGCTGTTCTGAGCCAGTAAAGCGCCGAGGGAATGATCCATGGCACGGACGTAGAGGAGAAATGGTTTGCCGACGACTGGTGCCACCAGGACTGGCGGGCTCGTCAGATAAGCCTTGATGTCGTCGAAAGCCTTTTGGCATTCCTCTATCCAGACATAAGAGACTCCCTTGTTCATGAGCTGAGTGAAGGGTTGACATTTTCCGGAAATGTTTGCTATGAACCTCCGGATATATGCCAGACGCCCCTGCAGGCCTCGAAGTTCTCGAAGATTCTTCGGAGGGTCCATGTCGAGGATGGCTTTGGTCTTCTCGGGATCGACATGAATGCCTTTCGTCGTGATAATGAAACCTAGGAACTTTCCGCTAGAAACCCCCAGGAAGGATTTAGCGGGGTTCATCTTGAGTTGATGCGCCCGCATGAGATCGAAGACTGTCTTCAGGTCTTGTAGGTGATCTCCTTTGAGACGGCTCTTGACTGCGATATCGTCAACATAGCATTCGACGGTCTTGCGAAGATGCTGTCGGAAAATGGTGCTCATAGCTCGTTGGTATGTTGCACCAGCGTTCTTCAAGCCGAAGGGCATCACTGTGTAGCAGAAAACGCCCTTTGGAGTCCTGAATGACGTGTGTTTTGCGTCATCGGGGAACATCTTGATCTGGTTGTAGCCCGAATACCCGTCCATGAAAGACATGCGTTCAAAGCTACATGTGTTGTCGATCATCACGTCGGTAATTAGAAGGGGGAATTCGTCCTTCGGGCAAGCAGAGTTGAGATCCCTGAAGTCGATACAAACTCGTATTTTTCCCGTTCTTCTTGGTGACAGGGACGACATTGGCTACCCAATCCGGGTGCTGTTCTTTACGGATGAAGCCGCTAGTCAAGAGTTTGTCCACCTCCTGATCGATAGCGTTCATGATGTCCGGACGAAAGCGTCGCTGTTGTTGTTTGATAGGCTTGGCATCAGGTAAGATGTTCAGCCTATGCATCGCGATCTGAGGATCAAGTCCTGGCATGTCTTCGTAGCTCCAGGCGAAGATATCAATATATTCTTTAGCCAGTTGGATTAAAGACTCCCGGTCTTCTCCTTTTAGGCTTTTGCTGATGAAGATGGGTTTGGAAGAAGATCCGTCCCCAAGGTCGATTTGCTCGACTTCGTCTTCGGTGGGAGGTTCACGTAATTCGAAACGAGACTCCCACTGTTCTCCCAGGCGTTGAGCCCAAGGTTCTTCTTCGAAGAATTCTGGCGTTTAGTCTTCGCCTTCATCTTTTTGAGATTGCACAGACGTCATGTTGGCTGACAGCACTCTCTTGAAGACTGAGCCGATACTGGTATCAGAATCCCAGGTTGATGCTTCGGACGAGTGAGAATGTTCTACCTCTTCCGCGTCTGAACTCTCTGGAGTTGACGGTGGCGTGACATAGCCTACCCCCTGTCGAGTTCTATTGTAGTAGTCCTGCGGCTTTCCTTTAGGTGTTGGAAGCCGGAGAGGGAGACGTCGACCCTTGCCGTAGTTCAGTCCTTTGTTGCTTTTTAGGTCGTAACCCATCTTTTGGATGAGGTACTTTGCCCTGTCCGTGTACCGATAGACTTGTATTCTGCCAGTATCAGGTTCTGGGTTGAGTGGCGGGAGGTCTTGATGACGCTCAACTTTGCCGAAGATGATGGATTCTTCGTCTCGACTCCGTGGCGGGACTATGAAACAGATCCCTTGGGACGGGACTACTCGATTTACATGATGGACGGTCATTATTTGTGTTTGCAACGACCGTAGAGCGTTATCTAATGTATACATGGCATTCCAATGTGGAAGACTAGAATAATTAAAAGACACTCTATTAGTGATAAAATACGAGATTTTATCCTACGGGATTACATTGTCCAGAGAGGGTGCATCTACATCAGCAGAGATATATTCCCCTAGCTCTTCGTCTGTGAGTACTGGAGTAGGATTGGGAGAGTCCACCATAGTGTTGGTCTTGGAGCCCGAGAGGACTATGCGGGCCTTTTCTGGCAGCTTGGATGGCGGCGGCTTGCCTTTAAGACGCACCTTCAGAGGTGCCTCCACTGTGCCTCCGGTGATTGGCGCCTTCCCCTGTAGTTTTGCCACAAGGGGAGCCGATGTTTGAGGCGGCTTTCCCTTGAGCCGTATCTTCAGGGGAGCTTCAGGAGCAGCTGGTGCTTTCCCGGGCAGCTTGATGCTCATGGGAGGCAACTTCTGAGGCGGTTTTCCTTTGAGTCGGATCTTCAAAGGAGCGTCGGGAGTGACCTCAGGCTCCATGTCCGGTTGTGCTGCCGTTTCTGCCTCATCGTCAACATCATTGGCTTCCTCCTCGTCAGGTGACTTGTATAGGTCGGAATCGGTGAAGTAGGCTTCAATCCCTTTGAAAGGGTCGATGTCCGCGAACTTCGTCCGGATGACGTTGTTGGTAGATACGTACTTCATACATTGGTGGAGCGTCGATGGCACCACCATGTACTCATGCAGCCATGGACGACCCAACAGGAGGTTGTAGTTGACGTCGGCGTCCACGACATAACAAGTCACCTCAGTTCTGAGGTTACCGATATGGCACTTTAGTCGTATCTTGTCCAGTGGCTCGCTTTTGCTAGCATTGAAGCCACTGATTGTTGTGTTGGAGGGCGCCAGTCGGTACATTGGGATCCCCAGTGTTGAGAGCAACATTTTCGGGATGATGCTGAGGGAAGACCCCGGATCGATCTGAATCCGCTTCACCTTGACTGAACCGATATACCCTGTATAATACAGCGGCCTGTTGTATCGGTTGTGCTTGAGCAGCATGTCCTGTTGGGTGAAGGTTATATTGGGGATAACCTCATCCGCACAGTGGCAGTACGTGCATGCAGTTGGAAGATCTTCAGGCTGCTTGACCTGACTGATGAAGGACTCAGCATCCTTCAGGGCTTCACAGAGAGCTTCGCGAGTGTCTTTGGAAAGACGAAGGAGCTCAAACAGAGAAAGGCGGACAGGAGTACTGGCCAGTTGTGCCAGTATATCGAAGTTGTGGGGCTTGGCTAGCCCCGAAGCATTCTCCTTTCGCAGAGGCCTATCGAAACGGGCTTCTATCTGCTTTTGCTTATTGGCTGCTGGGGGCTTAGACGGGCCCTCCTCCTGGACAGCAGGGACGGTGGATGGAGGCACCACCTCGACGGCAGCTTCGTCGGGTTGGGCGTTCTGTTGTGAACGCGTCTGTACAGGAAGTGCCTCTTCCGCTGAGGAAGAGACCATGCAGCAAGACTTGATCTTCCTACCTTTGGATTTGGAGGTAGGGCGTACCTCCGATTGAGTCACCTCGGAGACAAGATCAGGGTGAACCCATAGGATCTCTCCTCGAGATATGGTGAGTGGGATGAGTCCACTCACGTTGTCACGAGTAGGTGGTAAGTTAACCACCTCCATTGTCACCTTAGGGATGGGGACGACGCCATCTTGTGTTGTAGTTGGCGGCAGGGTGCCGAACTGGAGTGAAACCACATTGGCTGACACCGTCTTCTCCTCGTAGTTGACGGAGATTACATCCGCATTGATCATGCGCTGGATGTAATTCTTGAGGACATAGCAGTCCTTGGTTGGGTGTCCGACAAACCGATGGTAGTGACAGTACCTCGGGTTGTCCACTTTCCCAACCTCGTCGGGACGCTTCGGGTCCGGCAGCTTGATCTTGTCACCCTGCTTCAGTATCTTAAAGAGTTGTAGGGTGTCTTCGTCGTTGAACGAATAAACCTCCTTTGGCCTTGGTGCAAGTGGAGGCTTCTGAGTAGGTGCTGACGCACCTTTTGAGGCATTGACAGTCAACGCCTGTTTCCCCTTCGTCTCTCGTCCGGGGTTGTTGGCTGCAGGCCGTTTCCCCTTGTCCTCAAAGGCAGGGAAACTGACTCCCAGAAGACGAGCATTGGCCGCCTTTTTTTCCGCGGCTTCTGCTTCAATGATCAAGGAGCTCCAGTTGGGAGAAGGAGTAGAGTTGAGCCAGAGTTTGACTGCAGGCAGCATGTTCATGCTGCAGGAGGAGAGGAGTGCATGTTCTGGCATGCCCGGGGGCAGTCTGAAGCAGGCCTGTCGGAAGCGTTCGATGAACACTCGAACCGTTTTCTTCTCCTTCTGTCGTATCTCTATAAGGGACGCCATTGTCATGTCCTTTTCGCCGTCGTAGAAACGGTCGAGAAAAAAGTGCGTCAGTGTAGGCCTTAAAAATGACAGTCACGCTGAGTTGATCAGGACAGAGTCAAAAGTCACGCTGAGTTGATCAGGACAGAGTCAAAAGTCACGCTGAGTTGATCAGGACAGAGTCAAAAGTCACGCTCAGTTGATCAGGATAATATTTACAAATCACGCTGAAGAGACAGCTCATCATTTGTCAGAGAGTCATTATGACTGACAGCACGACAGTCGAAGAATGTCTCTTCGTATGCCACGTATGCACGAAACTCGAGAGATCACAGTCGACTATTGCGTGACTTTCGAAATCTTCTTCAGCAAGACTCAGCCTTCGTCAAGTTGGCGTACCAAAAGAGTTTCTTGTCATTTAATGCGACTGACAAAGCAATCACTGTCAGAGATTTTGTGTCAGTCGAGGCACACCAAATCGAGACAGCTGGCAGTCTTATCTCAAGTCTGCGTGTATTGTGAGATCTTCATCTCAAGTTTGCGTGGATTCTGAAGTTTTCTTCCTCAAGTCTGCGTAGATTTTGAAGCTTTTTGCCTCGAGTCTGCGTGGATCCTGAAGCTTCCTGCCCCAAACTTGCGTGGATTTTGAAGCTTTCTACTCCGAGTCTGCGTGGATTTCGTCTTCAACAAAGTCTGCGTAGATTTCATCAAATTGGAGTACGTGGCAGCCATGCCACTGATCTCTCGCCTGCGTGTCCTGTAACTTGCACACGACTCATGCATGATCGCCATGTGTCCAACAGTTACAGGCCACGTCCAGTAACTTCTCACAACCTTGCGTATGTTAAATCCTGCGTGATTTTCAACTAAGCACAGGCTGTGAAGACAGTTATCTTTTCAGTTTTATTTTTGACTCTATAAATAGAGTTCTTTTTCTCATTCATTGGACAGATACATAGTTATCTACTGTCAAAATTTTGAGAGCTTTTTTTCTTCGCATAGTCCAAGGGATAAAGTGATCGTCTTCTAGATCAGATTTCCACAGTTGTAATTTTCCCAGAAACACAATAAATAAAGTGAATTTATTTATCGAAAACAAATTGGCGACTCTGCTGGGGAAAACCATCTCCTCTTCTGAGATGGCAACAACTCAATGCGATACTTCGTCAATCGGCTCGACGAAGAAGGTGATGACGATCCAATTCGATCAACTCGCCTATGAAGAAATGCAGCGGGCTAAGAGTGGCAAGTCTACTTCAGCCTCCATCATCACTGCCAAGTCGAAGGGACACTCTGTCTATGTCCCTAAGAATCAGTTGGTAGTCAATGGTGAAGTCTCTGCCACAGTGTCTACTCCTAACACTGGCAAGAACTCTACTGCAAGCACGCACACTCTTGTGCGCTCGAAGATGACAGCATTCAAAAGTCATGCTGATAGCACTGGCTCCTTAGCCAAGTCTGTTCCAGCGTGCAAATTCAACTCTAAAAGTCACGCTGACAGTACTGGCTCCTTAGCCAAATCTGTTCCAGCGTGTCTCTCTAAAACCAAAAATCACGCTGACAGTACTGGCTCCTTAGCCAAATCTGTTCCAGTGTGTATTTCCAAAATCAAAAGTTACGCTAACAGCACTGGTTCCTTAGCCAAGTCTGTTCCAGTTTGTACTTCCAAAGTTAAAAGTCAAGCTAACAGTACTGGTTCTTTAACCAAGTCTGTTTCAGAGTGTATTTCATCTAAGAAGAATAGCTCTTTAGCTATCTCTTCTTCTTTGCCAAGTTCTACTAGAACTGGGGGTGGTCTTCCACACAAAGTCCCTTCGAAAAGGAATAATTCTTTAGTTGTTCCTTCTGCTCCTGTAGTTTTTACTTCAGGAACAGCTTTGACTGACAATTTTGTTAGTCAAAGAAAAGGAGATGGTCTTTTGACTACTCTTCCTTCTGGACATTCTATGTCTCAAACCTTGAATGAGTCTAAGAAGAAACATTCTGTAATGTCTTCTTCTATGACTTCTTCAAATTGGGCACATAATTTGTCCATAAAAGAGGGTTTGTTACCAACTCCTAATCCAAGGGATGGTTCTATTTTTCCTTCTCTGCAAATATCCAGATCAATGGAAGGAAAACTCCAAGTTTCTAAAACTAATGTGTCACCTCCAATTGATCTAAGAACAAAACTTAGTACTTCTGGTGTTAAGAAACCACATCAGTTGGAAACAAGGATAAAAGATCCAGATGCAGAGTATGCTAGAAACTATGTGGCTCATATTAATCATTCTTTATATAATCAAGAGCCATCAAGAACCAAGAACAGGAAATATACTCCTCAATCTTCACAAACAGATTTACGAGAATATCTTCAACAGAAGAGAAGGAGTAATTCTGTGTCAAAAGAACATGCTGAGTGTGACTTCCAGCCAAGAGTCATAATTCAATGCAGATGTCAATCAATGGCTCATGACCATGTTGATCATGAATGTGACTTCCAGCCGAGAGTCACAATGTAATGCAGATGTCAAACTAAACGACAATCTATCTTCAATCGGATTCAGTGTGAACCTATGCCTGATGAAGCTGAGCCTTTGTTTGCTTCTGTCAATATGACCTCTCGGGATGCTGGGGGTAGAGCTGATAGTCCAGATGGAGTATATAGAAACACCAGAGCAAGAGTCTTAGCTTCTAGTCAAAGAAATTTGATCTCTGAAGATGATTCTGAATTTCTAGGAGAATCTAATTTCCCACCTCTTCCTACTGGGGGTAGTTCTCCTTTAAATGATTTTGATGCACGAAGCAGTGATTCAGAGCATACAACATCCACTAATTCATCAATAATCCCTCGTACAGTCACTACATATATGGTGGATGGGAATACTGAATTGAACAATGAACCTTCCTCTTCGGTGACTCCTCAGGACCAAATAATTATTTCTTTGGAACAGCAAATGAAGTCTATGGCTGATACTATGAAGTCGATGTATGAACTCATGACAGCTCAGTTGCAGAATCGACAGACTATATCAGATGCCATACCAACTGACACTGATATAAGTCCAGTACAAGTTCCTCCAGCAGTACAATTCAATACTCCTGGACCAGCTCAACCAAATCCTAGTCTCTCTGGAGCTGGAGGTAGTGCTTACAATGCTGTTCCTCCTCCTAACTATTCTCTATAAGTTACAACTCCACAATCTTCTGGAGTTGTTAATGAAGAATTGAGGAATCTCAAAACTCAATTCGAGGCATTCAAACAGAAAGATGGTTTACAAAGGTTAGGCATCAAGCAACCTTACCCGATAGAATGGAAGCAAGTATCATATCCTCCTAAATACAAGCCTCCTACTATCTCATTCTATGATGGAACCTCTTCTCCAAGTCAGTTTATTAATCACTTTGAAGTGATGACTGATCAATTGCAACCAAGTGATGCCCTCCTTACTCGGGTGTTTATTGGATGTCTCAAGGGAACTGCTTATGAATGGTATAGAAGTCTCCCAGATGGGTGCATTACCTCATTTGTCGGTTTCAAACAGATGTTTCTTGAACGGTTCTATGAAGGGCTCAATGACATGACTATGTCTGCTCTTATTAGAATCAAGCAGAAAAATAATGAAACTACAGAGGATTTCATTGAACGATTTCGAAGAGAAGATCTGAAGATGCCTCTTGGAACTCCAGATGCTGTCACCATCGACACATGCAAATCAAACTTGTTGCCAATCATCAGCATGTCGACAGGATCTACTTAATTTCAAGATTGGCCTTCCTTTATAGTCAGTGCCAAGGCCGCAGAAATTAGTGCTGAAACCTTCAAAGGTTTAGGAGTACAGATGACTCCCAAAGAAACAGGTCAAGGTACTAACAATAAAAATAATGCTCGCAAAGGAAAAGAAACTCTTGAAGTTAATCTTCAGAGCAAAGATGCATCAACTGTTCAAACTTCTCCTACCTCTACAACTCAACAACCAAGAACACCTCGCCTCAAAGAAGAATACTCTTTCGATGATGACGATGTCCTTGGTATCTTTGAATGTCTGCTGAAAGGTAATAAAATACAATTACCTGAAATCAAGAAACCTGATGAAGCTGGTAAGACAGATCATCCCAAATATTGTCCATACCACAGAATGTTGGGTCACACAATTCGTACATGTTATGTACTGAAAGGAAAGATCCAAGAAATGATTAAATCTGGAGCTATCTCCCTTACTCCAAAAGAGAAGACCGTCACCTCCAACGTCGTCTCTATGTAATTCGGAGATTTTCCTCCTCAACTCCTTGAAAGTGGGATCGTTCCTATTCCCAAGGCAACTCTTGAGATAGTGAATATTCCTCCTCCACAATCTGAAGGATTAGTGCCAATCACTTTGGAAACTGGAGAAATCATGTGGATTCATCCTGATCTAGTGGCATATTTTGAATCTCCTTTTCCTCAAAATACTTCTCGAAAGTCCAAGAAGGCTGGAAAAATTAAGTCATGTCATATGACTTCTCTTGGATCTACCTCTGACACAGAGATAAAAGAGAAGGAAGAATCACTTGCTACTCGAACGGGGAAACCTTATCTAAAGGATTATTCCAAGAATCTTGAGGATACTCCTGATATCCCTCCAGCTGATAAAGATGCTCCTAATGTTCCTCCTGAAGAAGAATCATCTACTGCACCTGTTCCTTCAACTACACCAGTTGAACCTATTCCTCCTAAATCTACAGTTCTGGAGAAAGGCAAACAACAGGCTCGGTTTGATAAACCAATCAAGAAGTCCCCTCCTCTTGGGCTTCAGAAGCCTTACAACTTCGACATTCTAGCTCAACTTGCTAATACTCCAGCTAGAATGTCCCTCTTTGAACTTCTACGTCTTTCTAAAGAAACTCGGGAGACGTTAAGTGAAGCACTTCTTCAAGCAGACTCTTGTCTTGCACAATTGAAGAAGCCAGATGTAGAACCTGCCACTTGCTTACATTGCAACAGTGTATTGGAGATTATCCCAAATATCACCTTTACACAAGACGACATGCTATTGGAGGATAATCGACATGATCGGCCTCTCTACTACACTGGTTATATCGATACGATGAAGATAGATCGTATCCTCATTGATCCAGGGTCTGCTATAAGCATAATGCCAAAGAGTCTGTTGGATGAACTAAAAATCCCTCTTCACAAGCTCTCTAAGACGGTTACTACTATCTTGGGATTCAATCAAAGCCGAAGCGAGCCTTTGGGAAAGATTCATCTGAAACTTCAGATAGGCGATTTCAGATCCAAAGTCACTTTCTATGTGATTGAGATCGTGGGATCCTACAATCTTCTTCTTGGGAGGCCCTTTCTTCATGAAAATAATGTGGTGCCTTCTACTCTTCATCAGTGTTTTAAGTACATTGATGACAATGGAAGAGTACAAAAAGAAGTCGCTGATATAAATCCCTTCCATGGGGTTGAAGCTTATTTCAATGATTCCCGAATGTACAAAGAAGAGTATACAAGGGTCATACAAGCTATGGAGAAAGAGGATTCACAAAGTGAGACTTTAATAATCCCTGTTAAAGGTCGAGCTACTCAGCAACAATCTTCCAAACCCTCTGGAGAAGGTTCTTTCATCATTCCAGTGAGTGGACGGATCTCTCCGTTGCCTCAGTCGTCTGCTCAAGATACAATGACCATTCCTGTTAGTGGACGTACTACAGTTCCTGTATCTTCACAGGATACTCTGCTAATTCCAGTTGGAGGGCGGATTACTCTTCCATCTCAAGCTTCAAGGGAGCTCACCTCTTCTAAGCCATTTGTTATCGATCTTAATCGAAACAAAGCTTCTTCTCATTCTTCTTCCCCTTTAGTCATTGACTTGGCTAAAATCTCTAAGGCTCAGCCTTCTCCCAATGTAAATATTGCTATTTTTACATTTAATGAAAAGTCTCCACCTTTGCAGTAAGCTGATGTGTGTAATTATGTTCATAGTTATTTACATTTGTTAGATGACTTGAGCACAATAACCATAGGAGTTGTACAGACTGTTCATACAGATGTATCTCTAGAACCTGTACAATCTTCATACTTTCTAGTTCCCAGCAGAAAGCCAGGAGACATTCCAATACTCTTTTACAAAGGGTCCCAAAGTCCTTTTGATTTAGAAGATGATGACAAAAATGATGATACTGGAAGATTACAACTACGTCGCTATAGTCAGCAATCTAAAGACATCATCAAAAATATGGGCTATGACTTCAGGACTGGCCTCAATAGTGGAAAAGGAAGAAAAATGCTTGTTCGTATTCCTCCTCTGAAATATGGGAGGACGAAATGCGGATTGGGCTATATTGCTCATACTCCTTTTATTAATACTATCCATGAAGATCCTGAATCTGACGAAGATAAGAGATCTGATTCTTCTAGTACCACTTCTTGGGATTCCGATACGAGTATCGGTGATTTCTACTGCAACATTCTGTCTTCCAACATGGTTTCCATTGACCGTTCTGAAGAAAGTGATGAAGACGAAGAAGAGTTTGAAATCTCACCTGAATCAGAACAATGGGCCCAAAGGTTGGATAATCAATGGGAGTTCCGTTTCAAGCAAAAAGAACCTCCGACTGAAGATAAACTTGTTCAAATAGATGTTGGTGAAGAGGGATCCCCCAAACCAATATTCATCAGTGAAAGTCTTTCAGAAACTGGTAAGCAAGATATGATTAAACTCATTCGTGATTACATCGTTGTCTTCGCTTGGAGTTATGAAGATATGCCAGGACTTGATCCACAAATCGCAACTCACAAGCTCAATATCTTGCCGAATGCTAAACCGGTCAAACAACAACAGCGACGATTTCGTCCAGACATTATGGATGCAATTGAAGCTGAAGTTAATAAACTCATGGCCTCCGGGTTTATTAGAGAGGAACAACATCCCGATTGGGTGGCTAACATAGTTCCTGTCCTTAAAAAGACTGGCAAGATCAGAGTATGCATAGACTTCCGCGATCTCAATGCGGCATGCCCTAAGGACGAATTCCCTCTACCAATCACTGATGTCATGATCGATAATACCTGTAGATTTGAACGGATGTCATTCATGGACGGGTATTCTGGATACAATCAGATTAAAATGTTTCCAGACGACGAGAAGCACACTTCTTTCAGAACGCCGATTGGTACATATTGTTATACAGTTATGCCATTCGGTCTCAAGAATGCAGGAGCAACTTATCAACGAGCTATGAGCACTATATTCCGTGAACATCTGCGAAAAATAGTCGAATGCTACGTTGATGATATTGCAGTCAAAAGTCGACAAAAGGAGGATCATATCCAAGATTTGAAGGCTATTTTTGATCTAATGCGTAAGCATCAATTAAAGATGAACCCTACTAAGTCCTTCTTAGGCGTCTCTAGTGGTAAATTTCTCGGCTTCGTCATTACCTCTAAATGTATACACGTAGATCCCGAGAAGATCAAAGCCATCCAAGAGATGCGTCCTCCACGCACCTTAAAAGAGCTACGAGGATTTCAAGGAAGGATCGCTTATATCAGGAGATTCATCTCTAATTTGTCAGGACGCTGCAGACCATTCAACAAACTTATGAAGAAAGGTGTCTCTTTTGTCTGGAATGATGAATGTCAGAAAGCATTCGATGATATAAAACAATATCTGATGAGCCCTCCAGTATTGGTACCTCCCATTTCAGGAATTCCATTTCTCCTATATACTCGAGCAATGAGTCATTCATTGGGTGCATTACTTGCTCAAAAGAATCAAAATGGCTATGAACAAGCCATCTACTATCTCAGTCGTACTATGACCGGAGCTGAACCTCGATATTCATCGGTCGAAAAAGAATGTCTAGCCTTGATGTTCGCTGTTCAGAAGACACGACATTATATCATTGGCCAGACTATTCATGTCATCTCCAGGATCAATCCTATACGGATCATGATGAAGAAACCCAGTGTTTTGAATTCTCGATTAGCTAACTGGGGAATCCTACTAGCTTAGTATGACATGCATTATATTCCTCAGAAATCAGTCAAAGGACAAGCTTTAGCCGATTTTCTGGCTGCTCATTCAATTCCAGAAAATTCAAAACTCTATGACGAAATTCCAGATGAGGTCTTAGATTCAAACCAAATTGCTGAAGAAGATCCTACTTGGCGTCTATTCTTTGATGGAGCTTCAAGGATATGTCCTAATGGTGATATTGTCGCTGGAGTTGGAATCGTTCTTGTATCGCCATAAGGTCTTGCTATCCAAAGAGCTTATTCTCTCGACCAGCCGTGTTCAAACAACGTAGCTGAATACAATGCATTGCTTATTGGTCTTCAACTCGCTAAGCATCTGAATATTCAACATTTGGAGGTGTACGGAGACTCTAAACTCATTGTCAATCAGATAAGGGGGACTTATGAAGTTCGCCATCAAGATCTGGTTCCTTATCATAGATCAGCTATATCTATGGCTTCTTCGTTTGAAGAATTCTTCATTGAACATGTTAGGCGAGCATGTAACACGGAAGCTGATGCTCTAGCTAATCTTGCGACGGTGTTAGCTATTCCGATTAGACGGCAACAAATGATTATTGTTCGCAATCGAGAATTATTTCATCTGGAAAATAACCTAACTCTAGGGCTTCCAATTGACATTGAAGAATCAACATCTCATGATGTCAACACAACAAGAGGATTTGGATTTAGTCGTAAATCTTTGTCATCTTCATCTGATTCCAGCATGGAATTTATCTTCAGTAACTCGGCCGAGAATCAAAATACGGATAAAGATTGGAGACTTCCTTTCTTAGATTTCGTATTGTATGATATTCTTCCGGATGATCCGAGTGAGGCAGCATCTATCAGACGACGATCACTCAGATTCTATTACAATCATACAACAAAGACCTTATATCGTCAAGCTTATGATGGTTTACTTCTTCGATGTGTTGCCGGTGACGAGGCTCAACAAATTATTCGCGAAGCACATGATGGAATTTGTGGAGCACATCAGCCTGGACCAAAACTTTAAGACCGTATTCGACGGATGGGTTATTATTGGCCCACTATGGTATCAGACGCCATCGAATATGCAAAGAAGTGTAAAGCTTGTCAAATTCATGCAGATTTTATTCATCAACGCTCGGAGTTTCTACATCCAACGGCAGCGTCATGGCCCTTCGAAGCTTGGGGCATGGACATTATCGGCCCGATTAATCCGCCGTCATCCAAGGGTCATCGGTTTATTCTTGCAATAACCGATTACTTCTCCAAATGGGCCGAAGCCATTCCTTTATCTGAAGTTAAGATGTCCAATGTCATCAGCTTTATTAAGCATCATGTCATCTACAGATTTGGTGTTCCTCGACGCATTATTCATGATAACGGACCACAGTTTGTCAGTCAGAAGTTTACTCGATTCTGTGATGATCACCGGATCAATAATGTGGCTTCTACCGCGTATAATTCGGCAGCTAACGGATTAGCAGAAGCTTTCAACAAAACTATCATCAAACTCCTAAAGAAGTTTGTCTCTACTAACAAACGTAATTGGAGTGAGAAGCTCGGTGAATGTTTGTGGGCTTATCGCACTACAGTTCGTAATGCTACTAAATGTACACCCTTTTCGCTGGTGTATGGTTGCGAAGCTGTTCTTCCATTAGAGATTCAAATTCCTTCTTTAAGGATAGCAATCGCTAATGAACTCACTGCCGAAAATAATGATCGTCTTCGACTTCAGGAATTAGAAGCTCTGGATGAAAAGCGATTATCTGCTCAACAGAATATTGAATTCTATCAAGCTAGAATCTCAAGAGCTTTTAATAAGAAAGTCAGAGTTCGATCGTATCAGAAAGGAGAACTTGTTCTAACAGTCAGACGTCCTATGACTATGACTCATATGAGCAAAGACAAATTTGACGCAAAGTGGGAAGGACCCTATATTGTGAGCAGAGTTTTCTCAAATGAAGCTTATCAACTCTCAGAATTGGATGGTCGAAAAGTTTTGATGTCTATTAATGGCAAATTCCTTAAAAAGTACCATGTATAAATGTAAATGCTTGTAATCATCAGACAAATTCATGTTTAGAAATAAAATTTTTATTTTATTTTAATCATGAATGATGGTACATGATATTAAGGAAGATCATTATCATCCTTTTCTACATTTGGACGTGGTCCACTGCCGTCCTTCTCGAAGACGTGAGCAGCAAAAGAGCCAAGGATCTCCTTGCTGGAACCTACGAGGAACTTACAAGCGGCCATCCTCATGGCTTCTTCTTCTTCAGTCCTTCCTGGTTCGAGCAGGAAATCCAGAATGTCCCTTGGTGGCTTGGGTGCAGACGAACCTTCGCCTGCTTCCGCCTTCTTCGATTGAACTGGATCTACAGGGTGTTCTTCAGTGCCTTTCTGAACCTTCATGGTGATTTCAGCCTTCTTGGATGCTTCTTCAGACGACATTTTTATGTTTGAAAGAAGGAGTGTTCGTTCTTGTCAGATTTCTGCTATATTTATAGGCAGAAGCTCCTCAAATAATGAAGCGTCACATTCATCCGACGATTCACACGTTCATTAATGCTTGACGGTTCATCCGTTCATTTATTACATTCATCCGACGGTTCATTCGTTCATCTGACGATTCGTCCGTTCTTACTCTTCTATGCCGAATCTACTTGCTCATTTGTCACTTGTCATTTTTGACCTCTGCATAGAAATCAATCTATTTTCTTTTGAGTTCCTATATATTATCACGTCCATACTACCTCTGATAATATTACGTACTCTAAATCAGAAAAGAAGATTTCATTATCTATCATGTCAACAATTCATTCAAATACAAATCATTAAGCATAGAAGAATTATCATTTCCACTCTCATATTATCATAAAAAGTCTATTACATTTTCTTAGACTTTCTTACAAATCATAATAGAAATCTATTACAAATTTTGGATTTTTATTCTACGCCACAACAATAACCTAATAGAGATCTATCTTCTTCCTTGGATCTTCTCCGTCGGACCTTCTCCGTCAGGTTCGTTGTTGGTGGCAGTTCCTGACTGTCTGGGTCCCAGTCACGACCAGATCAGCAGGAATCAAACTCTGGTCTTCTCTCTCAGACGAGAGGAGAACCACAGAGTATGGCAGCCCGAAGTCGTGGTGCTGCCAATACAACTGGTGGATTGGGGGTAACCTTTCAAGGGAGATAGGAATGTATTCCACATTGGGATACAATTCCTGGTTCTGCCTTGAAAGGAACTCTACTACCCGATTTCTCTGGGTAGAGTTGACTCCATCATCCAACTCTCGTGTATAAAGGCTCTTCCTACCATCTGAGGAAGACCCTTCTATCTTACGAAGAGTTCTGAGTTGTCTGATGTACGCGTCAAAAGCGTATGAGCTCCCTGATGAAGGTGTCAGCAGGATATTCTCCACAGCATCCACATCACCAATGCCAGTTCTGAAGAAAAGTTTTAGTCGAATTCCTGCAGAAAGCATCAAGGAAGAAGAGATTAAATCGACAGAAATGACATTTGGCACGCACTGGCTAGTCAAGCGTGCATTTTTCAGTTAGAAACATAAAAGCCTATCTTCAACAGTAACAAAAATGGTACGCAGACTTACCATAAAGTTTGGTGCTAAGGATTGGCAAACCCATGTTTGATACAGTGCGCAGAAATCGAACATTAGAAAGCATTGCTTTCCTGTTTGAGAATGAAATCTCCCAAAAATTTCATTCTCAGAGAAGAAGAAGAAGAATGGGAGACGAGTATCTATGAAACTCATCTATCTATTTAAAGGACAAAGTACAAGTCTATTCTTGGAAAAGATCCGAGTAAATAGCGCTCATAAATTATGGAATGAGTGTCACGTGTGCTTTAGAAGACAGCGCAACATTGGAAACAGTCAAAGAGTGCCATTTAATATTCTTCATTAATGCACGCTGTTCAAACACAAAAGTTGTACTACATTCTTCAAGACAGGCACTGATGGCCTTACAAAAGACAAAAGAAGAAGTGCAACATTTTCAAAAGAAGCATAAAAGACACGCTCTATTTTGCAGAGCGGCTGAGCTTAGTGCCCAGTTCTTCTATGCTCTTGACCCCCATACGGTGTAACAGAGCATTCAACATTTCACGCTGTTCTGCAAGGCTGTGTCCATCAGAAGAAGACGAGCCATCCAAGCCAAAATAATTCAAGAAATTCTTGGCTAGTTGAGTAGGGTCATCTTTGAACTCGAAGACAAAAGGCTCCGGTTCCGTACTCCCAAAAGTAGGGTCGCCATGGGAACAAAAGCCCAACTTGCGTGCTTCTTCTTCAGCTTCTTCCTTTGGTGTCATGTTGACGTGAGATGAAGATTAAAAATGAATCCTCTCCCTGTTTATATAACAGAGCTCGCCGGCGGTTCATATTCCACCATAAATTGGATGCAATCAGTCTCGAAAAATGAAGAGTCATCATGACATTTAATAAGTTCATTTGGATGTTTTCAAAGAACTTCGAAGTCTTTTCGACTTCCAAAAAAATCTTTAAAGTCATCTCAGCGTGACTGATTTCATTTTATCATCTCGTTTTCAAAGTATTTCGAAATAATTTATCATTTTTTTTCGAAAACTTTGAAGGGGGTTTTGTAGGCCTTAAAAATGACAGTCACGCTGAGTTGATCAGGACAGAGTCAAAAGTCACGCTGAGTTGATCAGGACAGAGTCAAAAGTCACGCTGAGTTGATCAGGACAGAGTCAAAAGTCACGCTCAGTTGATCAAGATAATATTTACAAATCATGCTGAAGAGACAGCTTATCATTTGTCAGAGAGTCATTATGACTGACAGTACGACAGTCGAAGAATGTCTTTTCGTATGCCACGTATGCACGGAACTCGAGAGATCACAGCCGACTATTGCGTGACTTTCGAAATCTTCTTCAGCAAGACTCAGCCTTCGTCAAGTTGGCGTACCAAAAGAGTTTCTTGTCATTTAATGCGACTGACAAAGCAATCACTGTCAGAGATTTTGTGTCAGTCGAGGCACACCAAATCGAGACAGCTGGCAGTCTTATCTCAAGTCTGCGTGTATTGTGAATCTTCATCTCAAGTTTGCGTGGATTCTGAAGTTTTCTTCCTCAAGTCTGCGTAGATTTTGAAGCTTTTTGCCTCGAGTCTGCGTGGATCCTGAAGCTTTCTGCCCCAAGTTTGCGTGGATTTTGAAGCTTTCTACTCCGAGTCTGCGTGGATTTCGTCTTCAACAAAGTCTGCGTGGATTTCATCAAATTGGAGTACGTGGCAGCCATGCCACTGATCTCTCGCCTGCGTGTCCTATAACTTGCACACGACTCATGCATGATCGCCATGTGTCCAACAGTTACAGGCCACGTCCAGTAACTTCTCACAACCTTGCGTATGTTAAATCCTGCATGATTTTCAACTAAGCACAGGCTGTGAAGACAGTTATCTTTTCAGTTTTATTTTTGACTCTATAAACAGAGTTCTTTTTCTCATTCATTGGACAGATACATAGTTATCTACTGTCAAAATTTTGAGAGCTTTTCTTCTTCGCATAGTCCAAGGGATAAAGTGATCGTCTTCTAGATCAGATTCCCACAGTTGTAATTTTTCCAGAAACACAATAAATACAGTGAATTTATTTATGGAAAACAGTCAGGTCGTCGAAGGAGGATATGGAATTGTCAGAGAGGCTGCAGTACCAGTCATACGCTACTCCCTTCAGTGCCCCGACAAATATGCTGGTGAGTAGCGCGTCCTCCTTCGGAAGATGTCCCGTCTGAGACTGGAAGTACGTCAGATAGCGACGAGGAGAGTCCTTCCCGTCGTATGGCGTCAGTGTTTGTGGTTTATACTTAGGAGGATAAACCACTTTGTTCCACTCGAGGGGATAAGGTAGGGGAATCCCCATCTTTTGGTGCTCCTCTTGTCTCGTCTTGGACTCAAAGCGCTCGCGCAAGTCCCTGATCATCTCGACCACGTTTTCCGTGGAGCTCGGAGTCGAGGAAGGTGGTACCACCTGAAGTTGAGCATTTGAGGGCTCCGATGTCTGAGGTGCTTCTCGGCGATCCGTATCCAAGGATACCCGTTGAAGGGGTACACTTGATTTTCTATTGGCCTCTGGGTCAGGACTGGTAGAAGGTGTCTTGGCCAAAGCTGACCGTATCTCAAACACTGCTTGAGTCAATGTTTGCATGGAGGCAGAGAAGGTTTTGAGTCCTCTCTCTAATGTGTCCATGCGCTGGACGAGGTCTGGTGGCGGTGCATCAGACTCGGAATCACCCCCAGCCATGTATACTGTCATGACACGGCTGGAAGTGGATGGATCGGTTGAGGCTTCGCTCTCGACTTCACTCTCTTGTAGGGGAGTTGCCTCTCCTGGAGCTTTGTCCTGGCCACCCCCGGCTATGTTCTGGAGAACATTCTCGACAGGAGCATCTGCAAGGGCCTGATTACCCTTGGTTCCGTCTTGAAGGACTTCTTCGTCTCCGAGACTCAGATCCGTGGGGGCTAGACTTCCCCCGACTGTGTTTTGGGGGACACCCTCATCTTGAAGGACAGGGGCTAGATGACCCTCAACCATGTTCGGGAGGCTGACTTCGAGAAGATCGGCCTCAGCTGTACTTTGGAAGACAGCTTCGTCTTCGGAAGGAGGCTCGACAAGGGTCTGACTACCCCCAGTTTCCTCCAAGATCTTCTTTCTCCCCCGAGTGCCTTGAAACACTCCGGAGGACGAGACACTTGCCTTGGTTTTCCTCGACTGGCTCTTGGACGAGGACGAGGAGTTGCCAGTCGTCTTTCGGACTGACGAGGAGTTAGAGATCACGTTGCATGAAGCAACCCTTGGCTCTTCTTTTGTTGACGCCTTCTTCTCGAGGTGACGTCGGAGGGGTGTCGATGATTGCAGCCGCTGGAACACTGACTGCCTTGGTGGGACTGCCGCCTTGCAACAGCAGTTGATGGTGACCACAACACAAGTGTGTCCTGTGAGGGGCGTATCGTGCTTGTCAGCCGACTCTCCTGATCAGCTCTTGTGAGTGATCACGTTGCGCAGATCGTTGGAGGAGAGTGCCACCTTCGCACCCCCTTCAGGCGCATGGCAAGGCCAAGCGCCGGGGTGGACAAGTGAATGCTGCGCCCCCTGATCTAACACCAAACAGGCATCCCGATCAGTAGTGGGGGAACAACATTTGAAGTGACTTGAACGGACCTCATACGCACAACCAGAGAAGGCACGGGAGTTCAAGACCACTGTATTTGCCTTACTCGACTTAGTTGTGCACGCAATAGATGTGCCCAAGTGAGACAAGGACTTTGAAGGTCGGCTCGTTTCTGGCGCAGAAGCACCTGAGTCGACCTTATACAGCTTACCATCAGTAGTGCGCATGATTGTGAGTGCATGCTTCTGGCTTGCTGTTGGCATAGTACGCTTGGGACGCATGGCCCGTGCTGCCTTGGACTTCTTCGTACCAGGCCGCTGTGGCGCGTAGTACTCAGAATCCAAATTCTCCTTACCACTACCGCGAGTGAGTCTGTCAAAGACAGAGACCTTCTGTGGCGCATCAGAGATGATGTGCGGGGCATTGGCTGCACCCCTGCTCCGTCTATGCATCTTTCTCGCCTGAGAGGGAGATGGCTGGGGAATGTGGTCAGCCGCACGTTTACCCGAGAGATGCGCTGCACCGGCGGACGCATCTTGGTTGCTGAGGACGTCAGCAGGAAGGAAAGGCTGGATTGGCACATCCCCTTCGGTGGTGGTGCCAGAGGCGTCGACCTTGCGCACCTAGACTCGGCGGGTACTCTTCGGCTTTGGCAGCCGCTTCGAAGGACTCGCACTTCCTTCAGAGATGAACTCCTCATACGCCTGTTGATTGAGACGTACGACCAGCGTCTTGTGGGAGGAGCCCACCTTCACATCGTCGGATTGCGGCACAGCTTTCTCGGTGGAGGAGAAAGAAGTCCCCAGCAGAGTCGCCAGCTTGTTTGCCATTAAAATCTTTTGATTGCAAATTTCAATACAAACAGAACTGTGTTACAATGTAGGACTTAGACGTAGTCCTAGGAGTACACTTTTGTTTAATCTGGGTCCCTTGTGCCGATGGAGCGAGTGGTAATAGGTTGACTCCGTTGACGATCTGACGACGGTTCTCGGTTCTCTGAAGGTTTGGATTGCTCTGGGTGCAGGAGCTTGCGGAGAGGAGGAAGACGTTAAGTGTCTGTATCTGCCTCTCTGTTGGTGTGAAGTCTCTGTCTGTCGATGTATGTTTGCCTCTGTGTGTGTTCGTCCGTTCGTGGGTGAAAAGGAAATGATCCCTCTATTTATAGCTTTGCAGGCTGGCTGCTCATGCGCGCATATGTAGGATGCGCTGGACGCGGGGACTGTAGCACCCAGTTTCCCAAATGAGGGTAATTTTGAAATTTTGTGTTTATAATTATTTTAATAATAATATTTAATTCATGATATAATTTTTGGTAATTTTAAATCATTTTAAAATTATTTAAATCAATGACTTGTGGTTTTGACGTTTTGCTAGTGAAACCCTAGAGATTGTTTGACCTAGAGCCTAACCATGTGATTATGATATTTTAATGTCATTTTTGGCCTAAGAATATTTTTGCATTTGACCTCTTTGAATTATTTTGATATTATTTTATTATTTATGATATTGTTTTGGGGTTATTTGAGTCGGGTTCGAATTTCAACTCAATCGACTTGAAACGGGGACCCGGAGGTAGTTTGACTCTAGTGGGACCCACACACTAGTTAGGCATGGCCCACATGATATTAATTTTAGTCTACATGATAGAAATATTTTAGTTAGAGGTTAGACTAATTATTATGGATAAGGTTAGTGTGATTAGAGACTTTAGAATGACTAATTTAGCCCCAACCAATTAGCCCTTTCCTAATACTCATAGAATAGGTTAGTGGGGGCATTTTGGACCTTACCATAATAGGACAAATAGCCCCATATGGCCAGCCACTTTGGGAGAGGATAGGCTCAAGTTCATTTCATTATTCTCATCCACACTCTCTCTCTTGTTCTTACCCAAATTCCTAGAGAGCAATCCCTAGCAATTTCTCCACCAAATCCTTCCATTTCGCCACCAAATCTTCTTCTTTCCTTCTCCATTCTAGCCAAGGAGGAAGCTACCCAAGTTTGGGAGGATTCGGAACTCGTTCGTGTCCTTTTGGAATCTCTACGTGTCGGTGTCGCTCCGGGAAGGCTTTTCTTCGATTCGATCTACCGGGAGGTATAAATCCCTTCTCATTTTCATCTCCTCATGCATATAGGTCTATTTTGAACCCATAGGAATGACTCCTATGGTTGTATCTCCATTTGTGTTCATTTCGTGTCCATTTGGAGGTCATAGGAGTGTCCTTTGTGTTGTGGTTGTGTCCATGTGGGAAAATCCCAAATTTGGACACACTATGTGTTGTTGTTATGTATGAATGAATTATTACATGTTTAATCTCATATTTTTGTATTGGAGATGTGTTCTATAGTATCTCATATATATATATATTAGTGTAGAGAGTGAGTTCTTGATATATTATGTTATATATTTGTGTTCTTTTGTCTCAAACTACCCAAATCCGTCATGATTTTTATCCACGTTTTTAATTTTAGCCCTAACTTTGAAATATCATAACTTCTAGCTCAAAGCTCGGTTTAATCTTCCGTTTTTTTTAAAAGAAGCGTATTGAAGTTAGCTTTCCAAAAACATGTATTAATAGGTCTATTTCTTTCTGTAACTTTCTGGAGAATTATTTGAGTGTCAGCTGTACGAAAGACAAACGCGTTCTCGGTGTTTTCGCGATTTCGGGAGTTTTCGGAAACGACAACGCGATCCGTTTGAAGTTTCGGAAAGCTAACACATAGATCTATAACATACTTTAATTCTAGATTTTAATTCATGCTGAGATGGTACAGTATTGATTATTAGTAGGAGTTACTATTCGGCATATGCATTTTGTGCACCCTTGTGTGTAATATAATGTTCTATTTGATTTTAACCCATGTTAATGTATATACATTATGTAATTAAATAGAGAATACAAGCATGAGTAAATGTTTAAATAAATGATGTATGAGGTGTAAGTATCCTATCTAATGTAAGCATGTATAAGTATGGCTTGTAATGAATATGTAGGTTCCATAGTATATAATGTATGGTGCATATAGTGGTGCAAGAGAATAAATGAATGATGAATGAATGCAAGCATGGATGTAATGTAATAATAGATGTAATGTATATAATATACAAGTTAATGAGATGTAATGTTCTATGTTAACACAAATCCTATATTACCTCATGTACCCCTTACACTATGTTGACACTATCACACTTGACACTTAGTTCACTTACACTTTGACACTCTTTGATATGTATACACTATGTATGCCCATTTAACCCTCACTTGCCCCTTTGCCATGTTCACATACACACACATAGCCTCTTAAATAAGTATTTGTGAATACAGTTAACTTAGCTATGTATGTATATTATATATATGTTAGCATATTGTGTTGTAATATATATGTTTATATAACCATTTGAAATGCCATGATTATAGACCGAATATTGAATACCAATATATGCATGTGTATATATGTGTAGACATATATAGCTTAAAGTAATAGATTACCTAGTGTATATCCAATGTGAATTCTTGCCTATTTGAGTATTGAATAATTGCATGCTATATAGAGTTGGGTGTATATTGGCTTGTATAGCCTTGTATTGATGTGTGCTTGCTAGGATAGTCTTGGTTAGGCCTAGTAAGACTTGCTGGGTTAGGACATGACCTAGTTTGACCTAGTTTGACTAGTACAGTTGACCAGAGTTGACCAAGGGTTGACTTTGGCCTAGTTTGACCTAGATTTATGTAGAATGTATTGTAGTGCTTTATATTACCCTTCTGGACATGTTGTGACCTGTGCTGTTCTAATTAGGAGCCAGACACCTCTCCTCGGACAGTATCTTTACCTTGGACATTCAGATATCAGGCGAGTACATTCTCTGATCATTTCATATCCTGCTTAGAATTATTTCCTGCAGTAGATTACTTTACTTGTACTGTCACGATGGTCACACGGATTGGTACTATATGGATCCTTTCTTGAGATGTTATCCTTAGGGAGCATCGGGTACTACGTGTTCTGTGCGTTTCACTTACATGGCGTATCACTATGCTTCTTGGTTCATTTGATCACTTGTGACATGTACCCTCATGATCACAGAGTCTCTTGAATCTTACACTGTTGGGTAACCCCCAGAATCCCCATTTATGGGACATCCATGTATCACCCTTCGGGGGCCGTGTATGGAATCATATAACATAACCTGGCTGGATCCTTGTGTATTGATTAGGGGTACGGGGGAGTAGAAGTGGACATGTGAATAATACACCAGTAGTATCTTCTTTGAATTATTCTGTAGTGTCTTCACAGAATCATCCCAGGCCATTTATATGTTCATATTGTACTCTGACTCACTAGTCACTGCTAGTTCTCTATGTATAGTAGATATTTCTATTACAGTTCTCTCTCTGTTTACATACTGCTTTCTTTCAGTACCTGTATCTTACTTTACTGCATGATTATATTTTCTAACCTGCTATGATCTGTTGAGATGTACTGTACTCGCTCCAGTCCTGAATGGACCTTTTGATAAATTTTACAGATAGCCTGGAGGTGCCTGCTAGCCTAGAGGAGACACATTAGAGGATGTTTAGATAGTTATTTCATTTGTATGGAGTTGTACTTGATTTGTGGATTACTGTATTTGAGTTTTGAGATGTATTCCTGGGTTTATGTATCTTAGACACTTAGACTTCTATCTCCTTTATTTCTTTTGATTTTTATGTTTTATCTATCCTTATCATGCTCTACCCTAGATGTGATTGAGGCTGTATCTGCTATGTCACCCCCATTCGGGGAGTATAAACTGCTTGGCATTATAATGTTAGATGTTGTGACCTAGGACAGCGTTCTACCACTGACACTACGGCGTAGGCTGGGCGTTGTTACGTTCTCGTACCCAAACAGTGGATGCGGGTCGTGATACGTTTTTAGTGGTGGCCCATGCAGGTCGAGTTTATGTAGTGGTATTCGAACTTGAGTACCACTACAGCCTGCAGTAGGATTAGGATATATTTTGAAGGTACTCAATCACAGTTAGGAACCCTTGAGAGATTCCTGGGACGACCCTTGAGAATCTTATTTTAACTTTGATTTGAAAACTCTCTTTTTCCTTGATTGTTTTATCTTTATTTTCTGTTGTTGAATTTGATGGATTATTGTTGAATTTGGGTTTGTATTTATTGATTTTCATGGAAGATTGTTGAATTTTGAATCTTGACGATTAGCTGTAGCATCCGAGTTTGTATTTATTTGATTGAAGGATTTTGTTCATTTTTGAGTTTGATGTTCGTTGATAAATTTGATTTGATTTGATTTTTGGGTATTCATTGTTGATTTAATTTAATTTTTGGCAAGATGAAATTATATGGGCTAGGTCATCTATGTTATGGAATCTACTCTTCTATAGTCACATTAGCCAGCATGGTGAGGACATATAGTCTGACTCTGGATATATTTCTCGGGTGTGGAAATTTAAGGTTTTCGCAGCCAAGCTAGCGGCACCGCGAAAATGTTAAATACCATGATTCTAGAGATATGTGCATAAGTCAAGGGCTCTGTGATTATCGTAGCCTTGCTTACTAGTATGACGAGGATTTAGAGTACCATGATTGTGGATAGACCCATATGATTATCAGATTGTACCTTAAATATTTTCGAACATATTTTCTCTACTTTGTTTCAGTCCTTCAAAAAAAAGGGAATTATTAATTGTTTTGTTTTGTTTTGCTTCTCATTATTTAGCTTAGGAGTAACTTTAGCTATTTTATAAACCTTTGTGTAACTTCTTCTATAAATTTCTTCTTAATACAATGAATCGATGATTTTGCTAGACTTTACCTTGGATTTGATATTTTAACTCTGGATTTCAAAATGGTTCCTTCTTTTAAACAGATAAGCAAAATAGATTTTATCGTTATTCCCTTCTTGCTATTATTCTTGTATTAAATAATAATAAATCGTCTTGATTACACCAATCATCTGTTTTGCAATATTGGTAGGAATCTAATGTTGGTCTTGGTATAGAATCTGATTTTTATATTGGGACATGAGAATATATATATGAATATATATAGTGGATACTTTCCTGACACTTATGCATGCTACACTTGATTTCCACCTATCTAAATAAATATTAATATGTCGTTGATGTTAAATTTTCAAAACCCCAATATTTCTGGTTTTGCTTTTCTAGTTTAAATTCGTAAGTTAAATATAAATTTCATGTTATTAGTTATGTTTACATCACTGCACATGTATGTCATACCTAGAGTTTCATTTTAAAAAAAAAATTTGTTGAGTTTTGTGTTTAAATTTGTCAAATCTGAGACTGTGTGCATATTAACCCTTAATACTTGATTTTAAATGTTAGTTCAAATTGTTGTTTTAAATGTAATATTTAGAGCTGTGTACATTGTTGTTGTAGGGATATAATGTTAGGTTTCATATTCTTACATGATAGGTTGTGATAAACATTGAGTTGGTTTTGATGTTCAAATTTCTCCAAAATCCTGAAAACTGAATATATGTTAACATTTTCACATTGATTTCAAATGTTCAATTTCAGATTTAACATGTAATATTGAACTGTATGCGTAGATAAATGTATGGATAGTATGTTAGGGTTTCATTTCTATCATGTTAGGATGTATTGGGACCATTGAGATTGGTTGCGATGTTCAAAACCCTAAAATCTGAAACTGTGTTATGTTAATATTGCACTGGTTTAAATGTTAGCATCTTTTCAGATTTTGTATGTAAATGCTGAACTAAAACTGGGTTTAACCTTTCAATACTAAGCTATAACCCTGTATAAGGACACACACACCCTAACTTAGTATACACTGTCATGTAACCTAACCCTTTTTTCCCTCTATGTTATGATTATATATCTAGATAGATATATATAGAGCTTAGGCATGCATGTTATAATATATAAATACATAACTAAGTCTCTACCTTTATATATATATATATATATATATATATATATATATATATATATATATATATATATATATATATATATATGGTTAGCCATGCAAGTTGTGATTAAATAGATTATATATTGTAGATTGTTAACCCATATGCCATGATTAGTGTAACTTGATAGTTATTGTTTGAAATCCAAATCCTCATATACACTTTCATGTATATTCACGTACACACACGTCTACTATCTAACCATATGAACACGTCCCCATACACACAATGCTAGCTTTTTCCTCTCTAACGCTCTCTCTCTCTCTCTCTCTATATATATATATATATATATATATATATATATATATATATATATATATATATATATATATATATATATATATATATATATATATATTGTGATTGGATTTCAATGCAAGTGATTTTCAATTCCTTAATTTTTGAATTTGATTTTCTGTACCTTTTTTTTTGATAATTGGTAGTTGCCTTTATTTTATTTTGATAATGACCAATTTTTATATAGGATGGTAGACAGCCCTACAACCTTGATGATTGTTGTTCCCTTACCTTCCCAATTAAGACACCCTAGATTGTTTGTGTGTTGATACCATAGTACTGTTTTGACCTAGAATGACCAGTGCACCTAGGTGAAACTTCCAACTGCTACGGTATGCCCTGACCTTGTATACTATTCCTTCAAATTGGATGATTTAGAAAAAAAATTTTGACCTTGATTGTTGGGAGATAGGGACGTCATCCCATTAGTATCAGTTGTAGATATATATAGGTTAGTCCTGGATGTGGGGATGTGTGTCTATAAACATATAGCTTATGAGATTTATGAGAGATTATAGTATCAGCCTTGATAGGATGTACTAGTCTTTTGGTGAGTATAAATGTGTTATGAGAGATAGAGGCCTATATGTCTTAGTAATGCATCGTTCCTATGGTAATAGAATGTATTAATAGATGGTTAATAGGAAGATAATAGTTTGAGCATACCTATAGCCTATGATCAGTTCCTTTTCATCCTTAGTTAAGACCACTTTAAAATAGGTCCAGTCCCTTGGATATAGGTTCCAGTCCATATTTTATTGAAGTTCCATTACCGCCGTACAGCAGAGCAGTATTGGAGGTATTCCTAGATTGACACTTTTTAGATGTCCGTTTATTATTCCAGTGTTAGGAAGTGTTACCTTAGATATTGGGTAGGTTAGAGGCTCTAGAAGGAGTACTATCGATCTTAACTTTCGAGGACGAAATTTTTCTAAGGTGGGTAGAGTTGTAGCACCCAGTTTCCCAAATGAGGGTGATTTTGAAATTTTGTGTTTATAATTATTTTAATAATGATATTTAATTCATGATATGATTTTTGGTGATTTTAAATCATTTTAAAATTATTTAAATCAATGACTTGTGGTTTTGACGTTTTGCTAGTGAAACCCTAGAGACTGTTTGACCTAGAGCCTAACCATGTGATTATGATATTTTAATGTCATTTTTGGCCTAAGAATATTTTTGCATTTGACCTCTTTGAATTATTTTGTTATTATTTTATTATTTATGATATTGTTTTGGGGTTATTTGAGTCGGGTTCGAATTTCAACTCAATCCGACTTGAAACGGGGACCCGGGGGTAGTTTGACTCTAGTGGGACCCACACACTAGTTAGGCATGGCCCACATGATATTAATTTTAGTCCACATGATAGAAATATTTTAGTTAGAGATTAGACTAATTATTATGGATAAGGTTAGTGTGATTAGAGACTTTAGAATGACTAATTTAGCCCCAACCAATTAGCCCTTTCCTAATACTCATAGAATAGGTTAGTGGGGGCATTTTGGACCTTACCATAATAGGACAAATAGCCCCATATGGCCAGCCACTTTGGGAGAGGATAGGCTCAAGTTTATTTCATTATTCTCATCCACACTCTCTCTCTTGTTCTTCCCCAAATTCCTAGAGAGCAATCCCTAGCAATTTTTCTACCAAATCCTTCCATTTCGCCACCAAATCTTCTTCTTTCCTTCTCCATTCTAGCCAAGGAGGAAGCTACCCAAGTTTGGGAGGATTCGGAACTCGTTCGTGTCCTTTTGGAATCTCTACGTGTCGGTGTCGCTCCGGGAAGACTTTTCTTCGATTCGATCTACCGGAAGGTATAAATCCCTTCTCCTTTTCATTTCCTCATGCATATAGGTCTATTTTGAACCCATAGGAATGACCCCTATGGTTGTATCTCCATTTGTGTCCATTTCGTGTCCATTTGGAGGTCATAGTAGTGTCCTTTGTGTTGTGGTTGTGTCCATGTGGGAAAATCCCAAATTTGGACATACTATGTGTTGTTGTTATGTATGAATGAATTATTACATGTTTAATCTCATATTTTTGTATTGAAGATGTGTTCTATAGTGTCTCATATATATATATATTAGTGTAGAGAGTGAGTTCTTGATATATTATGTTATATATTTGTGTTCTTTTGTCTCAAACTACCCAAATCCGTCATAATTTTTATCCACATTTTTAATTTCAGCCCTAACTTAGAAATGTCATAACTTCTAGCTCAAAGCTCGGTTTAATCTCCCGTTTTTTTTTAAAAGAAGCGTATTGAAGTTAGCTTTCCAAAAACATGTATTAATAGGTCTATTTCTTTCTGTAACTTTCTGGAGAATTATTTGAGTGTCAGCTGTACGAAAGACAAACGCGTTCTCGGTGTTTTCACGATTCCGGGAGTTTCCGGAAACGAAAACGCGATCCGTTTGAAGTTTCGGAAAGCTAACACATAGATCTATAACATACTTTAATCCTAGATTTTAATTCATGCTGAGATGGTACAGTATTGATTATTAGTAGGAGTTACTATTCGACATATGCATTTTGTACACCCTTGTATGTAATATAATATTCTATTTGATTTTAACCCATGTTAATGTATATACATTATGTAATTAAATAGAGAATGCAAGCATGAGTAAATGTTTAAATAAATGATGTATGAGGTGTAAGTATCCTATCTAATGTAAGCATGTATAAGTATGGCTTGTAATGAATATGTAGGTTCCATAGTATGTAATGTATGGTGCATATAGTGGTGCAAGAGAATAAATGAATGATGAATGAATGCAAGCATGAATGTAATGTAATAATAGATGTAATGTATGCAATATACAAGTTAATAAGATGTAATGTTCTATGTTTACACAAATCCTATATTACCTCATGTACCCCTTACACTATGTTGACACTATCACACTTGACACTTAGTTCACTTACACTTTGACACTCTTTGATATGTATACACTATGTATGCCCATTTAACCCTCACTTGCCCCTTTGCCATGTTCACATACACACACATAGCCTCTTAAATAAGTATTTATGAATACAGTTAACTTAGCTATGTATGTATATTATATATATGTTAGCATATTGTGTTGTAATATATATGTTTATATAACCATTTGAAATGCCATGATTATAGACCTAATGTTGAATACCAATATATGTATGTGTATATATGTGTAGACATATATAGCTTAAAGTAATAGATTACCTAGTGTATATCCAATGTGAATTCTTGCCTATTTGAGTATTGAATAATTGCATGCTATATAGAGTTGGGTGTATATTGGCTTGTATAGCCTTGTATTGATGTGTGCTTGCTAGGATAGTCTTGGTTAGGCCTAGTAAGACTTGCTGGGTTAGGACATGACCTAGTTTGACCTAGTTTGACTAGTGCAGTTGACCAGAGTTGACCAAGGGTTGACTTTGGCCTAGTTTGACCTAGATTCATGTAGAATGCATTGTAGTGCTTTATATTACCCTTCTGGACATGTTGTGACCTGTGCTGTTCTAATTAGGAGCCAGACACCTCTCCTCGGACAGTATCTTTATCTTGGACATTCAGATATCAGGCGAGTACATTCTCTGATCATTTCATATCCTGCTTAGAATTATTTCCTGCAGTAGATTACTTTACTTGTACTGTCACGATGGTCACACGGATTGGTACTATATGGATCCTTTCTTGAGATATTATCCTTAGGGAGCATCGGGTACTACGTGTTCTGTACGTTTCACTTACATGGCGTATCACTATGCTTCTTGGTTCATTTGATCACTTGTGACATGTACCCTCATGATCACAGAGTCTCTTGAATCTTACACTGTTGGGTAACCCCCAGAATCCTCATTTATGGGACATCCATGTATCACCCTTCGGGGGCCGTGCATGGAATCATATAACATAACCTGGCTGGATCCCTGTGTATTGATTGGGGGTACGGGAGAGTAGAAGTGGACATGTGAATAATACACCAGTAGTATCTTCTTTGAATCATTCCGTAGTGTCTTCACAGAATCATCCCAGGCCATTTACATGTTCATATTGTACTCTGACTCACTAGTCACTGCTAGTTCTCTATGTATAGTAGATATTTCTATTACAGTTCTCTCTCTGTTTACATACTGCTTTCTTTCAGTACCTGTATCTTACTTTACTGCATGATTATATTTTCTAACCTGCTATGATCTGTTGAGATGTACTGTACTCGCTCCAGTCCTGACTGGACCTGTTGATAAATTTTACAGATAGCCTGGAGGTGCCTGCTAGCCTAGAGGAGACACATTAGAGGATGTTTAGATAGTTATTTCATTTGTCTGGAGTTGTACTTGATTTGTGGATTACTGTATTTGAGTTTTGAGATGTATTCCTGGGTTTATGTATCTTAGACACTTAGACTTCTATCACCTGTATTTCTTTTGGATTTCATGTTTTATCTATCCTTATCATGCTCTACCCTAGATGTGATTGAGGCTGTATCTGCTATGTCACCCCCATTCGGGGAGTACAAACTGCTTGGCATTATAATGTTAGATGTTGTGACCTAGGACAGCGTTCTACCGCCGACACTGCGGCGTAGGCTGGGCGTTGTTACGTTTTCGTACCCAAACAGTGGATGCGGGTCGTGACAGGGACGCCACGTGGTGATTGTCGATGGAGGCGTATAGACGCTGCGCCCTGATTGAGGGGTTGAATTCTTCATGCTGCTGTTGTAAGCTGGCACGTAGCAGGAAAGAAGATCTTTCTGTTGCTGAGATCTTGGGTGAATCGAGTCAAAGGACACGTGTCATCGGCCCATGGCTCGGAGATCTCGGATTTGATGGAGAATGATCTGGTAGGATGCGCCTGGGATTGGGCGTATGAGGAGACTTTGGCTCGTAACCTTTGGGAGTCACAAACCATTCACGACGCATGGCTTTTGAGGCGCATGCGAAGCTTCAGTAGTGACTTTACTTCTGTCTTTTGGGATCAGAAAAAAGTCTGGAATGCATGGCTTTTGAGGCGCATGCAGATTTAGACGCATGGCTGCGGAGGCGCACGCGAGATGATTGGGCGGCCACGTGGCAGTAACCGTCGGAGGAAAGTAATGATGATGCTGACGTTGGCGATGCTTCATTTTCTGAAAAAGCTGTCAACTGTTCAGTCTTCGGGAAGTGTCCTGCCAACTCTGTCAGACTTCAACATTTAATGTTTTTTTGATATTTGATGGACAGCTGAGTGGGCGCATCGATCGGCGTTCCACTAGGCGTATGGGGATGCATGGGGGCGCATCCCTGTGAGGCGCTTGGTGCTGAAGGACGCGTCTGTGTGATCCGCCTTGATGTTTGAAGGGCGCGTCTGTGTGATGCGTTGTCTGGCTGGCGCATCCGCTTCGTGACACGTCTTTAATGGTGCGACTGTTACGTTCTTCGAGTGCTTTAAATAGCCGTTTTGACTTGGATGAATTCGAAGCGTCCGGTTCATCTATTAAATGCAAATTCATTGTACGGAATTCGGAGAGCCGTCCACTTGGCGCATGGGTTTGATTTGCCCGGCCTATAAATAGTGGCATGGAGAGAGTTTGCTTCTCGTTCTCTCACGTTCTTCCGACATGAACTTGTTTATTCGGATGCATTCTGTTGATGAGATGCTCCCGAGGGTGAAGAAGCGACGCAATGTCTTCATTGATGCACTTGAAGGTGACTGTTACATCCAAAAGTCGGAGTCGAGGGCTTCTGAGGCAGGCAGAAGGTGCCTGTTGCATCAAAAGATAGGGATGCACGAGCCTCGTCTCCGTCATATGGGAAGAGCCGCAAATCGGAATGGTGGTGCTGCGGCTTTGGGGGCTCTTTCTTCCTTCAAAATGGGTGTCGCCCACTCTGGTTGTGTTGAAAGCTGCTCATTTAGCCACAGTTTCGATTGCGGTCTTCCTTCGCCTTTGGAGGCTCTTTCGAAGTCTCCCCTGGCCACATGTCGGCTTGCGGTGCTCTTCTTTTCCTCGGTTTGGGGAGCTCTTTCTCCAACTAGAGGGTTGATTGCCACCCTCATTCTGCTCAATAAATGCTTCATTAGTCGAAGCATTTAGACGGCGGTGAGCCTGGCTGGAAGAACGGCACATAACTGGGCTGCTGAAGGGATGCACATAACTGAGGATGCACATAACTGAGCTGCTAAAAGGATGCGTCCCGCTGAGGGCGCATGGTGGGATGCGCCCTGCTGAGGGCGCATGGTGATCGCCGCTCCTGGCTGTAGACTTAGGGCCTTTTCTTTTTGTAGAAGTTCTCCTTTGTACAACCTTTTCTAGACATGTAATAGACTTTTATATGTAATAAAAAGTCCTCTTTCAATGTCTATATTTGTTGTTTTTGCTATGTGAAGTACTTTGTCTGAGGTCTCTGGCGCATGTAGTGTTTGGCGCATAGGATTTCTGGTCCTAAAATTCCATGCTTCTACAGTCTGAAGTTGCATGAGGCACTCTATTTAGAATAAAAGTGGCCGTCAATGCATCTTCTCCCCAGTAGCACTTAGGAAGGCCAGCAGTCAACAACATTGAGCTAATCATTTCTGCTAATGTTCTGTTCTTCCTCTCTGCTACTCCGTTTGATTGAGGAGAGTACGGAGCCGTAGTCTCATTGACAATTCTATGTTCTTTGCAGAACGATGCGAATTCATGAGACCTGTACTTCCCACCTCGATCACTTCTTATTCTTTTGAGTTGTTGTCCAGTCTGCCGCTCAGCTTCGGCTCTGAACTCCTTGAACTTCTCGAATGCTTCGTCTTTAGCCTTCAGCAAGTAGACGAACGCATACTTTGAGAAGTCATCGATGAAGGTTATGAAATACTTCATCCTAGCCTTTGTAGAGAACTGTTTGAAGTCACAGATATCGGAGTGTACCAACTCCAGAAGATCTGTACCTCGATTAACCCGAGAAAAGGGTTTCCTTGTGATCTTTGTTTGAGCACAAACTTCACATTTCTCTACCTTACCCCCACACTTGGAGATAAGTCCTAGACTAGACATTCTGTTTATTCGTTTACAATGAACATGTCCTAGCCTATTATGCCACAACTCAAGAGTATAAGCAGAAGGAGTGATTGCATTAATTACATTAATTATATTGGACTGATTCACAAGCTGAATCTTGAATATTCCTTCGGTATAAAAAGTTTTCCCGAAATATGTTTCCTTGATAGACATCACCATCTGGCCAGCATTGATGTCCATCCTGAGGCCTGCGTTGCATAGTAGGCCTCCTGAGATCAGGTTCTTAGCGATAGCAGGTACGTCTTTCATGCCTTGAAGTGTCAAAGACTTTCCCGAAGTCAGCTTCAACACAACCGTCCCGTTCCCTAGCACTTCAGCTTGTGCCTGGTTCGCCATCATAACCACTTCAGAAGTAGGTGTGTAGGTGGTGAACCACTCCTTACTGGAGCAGACATGCAGGAGGCTCCAGTGTCTACCCACCAATCAGAGTCAGTCCTTACCGCATCAACCTGCACAATCATAGCAACAATGTCAGTGATCATAGATATCTTACTAGGCTCTCCTTGCTCTGATTGCTTGGTCTTTGCTTTGCATTCACTTTTGAAGTGGCCCTTCTTGCCACACTTGAAACAAGGCATCTGAGACTTTGTCTTCTTTCGCTTGAAGGAAGTCCCCTTCACGTTCAGATTGTTAGGGTCCTTCTTCTTGCTGTGGGAAGTCGCCTGCTTTTCCCTTGGTTCCTTGGTATGAACCAGATTGGCGTTAGCCAATTGCTTGGACAGTGTGTCCACCTTCAGTTGAGCCCGCATCTGGTCCTCAATATAGATTTCGTGTAAGAGATCTTCAAGGCTGATCTCAAGCTTCTTCCTATGCATGTTTGCATAGAACTTACTCCACCCAGCGGGGAGCTTTGAGATAATTCCTCCAACAACAAACTTGTCGGGGAGGGGCATCGCCTCGTCTTCCAACTTCTGTCGCAGCTTCAGAAAATCCTTTACATGCGGCAGCATGGACTTTTCGTCCTCAAAGAGGCCATTTGTGATATTTTTCAACCACAAATATCTTGCTCCTGTTCTTGTCTTCTTCGTACAGTTTCTCCAGAGACTCCCATATGTCTCTGGCAATTAGTTTTTTACTGTAAGATTCTGCTAGAGAATCCTCCATAGCATTCAGGATAAGCAACCTGCAAATGCTATTCTTCCTTCTCCACTTGGCCTGAAGTTTAGTAGCCACAGCGATTGCAGCAGCAGACCCAGTATCTGGAACAGTAGGTTCCTCTTCAAGAAGCACGTGATCAACGTCTCTGAGTTGAAGAGTGAGATAAACCTTCCTCTTCCAGACTTGATAATGATCTCCATCAAACTTTTCTAACTTACAAAAGTCAGTATTGAGGAGTGAAGCATTTAAGTTTTCCATCGTAGCAATAAAGCTTTGAGATTGTTATTGTCGGGGCACAATTTTCGAAGAAAAACTTGAGAATATGAAACGATTGTAAAGACAATATTTCAAATCAACACTTCAAGGAAGGTGATCCTGAATTACGAGAATCTAAAAAGATTTCGTAATCAGCAACAATCGATCGTAGTACTTCTAAAAAGAAGATACAATCAGAATTACTGGCAGCAATGAAGAAGATGACTGGCAAAAGTTTGAAGAACTCTTGCTGGGGTGAATAATCACCGTTGCTCAAAGCTTTATTCGCCCTACACAAACAGCTTCCAGGAACCAGCAAGTTCGTCGGAGAACTTGGAACACTCCTGCTCTTCTGACTCCTCGGATGGACACGAACTCCCGTACAAAAGCAACGCTGGTGCGGCGCCTTTCCTTTCTCTCGAAGGCTGCTGGAATTCGTAAGCAAATTTCGATCAGAACTGTGTTAAAGAACACTTCTGAATTCTCTGTTTACTTGTGTTAAAAAATACTTCGTAAACTTTCTGTGGTGGCTTCTATTACTTGTATATCTGTAGCCTTGTGAGAGAGAGGATGCCTTATATAGGCCCTGCAGCAACTGCTCGGTTGCCACAAAGTTAGGGATATGGTAAAAACTATCCCGAACATGTAGCAACCGTCCAGAACGTGCAAACGCACTTTCTGCTGCAAGTTGCGCCAACTGCGCGCACCCTGCGCTCCTTGCACTCTGTGCACTGAGCCACTTGCGCCAACCTGCGCCACTGCGCGCATTGCGCCACTGCGCACCTGCGCAACCTGCCAACAAAACGCCACATTACGCCTCATGAGCCCATGAGCCTGAGTCCGAGTCCGAGTCGCTAAGCCCCTACGGGGCTTAGCTCCCATGGAAATAAATTTTCCAAGAGCAAAAAGCATGAGTACTTTCAATTGTTGATTTAGCCTTTTTTTCCATTAGAAAAATAACCCCACATGGCACACCCATGTGCACCTCCACACCACATGTGCATCTCTAAACTAGCAAAGCTAATATATAGAGATACAAGTCCTTTGGTCTAGCCGATGTGGGACTAAAATTTACTTTGAAAAAAACCAAAACCCAACATGTTGTAGGCGCGTAGAGTTGTTACTGCTGCCGTATAGACACTCGTGCACATATGTACTGGCTGACCAAATCCTACAGAATCTGCACACCAGTATCCTACATGCTGACAACGTCGCCCGCACCGTACGTCGAAATCCTAAAGTGAGTGACCAAATAAAAATTGTTCTTAGAAGTTTAAACTTAATCCCTCTAGAAAAATCATCTCACATGGACCACCACTCCCCATGTGCACATGTCAATACAAGCATAGCTATTATATTAAGATATACACATTTGTGGTTTTTCAATGTAGGACTAAAGTTTCACATGTAAGTTAAAAAACCACAACAAAGACTGATGTTTTATCCAAATTTAAGTTAGCATATATCTGGATTGTTGTTGCTATAAAAATCACCAAAAGTAATTGAAGTAAATGATAAATGTAACATTTTAAATTTAAATTTATTAACCTCGTATAATACATAGTCCGACTTAATTATAATTATAACAAAGAGATCATCTCAATCTAGGAAAAAGAGTTCAAAGGATTCAAAAGATCCTGGTTCAAGGAATCAAGACATTAGGAAAGGAAAGTCAATTTTCTGTATTTGAATGCAAAACGAAATGAGTAGTAAAGAAAATTGATTCTCAAGAGTGAAAAAAAAGGGAAGAAATGGTTCCTCCCGCCGTCAAGAAAAATTTTCCTCTAAAAATTTACTTGTTCTTCCATTTTCTTTGGCTTTTTCAAACACTGAAGAAGAAAAAAAGAATTACAATTTTCTAAAAAAAAAAAACCAAAGAACAAAGAATCAATTTTTTTTCCTTCCCATAAAACCAAAAGAGGTCTAAAGGATTCTGATTAGAATATAAATTGGATTGTTGATGGGGGGTAATGTGATGGATTTTGTTTCTTGTGGGTGGATACACCCTGCCTATCTTGTACCAATTTCCTGTAATTGTTTGAAAAGTACTTGGGGCTGCGTTGGTTACACTTGCATGTAGCAATATCTGATGGAATTATACTTCATATAGTCAGTCTACAAATTTAATGGCCAGATACTAATAGTACTCAAAACGTTATGATTTCGTATCATTCATATAAAATTATTTGTTAGTGGAAGACATGGTATACATCTGTAGCTATCAATGATGTCTTCTTCTCTCTTTTTTTTTTTTAATTTTTTTGACTTTTGTCCCACTTATTAATATGAATTTGTACTTACATTCTAATTTATTTTGTTTATTAGACTTACATTTCATTTTTTGTATTTATTAGACTTATATTTTATTTTTTGTCACAAAAAATATTTGTTTTGTCACTAAAAATATTTTTCGTGACAAAAAATGGAATGTAAGTCTAACAAACAGTCTGAACTCTCTAGCTTAGTGGTATTAGAGCGGACACCCAGAGGGGCCGGCAAGGTTCGAGTTCTCCAATTGCGTGTGTGGAGGGGATTTCAAAAAAAAGTCTAACAAACAAAAAAAGACGGATGTAAGTACAAATTCATATTAATAATAGGTGGGATGAAAGTCAAAAAAAAATTCCTTTTTGTTATGCTAGTAACAGTTTATGAGACATACATTCATATTGGATTAAGCACTTTATTGTTGGACGAGTCATGTTCGCGTGGGATTCAACAAAAAATTATATGATATTATAAATAAACATTTAAATTATATTAAAATAATTTTAATATATTTTAATTAAAATTTGTTATTGATATATTTTAAGAACTTTGGATATATGTTAGATAATACCTAGTTTAAATACGATTTCAATATTGAATATATTTTAATTCAGATTTATTATAGATATGTTTATAGAATTTTAGATATATCTTTAGGTAGTTAGAAGTTGTCTATAATATTTTTATGTGAAATATACCTACGGTAGTAGTTAAAAGGAAGATTCATATTTTTTAAGCTGTTTGCAAGTCTCTTTATAATAGTAAAGATGTGCCAGAAGAAACTGTAGTTTGAGTTTGATTTTGTTTTCCTATTTTGTTTAAGTATTCAAAGTATTCATCTTCATATATATAGAAGCTGCAGATAAATACAAAGTTTTTTTCACCTAGGATAATGGATAAGAGTGTCATGTCGATGTTTATAAAAATTGGGATATTTAGAAAAGTAGGTGAAATTTTGTAACGTCCGTATTTCGGAATACGTATTTTAATTAGGCTTATATGTATTTCAGACCTGTATTTTATTTTCTCGGATTTTGGCCTGTAATTGTATTTTGGCTCGACTTGCGGATTTTGGTTTTCTCGTAAATTGGGTTTTTGGGCCTGGCATGGTTTTATTCTTTGTGGAGAAGGGTTTGGTTTGGTTTGCATTGGACTACCTTAGTTAACCTCCACCCTCAACACAACACACCATCCCTCATTAAAATCCCACCTAACTTTCTCTCTCCTCATTACTCTTCCACTAATTCTCTCCATCTTCTTCTTCCTTCCTCCACCAACACCATAGGCAAGTGCACCTTGCCACCAAATAAGCACTCCATTTTATTTGTCCATTAGCTAGATTAGGCCATGGTGAACAACATTAGAACTTGGCATTTTGTGATTTGGAGCTTCTATTTTTCTAGATCTAAGTTTTAACCATTTTCAGAATTCCTTGGTTTTGATCTATTAAACTTTGATTTTTGCTTGATTTGAGGCTTCCATGTGGAAGAGAATTCAATTTTACACAAGTTGGAACTTTGAAAATCTAAATTTGGTTTTGTTTTGGCTAAGTTATGAAGATTGAAAATTTGGAGTTCTTGGGGTTTTCTCTCGGCCTGATGGAGAAGATGACTCTCGGCCAGCGCTCTTTAGCGCAAGGCCGAACTGCGCACCTTCCTCGGCCAGCGCTCTTTAGCGTTGGGCTGACCCGCGCTGGCGCTATTTAGCTCCAGCGCCTTCCTTCCATTGGCGCACTTGACCGCTGCGCAGCTCGCTCCCCAGCGCGCTTGACCTCAGCGCAACCCGACTCCCAGCGTGGCTTGGCTCCAGCGTAACTTGACTCCCAGCGCGGCTTGGCTCTAGCGCAATCCAACCCTAGCACGGTTCACCCCCTGCGCAGCTTGACCCAGCGCAACCCGCCCTCAGCGCAACCCGACCCAGCGCAAGCCGACCCTAGCGCAACCCGACCCCTGCGCAACCCACTTGCCCATGATAGTTTGGTTTTATTTCCTTGGACTTGGCTTCTCTTTTGTGGATTGGAGTTTTGAGATCTTGTTTCACACAACACGACTGTCTTGACCCAACACGACCTGGCACGATTTTCGGTGTTTTGCTTACGACTAGTACGGTCTTCGTGATTTCTGTGATTTATGATCCTAATACTTTTTGATCTTCTTAATAGTAACCCGATGGGGTGCGCTCTTAACTTGTAACCTGTGATTCATGATTTATCTTTGTACTGGACATCTTGATAGTGGCCCGTGGCGGCGCACTCCTGACTTGTAACTTGACTTGACTTGATGCTGTTGTGATGGCTAACTTGACTCATATAATCAACTCTGGCGCCGTGGGTGTTCATTCTTGCTGCTTTGTACAATCCACTTGTCTTGTCTCGCATCATGTCTAGGACGTGACTCCCTGGTTACCACGGTCAAGGATTCACACTGAATGTGGATTAGGCTAATTACTAGATCAAACTATAGTTCATGGAGAATTTCCAGTCACAGACGATCTCGTTATCTGGGCGCTTTAAATGGACTTGTAGCCTGCCGACGAGTATGGCACATTTCCAGCACACTGTCATGTGTTGCACCCTCTAAGTCACCTAAGGGTATATCGTCTCCTGGACGATGTACCCAACCATACTCTCAACCCGCGGAAGGATAACTGGATAGTCTGCAGGGCTTGGGACTGGGAGATTTTCATTTGCATCTTGTTAGTAATTAGGCTTGTGATAACCCTAGTTAGTTAAGTAGTAAGCCGTAGTATTTGCTTGGCCGCTTGTGAATGGATGGTGTCCAGCCTTGTCTAAGTCTCGTCTAGTCCCTGTACCTGGTACTCCTGTACATGATTGTTTTACTTATCTTTAACAATAAATGGGTAGAGACATAGTGCTATTCAGGCGAAGGGTTACAACCCTGGTCTTTATTTGGTTTACGGGTTGTAACCTGGCTCCCGGAATGGTTCCACGTCCCTAGTCGTTTATTGTCCTGTTGTACTCTTTATTACTTGTACTTTTCTTCTATTCCTTGTGTTCTGATATGCTGGCTTTTGTTCTTAATTTGTGGCCTCCTTGTGGCACTTGCTCTTTCTGGGGTTTGACCCAGCTGGTTTTGTGTGGCCAGATTTCGGAGCAGCACCCGAGGATCTACCGAACCTCCAGCCCAATGGTGACGACTAGAAGGAACCCGGGCTACGAGTGGGTTTTCCATTTTGCTTCGCTCACTACGTTGTTGTAACACCCACTTTTCTAAAATGAGGATAATTTTGAATATTTATAATTTTGATTAATCGATAATAAGATTTAACTAATGTTGTGATTTTTGGTAATTTTTTAATCAATTTAAAACTATTTAAAATATTGAATTATTATTTTGATGGTTAACTAGTTAATTTCTAGTTTTGCTAAGCTTAGAGACTAACCATGTGATTAGAATGACTATTTACAACTTTTTAGGCTAAGGATATTTTGGTTATTTTATGACTTTTGAATTATTTAGGATTTTGATTAATTGGTGAATTTTAGATTATTTTAATAATATTTAAATTGATGTATTATAATTTTGGTCATTTTTTATGTTTTAATATTTTGGGAAAATTTTATATTTTTAATATTGTTTTTATTGGATTTGTTCAGTCGGGTTTGAGTTTCGTCTCGTTCCGACTTGTATTGTGACCCGGGTAGCTTAAACTCCAGATGTGACCCAATATTAAGTTAAGCATGGCTCACAAGACCAAACATTTAAGTTAGTTAATTAAACTAATTTTTATCATGTTAGAATGGTTAAGTTAGAGACTCAAAACTAGATCATTTTGACCCCAAACTTGAACCTAGTCTAGACTTAACCATGTGAGACTAGAGAGGGGCAATTAGGACATTTTTTATTAGCCCTAATGGACTCTTTATGGCAGCCACCTTTAGGAGAGAATGATTCATTTCATTCATTACAATCTTGTCTCTTTTATTTTCCTTTTGTTCTTCTCCAATTTTAGAGAGCCTTCCCATTGATTTGATCTCCAAATCAAATCATTCCTTCACCAAACCTTCCCTCAATCATTTCCATTCTCCAAGGAAAGGGTGCTATCAAGGATTGGAAGAGGAGTGCAAGAAGGAGTGTCCACTTTGAGGGATCTTCGTATCGGAGCCGTGTCCTAAAAGATTTATTGGGATTCCACTCCCAATAGGTAAAATCTATCATCTAAATCGATTTTCTTTGCATATAAATTAGTTTTGAATCCATAGGATCCATCCTCATGCATGTGTCCCATTTAGATTCAAATTTGAGGCCATTTGGAGCTCTCTTGAGGATTTTAGATATGTGTCTTGTGTCCTACTTGATAGATCCCAAATTAGGACACCCCATGTGTATGTATGTATGATAATAGTTTAAATAGATATTTAAATTCAGTTTTATAATGGTTAGAGAGTGGATTGATCTTAGTTAGGATGGCTAGAATGAGTTTCATTTGGATACCTATGTTTGTATCCAAGTATCTTGGCCTATATGTGTTCTTTTGTCAAATTCGTCATAATATTCATCCACGTTTTTATTAACCAAAGCAACTTAGAAATGTCATAACTTTTCGCTTAGAACTCCGATTTATCTTCCGTTTTTTTAAAAGAACCGTATCGAAGTTAGCTTTCCAAATATATATTTTAATAAGCCAAATTCTTTCTGTAACTTTCTGTAGAATTATTTGAGTGTCAGCTATACGAAAGACAAACATGTTTCGGTATTTTTGCGATTTCAGGAGCTTTCGGATACGAAAATGTGATCCGTTTGAAGTTTCGGAAAGCTAACACGAAGGGCTACAACATACTTTAATTCTAGAATTTAGTAGAGGCTTAATTGGTACAGTATTGATTTTAAGTAGAAGAGTGACTATACGATATATGCATTTTGTGTAACTTATGAGCCTATATAGTATGGGTATTAAATGAATATAGAGTATGTAATACATGATATATTAGATAAATGAAATGATATATATATCCTCTTTATATTAATGTATATATATGGTTGAATGCAAGCATGTAGGAATACAATTAATGTAATGTATGTAAGCAATGCATAAATGCAAGAATGAAAGAAAGATATACAATGTATGCATGAAAGTATATAATGAATGCTAGATATAAATGCAAGGTATATATGTAATGATAGATATGAATGCATAATGTATAAATATTGAATGCAATATCAGATTTTATATGTAGACATAGAACCAATGCATAGCTGATATTTAGATTGAATGTTAGTTCATTTTAGGTTGTTCGAACACTGAACTATCCATGTAAGCATATATACCTTCCTTTTCCTATTGCTAAGCCAATTTCAGTTTTCAATATAGTGAAATGTCTATGAATGTAATGTTAACCTTCAATCCCTTAATTCGAAATGTTAGTTAATTTCAGTATTAGACAATGCATGAGTTGTATGCATATAGGATGTTGGCTTAATGGCAGATTTCAGATAACATGGTTCATTTTATGTGGTTAGTTACACCAGTTTATGGGATAGCTCACTTTAGTTTATATACAAATGTGGAACTAAACTGAGAATGAACTTCATCCTCTGCACAAGGACACCCCACTCTATGCCAACCACCATGCCATGTAACCCTTCTCTAAATGATTACTATAATGTATATAGATTTATGTAGAGTATAGATGCATGTTAGTTATAACTTAAATAGTCTCTACTCTAATGTATATAGATGTATACTTGTAGCCATGCATGTTAAGTATAATACATGTGTAATGTAGATGGGTTAGCTTTGTGCCATGTGTAGTGTAAACTCATAACTAGTGTTGATTTCTCTTTTCATGTACACCTCCATATTCACACACACACACACACATAGCTTTACATGTTAGTTCTTTTCTCTTATATATATATATATATATATATATATATATATATATATATATAAATATATATATATATATATATATATATATATATATATATATAATGTTGAATATGCATGAATGTGATGTATCTTGATATGTGACTTGTGTTGGCTTGTATAGCCTTGGATTTGTATGGTGTGTACTAGCTAGGGTAGACTGGTTAGGCCTAGTGAGACTTCATTGAGTCTAGGTTGACCCAGTTGACCTAGCTTTGACTAGATAGTTGACTAGAGTTGACCAAGTATTGACTTTAGCCTAGTTTGATCTAGACAGCATGTAGATGCATTGTAGCAGTCTATTTCCTTATTTTAGACATGTTGTAACTTGTGTTGCTCTGATTAGGAGACAGACACCTCTCCTCAGGCATTACACCCTCTTCGGACATTCAGTTATCAGGCGAGTACATTCTCTGACCGTTTCATACTTGCCAGGATTTATATTCTTTCTCTAGATTACCTTACTTGATGCTGACACGTTGGTAGCACGAATTGGTACTATATGGATCTTTTCATGAAATGTTATCCCCCTCGGGAGCATCGGATACTGCATGTTTTGTGCATTTTACGAATCATCACGTATCTCTATGCTTCCATTGATTCATGAATTGCTTGTGACACATGTACTCTCATGTTCACAGAGCCATCATGAATCACCTTCACGTATCACTCATTTTATGAGCCATGTGAAGTTTCATGAATCTTAACATAACTTGATCAGATCCTTGTGTATTGATTGGGGATGGGGGAGTAGAAATAGGCATGTGAATATTATCCAAGTAGCTGTAGTCATGAATCACTCTTAGCGGTAGTCATGAATCTCCTATGCCATTCACATGTTTATATTTTACTCTGACTCATTAGTCACTGCTAGTTCTCTATTTATAGTAGATATTTTCTTACAGTTATCTCCTTTACTTCATATATTCTCTTTCAGCGTTTCATGTATCTTACTCTATTGTATGCTTTATTTTTCCTAACTTGATATGAACTGCGTGAGATGTATTGTGCTCGCTCCTGTCCTGACTGGACCTATTGATAAATTTTACAGATAGCTTGGAGGTTGCCTGCTAGCCTAGAGGAGACACAGTAGAGGTTGTATAGATAGTTATTTTAGCTGTCTTGAGTTGTATTTACTTTATGGATTACTGTATTTGAGATGTTTTTTGGGTTTGTGTATCTTAGACACTTAGACTTCTATCTGCGGTATCTCTTTGTGGATTTCATATTTTATCTATATTTTATCATGCTCTACCTTAGATATGATTGAGACTGTATTTGCTATGTCACCTCCATTCGGAGTGTATATACTGTACAGGTACCTTTATATTGTTAGATATTTGACCTAGGACAACGTTCTACCGCCGACACTGCGGCGTAGGCTGGACGTACCCACTTCTCGTGCCCTTACTCTAGGGTGCGGGTCGTGACACGTTTTTAGTGGTGGCCCATGCAGGTCGAGTTTGTGTAGTGGTATTCGAACTAGAGTACCACTACAGCCTGCAGTAGGATTAGGATATATTTTGAAGGTACTCAATCATAGTTAGGATCCCTTGATAGATTCCTGTGACGACCCTTGAGAATCTTATTTTAACTTCGATTGAAAACTCTTTTTTCCTTGATTTGATTTATCTTTACTTTCTGTTGTTGAATTTGATTTTGATGGATTATTGTTGAATTTGAGTTTGTACTTATTGATTTTGATGGATGATTGCTGAATTTTGAATCTTGATGATAGCTGTTGCATCCGAGTTTGTATTTATATGATTTGATGGATTTTTGTTCATTTTTGAATCTTGATGTTCGTTGATAAATTTGATTTTGGGTATTCATTGTTGATTTAATTTAATTTTTGTCAAGATGGATTATATGGGCTAGGTCATCTAAGTTATGGAAATCTAGTCTTCTACAGTCACATTAGCCAGCATGGTGAGGACATATAGTCTGACTTGGATATATTTTTCGGGTGTGAGAATTTAAGATTTTCGCAGCCAAGCTAGCGGCATCGCAAAAATGTTAAATACCATGATTCTAGTGGTATGTGCCTAAGTCAAGGACTCTGTGATTATCGTAGCCTTGCTTACTAGTATGGCGAGGATTTAGAGTACCATGATTTTGGATAGACGCATATGATTATCAGATTGTACCTTAAATATTTTTGAACATGTTTTCTCTACTTTTGTTTCAGTCATTCAAAAAAAAAAAGAATTGTTGTTGTTTTGTTTTATTTCGCTTCTCATTGTTTAACTTAGGATTAGCTTTAGCTGCTTTTATAAACCTTGTGTAACTTTTTGCTATGGGTTTCTTCATAATACAACGAATTGATGATTTTTACTAGACCTTATCTTGGATTTGATAGTTTAGCTCTGGGTTTTAAAATGGTTCCTTCTTTTAAACAGATAAGCAGAACAGATTTTATTGTTATTTCCTTCTTGCTACTATTCTTGTATTAAATAATAATAATAATAAAACTGTCTTGATTTCGTCAATCACCTACTTTGCAATCTTGGTAGGAATCTAAATGTTAGTCTTAACGTAGAATTAATTTTTATATTGGGACATGAGAATATATATGAATATATATATAGCAGACACTTGCCTGATACGTATGCATGCTACACTTGATTTCCCACCTATCTAAATACATATTAATATGTTGTTGATGTTTAAATTGTCAAAATTCCAATATTTCTAGTTTTTTACTTTTCCAGTTTAAATTCGTAATTCAAATATAGGTTTCATGTTGTTAGTTTTGTTTACATCACTGCACGTGTATGTTATATACAGGGTTTCAAAATTTTTTTTTTTGGGAAATTGGTTGAGTTTATGTTTGAATTTGTCAAATCTAAGACTGTGCGCGTATTAACCCTTAATACTGAATTTTAATTGTTAGTTCAATTTGTTGTTTTAAATGTAATATTTTGAGCTATATACATTGTGGTATGTAGGGATATAAATTTAGGTTTCATATTCTTACATGTTAGGTTGTGATAAACGTTGGGTTGGTTTGATGTTCGAATTTCTCCAAAATCCTAAACTGAATACGTGTTAACATTTTTATATTTATTTCAAATGGTTAGTTCAATTTCATATTTAATATGTAATGTTAAACTGAACTGAATGATTGAACCCTTCATTTTAAGTTATAACCCCTGTACTCTTGACACTCTATACTAATGTAAACTAATGTTCACAACTGCCATGTAAACATATCCCTTCCTCTCTATGTTATGTTCATATATCTATATATATATATATATATATATATATATATATATATATATATATATATATATATATATATATATATATATATATATATATATATATATATATAGAGTTTATGCATACATGTTATAATGTATATATATACATAACTAAATCTCTACCTCTTTATATATATATATATATATATATATATATATATATATATATATATATATATATATATATATATGTATGTGGTTAGCCATGCATGTTATGAGTAAATAGGTTGTGTATTGTACATTGTTTAACCAATATGGCATGAGTAGTGTAACTTGATAGCCGTTGTTTTGAAACCCAAATCCTCCTATACTCTTTCATGTATATTCACATACACACATGCCTACTATCTAACCATATGAACATGTCCTCATACACCCATACACACACAAACTACATAACATTTACATAATGCTAGCTTTTCCCTCTCTAACGCTCTCTATATATATTGTGATTGGATTTCAATGCAATTGACTTTCATTCTTTAACTTTTGATTTTGATTTTTTCTTTAAATAGTACCCCTTTATAGATAATTGGTAGTTATCTTATTTTATTTTCTGATAAGTACCAGTTTTTATATAGGATGGTAGACTGCCTTACAGTTTTGATGATTTGTTATTTCTGTATCTTTTACAGTTTAACACCCCCGATTGCATGTATGTTTGATACCCTATGACCCTTTTGGTTAGCATGACTAGTATACTTAGATGAGACTTTCACTACCACCATATGCCATGACCCTGTATGCCATCCTTTTTAATCGTATGATTTAGGTAAGTTCTGAGACCATGATTGTTGGGGACGAGACTCTAGAAAAAGTACGACCATCTTAATTTCGAGGACGAAATTTTTCTAAGGAGGGTAGACTTGTAACACCCACTTTTCTAAAATGAGGATAATTTTGAACTTTTATAATTTTGATTAATCGATAATAAGATTTAACTCATGTTGTAATTTTTGGTAATTTTTTAATCAATTTAAAACTATTTAAAATATTGAATTATGATTTTGATGGTTAACTAGTTAATTCCTAGTTTTGCTAAGCTTAGATACTAACCTTGGGGACCTAACCATGTGATTAGAATGACTATTTACAACTTTTTATGCTAAGGGTATTTTGGTCATTTTGTGACTTTTGAATTATTTAGAATTTTGATTAATTGGTGAATTTGAGATTATTTTAATAATATTTAAATTGATATATTATGATTTTGGTCATTTTTTATATTTTAATATTTTGGGAAAATTTTATATTTTTAATATTGTTTTTATTGGATTTGTTTAGTCGGGTTTGAGTTTCATCTCGTTCCGACTTGTATTGTGACCCGGGTAGCTTAAACTCCAGATGGGACCCAATATTAAGTTAAGCATGGCTCACAAGACCCAACATTTAAGTTAGTTAATTAAACTAATTTTTATCATGTTAGAATGGTTAAGTTAGAGACTCAAAACTAGATCATTTTGACCCCAAACTTGAACCTAGTCTAGACTTAACCATAGGAGACTAGAGAGGGGCAATTAGGACATTTCCTATTAGCCCTAATGGACTCTTTATGACAGCCACCTTTAGGAGAGAATGATTCATTTCATTCATTACAATCTTGCCTCTTTTATTTTCCTTTTGTTCTTCCCCAATTTTAGAGAGCCTTCCCATTGATTTGATCTCCAAATCAAATCATTGCTTCACCAAACCTTTCCTCAATCATTCCCATTCTCCAAGGGAAGGGTGCTATCAAGGATTGGAAGAGGAGTGCAAGAAGGAATGTCCACTTTGAGGGATTTTCGTATCGGAGCCGTGTCCTAAAGAATTTTATTGGGATTCCACTCCCAATAGGTAAAACCCATCATCTAAATCGATTTCCTTTGCATATAAATTAGTTTTGAATCCGTAGGATCCATCCTCATGCATGTGTCCCATTTAGATTAAATTTGAGGCCATTTGGAGCTCTCTTGAGAATTTTAGATATGTGTCTTGTGTCCTACTTGATAGATCCCAAATTAGGACACCCCATGTGTATGTATGTATGATAATAGTTTAAATAGATATTTAAATTCAGTTTTATAATGGTTAGAGAGTGGATTGATCTTAGTTAGGATGTCTAGAATGAGTTTCATTTGGATACCTATGTTTGTATCCAAGTATCTTGGCCTATATGTGTTCTTTTGTCAAATTCGTCATAATATTCATCCACGTTTTTATTAACCAAAGCAACTTAGAAATGTCATAACGTTTAGCTTAGAACTCCGATTTATCTCCCATTTTTTTTAAAAAAACCGTATCGAAGTTAGCTTTCCAAACATATATATTAATAAGCCAAATTCTTTCTGTAAATTTCTGTAGAATTATTTGAGTATCAGCTGTACGAAAGACAAATGTGTTTCGGTATTTTTGCGATTTTGGGAGCTTCCGGACACGAAAATGCCATCCGTTTGAAGTTTCGAAAAGCTAACACGAAGGGCTACAACATACTTTAATTCTAGAATTTAGTAGAGGCCCAATTGGTACAGTATTGATTTTAGGTAGAAGAGTGACTATACGATATATGCATTTTGTGTAACTTTTGAGCATATGTAGTATGGGTATTAAATGAATATAGAGTATGTAATACATGATATGTTAGATAAATGAAATGATATATATATCCTCTTTATATTAATGTATATATATGGTTGAATACAAGCATGTAGGAATACAATTAATGTAATGTATGTAAGCAATGCATAAATGCAAGAATGAAAGAAAGATATACAATGTATGCATGAAAGTATATAATGAATGCTAGATATAAATGCAAGGTATATATGTAATGATAGATATGAATGCATAATGTATAAATATTGAATGCAATATCAGATTTTATATGTAGACATAGAACCAATGCATAGCAGATATTTAGATTGAATGTTAGTTCATTTTAGGTTGTTCGAACACTGAACTGTCCATGTAAGCATATATACCTTCCTTTTCCTATTGCCAAGCCAATTTCAGTTTTCAATATAGTGGAATGTCTATGAATGTAATGTTAACCTTCAACCCCTTAATTCGAAATGTTAGTTAATTTCAGTATTAGACAATGCATGAGCTGTATGCATATGGGATGTTGGCTTAATGGCAGATTTCAGATAACATGGTTCATTTTATGTGGTTAGTTACACCAGTTTATGGGATAGTTCACTTTAGTTTATATACAAATGTGGAACTAAACTGAGAATGAACTTCACCCTCTGCACAAGGACACCCCACTCTATGCCAACCACCATGCCATGTAACCCTTCTCTAAATGATTGCTATAATGTATATAGATTTATGTAGAGTATAGATGCATGTTAGTTATAACTTAAATAGTCTCTACTCTAATGTATATAGATATATACTTGTAGCCATGCATGTTAAGTATAATACATGTATAATGTAGATGGGTTAGCTTTGTGCCATGTGTAGTGTAAACTCATAACTAGTGTTGATTTCTCTTTTCATGTACACCTCCATGTTCACACACACACACATAGCTTTACATGTTAGTTCTTTTCTCTTATATATATATATATATATATATATATATATATATATATATATATATATATATAATGTTGAATATGTATGAATGTGATGTATCTTGATATGTGACTTGTGTTGGCTTGTATAGCCTTGGATTTGTATAGTGTGTACTAGCTAGGGTAGACTGGTTAGGCCTAGTGAGACTTCATTGAGTCTAGGTTGACCCAGTTGACCTAGCTTTGACTAGATAGTTGACTAGAGTTGACCAAGTGTTGACTTTAGCCTAGTTTGACCTAGACAGCATGTAGATGCATTGTAGCAGTCTATTTCCTTATTTTAGACATGTTGTAACTTGTGTTGCTCTGATTAGGAGACAGACACCTCTCCTCAGGCAGTACACCCTCTTCGGACATTCAGTTATCAGGCGAGTACATTCTCTGACCGTTTCATACTTGCCAGAATTTATATTCTTGCTCTAGATTACCTTACTTGATGCTGACACATTGGTAGCACGAATTGGTACTATATGGATCTTTTCATGAGATGTTATCCCCCTTGGGAGCATCGGATACTGCATGTTTTGTGCGTTTCACGAATTATCACGTATTTCTATGCTTCCATTGATTCATGAATCACTTGTGACACATGTACTCTCATGTTCACAGAGCCATCATGAATCACCTTCACGTATCACTTATTTTATGAGCCATGTGAAGTTTCACGAAACTTAACATAACTTGAACAGATCCTTGTGTATTGATTGGGGATGGAGGAGTAGAAATAGGCATGTGAATATTATCCCAGTAGCTGTAGTCATGAATCACTCTTAGCTGTAGTCATGAATCTCCTATGCCATTCACATGTTTATATTTCACTCTGACTCACTAGTCACTGCTAGTTCTCTATTTATAGTAGATATTTTCTTACAGTTATCTCCTTTACTTCATATATTCTCTTTCAGCGTTTCATGTATCTTACTCTATTGCATGCTTTATTTTTCCTAACTTGATATGAACTGCGTGAGATGTATTGTGCTCGCTCCTGTCCTGACTAGACCTGTTGATAAATTTTACAAATAGCTTGGAGGTTGCCTGCTAGCCTAGAGGAGACACAGTAGAGGTTGTATAGATAGTTATTTTAGTTGTCTTGAGTTATATTTACTTTATGGATTACTGTATTTGAGATATTTTCTGGGTTTGTGTATCTTAGACACTTAGACTTCTATCTGCGGTATCTCTTTGTGGATTTCATATTTTATCTATATTTTATCATGCTCTACCTTAGATGTGATTGAGACTGTATTTGCTATGTCACCTCTATTCGGAGTGTATATACTGTACAGGTACCTTTATATTGTTAGATATTTGACCTAGGATAGCGTTCTACCACCGACACTGCGGCGTAGGCTGGACGTACCCACTTCTCGTGTCCTTACTCTAGGGTGTGGGTCGTGACAGTTGTAAAATTATTCTTTTGAGGCGTTTAGCCAACGAACACCTGTTAGCTCGATGCATATTTACTTACTGTCTGCCTACGGGCTGTAAACATGATTAACAAATCCTAGGGTTGATCATGTATGATTTAACTCTTGCTAGTCCTCGCATTTTGTATGACTAGCTTCATGATCAGCTGAATATGTAATATTTAGGACGCCTTTTATTGTATATTTGGTGGTCTAACATCTTGTAACTATATTACTTGCTTGAGATTGAGACAATAGGCTTGACCTTAAGAGACCGTTGACTTGTAGTAAACCCTCATGTCTAGACAGCCGTGACCGTATAGCGAGGTAGATTCCATTTCAATATACGTAGCTGGCTATGTACGCCCCCGCTCTCCAGTATTCTGGTTCTGGGGCGTTATATGGTTTAAGTGGTGGCCCATGCAGGTCATGTAAATCAAGATATGTGAGGTTTTACCGGATAGATGTCTCAATCAGTACTCGTCCTTGATCTCTGTTCATATCCTCCGAATCTCTGGATTCTTGCCCTGATCATGTGCTTGTATCGTTGATCTGTCTTGGTCCTTCCTTATTGTTCCCTATGTCGTCTTCTTCAGCGGCACTGTACCTGACCCTGCCGATCAGCGAGGTGGAGCACTTCCCGTGGACCAGCAGCAACTCGGAGATCAAGCCCAGCATTCCGGAGTAGCCTCCAGAGTTGTACCTACTGGAGGAGAGCCCCCAGTTCAGCCCGTTCGACCTGCCGAGCCTGATGATGACACCTTGGTAGGTCTCATCAGGACCTTGATAGCTTCCCAGGATCGTAGAGGAGACGCCTTGTACCAGGCAGTGGCAGATGCTTTGACCAGAGGCGGTCATCCAGGGAACAGCACGGCTAACAGCTTCAAGCACTTGAACCCTCCATTCTTCGACGGTAGCGAAGATGCGATTGCCGCGGACGCTTGGCTTCAGGCTACCGAGGTGGTTCTGGAAGCAGCTAGGACACCTGAGAATGAGAAGGTGGCGGTGGTATGCCTACAGTTGCTAGACTTAGCTCGCAGTTGGTGGGCGGCACAGGCCGTGGGATTAGCGGCGTCGGTTACTTGGACGGTGTTTAAAGAAAGATTCCAGACGAAGTATTTCGATGCTGTAGCTCAGTACGACCTGCAGACGAGGTTTACCAACTTGAAGTAAGGAGGCAGAACGGTCGACGGTTATGCATCTGAGTTTTTTAGACTCAGTAGGTTTGCCCCCACCTTGGTGGCAACCGAGTTTGATAGGGTCCAACGGTTCCAGCAGGGGCTGCATTTGGAGATCTTGTTGGCAGTTGAGCAGTTCGAGCACCAGACGTTCGATGCAGTATTGAGGACAGCTAGGAGGCACGAGTACACCTCCCAGAGGATCGTGGATAGGACCGGAGGTAGGAAGCGGTCCCACATTCAGATGCACCAATCATCAGCTCCAGCCCCGGCAGCAAGGGGTTTGACCATTGGAACTCCGAGGCGGGCGACCTCAGTAACGTCGGTTCAGCATTCAACCCCGATGTACCCGCAGCAGCAGAAGCAGAAGCAGACTTTTGCGAAGGGATGTTCTCATTGCGGGAAGCCAGGGCACGTGGTGGCAGATTGTCGCAGGGCGCAGGGATTGTGCTTGGCTTGTGGAGCGGCAGATCACAAGATAGGAGCCTGCCCGAATAGGGGTAGTTCGTCCTCTTCCAACCTAACCAGCCCGTCGGTTAGGGGACCAGCACCTATGCAGCAGCAGTATCCAAGGCCATTGTTGCCTCAGGCCCAGGCATTACAGCAGCAGAACCAGCAGCAGTACGTCCAGACTCAAGTGCAGAGCAGACAGAGAGGTTTCCAGCAGAGAGGACCCACAACCAGAGGACAAGGTCAGGCAATGATGATGGCTATGGAAGAAGAGGTTGCACCTGGTGAGGTAGTGGCAGGTACTATTCTCGTCAACTCCTCTCCAGCATCAGTATTATTTGATTCTGGTGCATCGCATTTATTCATGTCCGCACGATTCGCAACACAGATAGGATTGGAGCCTGAGTCATTATCAGTGAGGCTCAATATACTTACTGGTAATGGTCTTGTGGGAGTAGATCGAGTGTTTTTCTCGTGTCGGATCATAGTTAGCGGTAGAGAGTTCCCCGCTAGGTTTATAGAGTTCCCTTTGGCAGACTATGATGTAGTCTTAGGCATAGATTGGTTGAGGAACCAGTATGCTAGGATAGACTGCCATATTGGCAGGATTGTCTTTAGTATTCCAGGAGAGCCAGAGTTTTCATTTTCCAGAGGCGCAGTGGAGCCATCTTCCCCAGTATTGCGGATGGCAGTAGCAGCAGTACAGTTGCCCCGGATAGTTGAAGAGTTTTCAGATGTCTTTCCAGAGGAACTTCCAGGAATGCCGCCAGAGAGAGAGATTGAGTTCACTATAGACTTGATCCCCGGGACGGCACCAGTATCAGAGCGAGTCTACAGGATGGCGCCTTCAGAGTTGGAGATTTTGTACAAGATGATTGAAGAACTCAGGACCAAGGGATTCATCCGTGTAAGTGGATCGCCTTGGGGAGCCCCGATGCTTCTTGTGAAAAAGAAGGATGGTACGTCCAGATTATGTGTAGATTATCGTACCTTGAACTCAGTGACAATCAAGAACAGATACCCTCTCCCGAGGATAGATGACTTGTTTGATCAACTCAAGGGGGCTTCAGTGTTTTCGAAGATAGACTTGCGGTCAAGATACCACCAGATCAGAGTCAGAGAGAAGGACATCCCGAAGACAGCTTTCCGATCTAGATATGGACATTGGGAGTTCCTTGTTATGCCATTCGGAGCAACCAATGCGCCAGCCGTATTCATGGACCTCATGAATCGTATTTTCATGCCTTACTTGGATCAATTTATGATCGTGTTCCTAGATGACATCCTGGTCTACAGCAAGAGCGAAGCAGAGCACGAGCAGCATCTCAGAATCGTCCTTCAGATGCTTAGAGAGCATCAGTTGTACGCCAAGTTTAGTAAATGCGAGTTCTGGCTCGATCGTATTTCGTACTTGGGTCACATTATTACCCGAGGAGGAGTGGAAGTGGATCCTCCGAAGATTGTGGCTATCGAGACATGGCCAGTACTTAGCTCAGTGGCAGAGGTTCGCAGCTTCCTTGGATTAGCCGGCTACTACCGGCAATTCGTTTCAGATTTTGTAAGGATTTTGGCGCCGATGACCCAGTTGACCCGCAAGGATGTGCCGTTCATATGGACAGCAGAGTGCCAGGAATCATTTGAGAAGTTGAAGCGAGGTTTGGTAACGGCTCCCATTCTCACCCTTCCAGATAGGACCGGAGGATTCACAGTTTATTGCGACGCTTCAGGCAGAGGATTGGGGTGTGTCTTGATGCAGCATGGGAAGGTAATATCTTATGCATCACGTCAACTTCGTGATCATGAGAAGAATTACCCGACCCACGATTTGGAACTTATGACAGTAGTGTTTGCGCTTAAGCTTTGGCGGCACTACTTGTATGGAGATAGAGTGGAGATATTTACTGATCACAAGAGCCTGAAGTTTGTTTTCACCCAGAAGGACCTTAACATGCGGCAGAGAAGATAGCTCGAGCTACTGGTGGACTATAATATGGACTTACAGTATCACCCAGGGAAGGCCAACGTTGTAGCAGATACGTTGAGCAGGAGAGCCGGAGTTTACTTCCTAACAGCGCAACCAGAGTTATTGGCAGATCTTCAGAATATAGGAATTGAAGTGGTTCTTCCTACCAACGTGACGTTGATGGCCAGTCTACAGGTTGAGTCCAGCATAGTTGAGAGGATCCGGATGGCGCAGTCTACAGATTCTAAAATTCAGCGACTCAGAGCAGAGTGTGAGGCAGGAAGAAGGCCAGAGTTGTGCATTCATAAAGATGGTACACTTCGACATGGCACTCGTCTTTGTATACCTAGTGGAGATATCAGACAGGAAGACATGGCAGAAGCTCACAGTTCACAGTATTCTATTCATCCCGGTGGCATGAAGATGTATAGAGATATTCGTCAGCATTTTTGGTGGAATGGCATGAAGAGGAAGATAGCCCGGTTTGTCTCTCGGTGTTTGGTTTGCCAACAGGTTAAAGCGGAACATCAGAGGCCCTCTGGACTTCTTCAGCCCTTGTCGATTCCAGAATGGAAGTGGGTGCATGTGACCATGGATTTTGTGACTGGATTGCCTAGATCTCTAGCTGGTCGAGATACTATTTGGGTCATAGTTGACAGGCTCACGAAGGTGGCTCATTTTCTCCCATTCAGAGTTGGTCAGTCGACGGCTCAGTTGGCAGAGATGTACCTCAGGCAGATTGTCAGGCTTCACGGTGTGCCTGTCAGTATCACCTCGGACCGAGATTCAAGGTTTACATCACACTTTTGGCGCAGCTTGCAAGAGAGTTTGGATACTCACCTTCAGTTTAGCTCTGCTTATCACCTGCAGACAGATGGCCAGTCGGAACGCACGATCCAGACTCTTGAAGATATGTTGAGATCTTGTACCCTTGACTTCGGTGGTTCATGGAACGATCACCTACACCTGGTGGAATTTTTGTACAACAATAGTTTCCAGGCCAGTATTCAGATGGCCCCGTTCGAGGCACTGTATGGTAGGAAGTGCAGATCTCCGTTAGCCTGGGATGATGTTGGAGAGAGGCAGATGCTCGGTCCAGAAATGATTGCCCAGACAGTTGAAGTGGTCAGAAGAGTTAGAGATCGCCTTCGAGTAGCCCAAGATCGCCAGCGACATTGGGTCGATGCTCATCGGCGTCCCTTAGAGTTTGCTATCGACGACCATGTATTCCTTAGGATCTCGCCTAACCGCGGCGTCATTCGCTTTGGCGTACGGGGAAAGCTTAGTCCTAGGTATATAGGGACGTTCGATATCCTGGAATGAGTAGGAGATGTATCCTATCGTCTCGCTCTTCCGCCGTCGCTAAGTGAGGTACATGATGTATTCCATGTGTCCCAATTACGACGGTACATCCCAGATCCGAGCCATATCCTGGACCATTCGGAATTGGTTGTTGGTACCAACCTTTTGTATAAGGAGAGGCCCGTGTCTATATTGGACCGGAGAGAAAAGATACTCAAGAACAAGACTATTAGCTTAGTCCGTGTTGCTTGGGGTCATCACTCTCTAGGTGAGTCAACGTGGGAGCGTGAGGACGACATCCGATCGCGATATCCCGACTTGTTTGACTCGTAAGGTATAATGTCTTCCTTATGCCTTATGCTTTCCATCCCTTGCTTGCATGTATGATTGTTTGATTGTTTACTTTGTGTAGCTTATTTGTGGATAGTATAGTTGGCTCTTACATCTCTAAGCATCTTGATTTCAATTCCGAGGACGGAATTCTTTTAAGGTGGGTAGAGTTGTAACGTCCGTATTTCGGAATACGTATTTTAATTAGGCTTATATGTATTTCGGACCTGTATTTTATTTTTTCGGATTTTGGCCTGTAATTGTATTTTGGCTCGACTTGCGGATTTTGGTTTTCTCGTAAATTGGGTTTTTGGGCCTGGCATGGTTTTATTCTTTGTGGAGAAGGGTTTGGTTTGGTTTGCATTGGACTACCTTAGTTAACCTCCACCCTCAACACAACACACCATCCTTCATTAAAACCCCACCTATCTTTCTCTCTCCTCATTACTCTTCCATTAATTCTTTCCATCTTCTTCTTCCTTCCTCCACCAACACCATAGACAAGTGCACCTTGCCACCAAATAAGCACCCCATTTTATTTGTCCATTAGCTAGATTAGGCCATGGTGAACAACATTAGAACTTGGCATTTTGTGATTTGGAGCTTCTATTTTTCTAGATCTAAGTTTTAACCATTTTTGGAATTCCTTGGTTTTGATCTATTAAACTATGATTTTTGCTTGATTTGAGGCTTCCATGTGGAAGAGAATTCAATTTTACACAAGTTGGAACTTTGAAAATCTAAATTTGGTTTTGTTTTGGCTAAGTTATGAAGATTGGAAATTTGGAGTTCTTAGGGTTTTCTCTCGGCCTGATGGAGAAGATGACTCTCGGCCAGCGCTCTTTAGCGCAAGGCCGAACTGCGCACCTTCCTCGGCCAGCACTCTTTAGTGCTGGGCTGACCCGCGCTGGCGCTATTTAGGTTCAGCGCCTTCCTTCCATTGGCGCACTTGACCGCTGCGCAGCTCGCTCCCCAGCGCGCTTGACCTCAGCGCAACCCGACTCCCAGTGCGGCTTGGCTCCAGCACAACCCAACCCTCAGCGCAGCTCGACTCCCAGCGCGGCTTGGCTCCGGCGCAACTCGACTCCCAGCGCGGCTTGGCTCCAGCGCAACCCAACCCTAGCGCAGTTCACCCCCTGCGCAGCTAGACCCAGCGCAACTCGCCCTCAGCTCAACCCGACCCAGCACAAGTCGACCCTAGCGTAACCCGACCCCTGCGCAACCCACTTGCCTATGATGGTTTGGTTTTATTTCCTTGGACTTGGCTTCTCTTTTGTGGATTGGAGTTTTGAGATCTTGTTTCACACAACACGACTGTCTTGACCCAATACGACCTGGCACGGTTTTTGGTGTTTTGCTGACGACTAGTACGGTCTTCGTGATTTCTGTGATTTATGATCCTAATACTTTTTTGATTTTCTTAATAGTAACCCGATGGGATGCGCTCTTAACTTGTAACCTGTGATTCATGATTTATCTTTGTACTGGACATCTTGATAGTGGCCCGTGGCGGCGCACTCCTGACTTGTAACTTGACTTGACTTGATGCTGTTGTGATGGCTAACTTGACTCATATAATCAACTCTGACGCCGTGGGTGTTCATTCTTGCTGCATTGTGCAATCCACTTGTCTTGTCTCGCATCATGTCTAGGACGTGACTCCCTGGTTACCACGGTCAGGGATTCACACTGAATATGGATTAGGCTAATTACTAGATCAAACTATAGTTCATGGAGAATTTTCAGTCACAGGTGATCTCGTTATCTGGGCGCTTTAAATGGACTTGTAGCCTGCCGACGAGTAGGGCACATTTCCAGCACACTGTCATGTGTTGCACCCTCTAAGTCACCTAAGGGTATATCGTCTCCTGGACGATGTACCCAACCATACTCTCAACCCGCAGAAGGATAACTGGAAAGTCTGCAGGGCTTGGGACTGGGAGATTTTTATTTGCATCTTGTTAGTAATTAGGCTTGTGATAACCCTAGTTAGTTAAGTAGTAAGCCGTAGTATTTACTTGGCCGCTTGCGAATGGATGGTGTCCAGCCTTGTCTAAGTCTCGTCTAGTCCCTATACCTGGTACTCCTGTACATGATTGTTTTACTTATCTTTAACAATAAATGGGTAGAGACATAGTGCTATTCAGGCGAAGGGTTACAACCCCGGTCCTTGTTTGGTTTACGGGTTATAACCTGGCTCCCGGAATGGTTCCACGTCCCTAGTCGTTTTTTGTCTTGTTGTACTCTTTATTACTTGTACTTTTCTTCTATTTCTTGTGTTCTGATATGCTGGCTTTTGTTCTTATTTCGTGGCCTCCTTGTGGCACTTGCTCTTTCTGGGGTTTGACCCAGCTGGTTTTGTGTGGCTAGATTTCGGAGCAGCACCCGAAGATCTACCGAACCTCCAGCCCAATGGTGGCGACTAGAAGGAACCCGGGCTACGGGTGGGTTTTCCATTTTGCTTCGCTCACTACGTTGTAAAATTATTCTTTTGAGGCGTTTAGCCAACGAGCACCTATTAGCTCGATGCATATTTACTTACTGTCTGCCTACGGGCTGTAAACATGATTAACAAATCCTAGGGTTGATCATGTATGATTTAACTCTTGCTAGTCCTCGTATTTTGTATGACTAGCTTCATGATCAGCTGAATATGTAATATTTGGGACGCCTTTTATTGTATATTTGGTGGTCTAACATCTTGTAACTATATTACTTGCTTGAGATTGAGACAATAGGCTTGACCTTAAGAGACCGTTGGCTTGTAGTAAACCCTCATGTCTAGACAGCCGTGACCGTATAGCGAGGTGGATTCCATTTCAATATACGTAGCTGGCTATGTACGCCCCCGCTCTCCAGTATTCTGGTTCTGGGGCGTTACAAAGTTTTTATTCCAAAAATATTATTATCTATGTTTACAATTAAAATTGTTCACTAAATTTAATGTGGATAGTTAGGAAGTTGTTACTTGCTCTTCCCAATTATTATAAAATTCGTGCAAGAAACGTGTATTTATACTAGTATATATAGAGAGAGAGGTATAGGGCGAGAGAGAGGCAGAGGCTACACAAGGGTACGACCAGAGTGTAGCCCAACCTAAAATTTTGGAAATCTATTTTTTCTGAAATGTCTACTTAGTCATGTTTAATTTATTCTCTATTGGACCATTCGGTCACTGTCAACTTGATTTCGATAATTAACATAAACTTTGAGTCGATATATGAAATACAACACTACAGAAGGATGTATTAAATCAATTCAGAAGCGGTGAATCAGTCGAATCATATTTTATTCTGTATTTTTTATTCATTAAGTTTAGAATTTTTGTGAGTCGGATCACATTGGTAATTAGTCGTAACTCCGCTCAAATAAATCCTATCCAATTATTCCAAAATGATTCTACCCAAATACCAATTTTTTTCTTCAACCAAAATATGCCCCTAACATTCTGGAATTCAGGAAACCGAACTCAGACCGAACACAGTGCTCCTGAAAACCCTTCTGGTCAGAATGAGCCACATATTCTTTTAGCACCCATCGTTCAAAATTTAGAACGTTAGGGCATCCGAGTTCTGCCCGAACTCTATCCCAAAAGATGTTATAAATAGAGAAGAAACTTTCCATTTCAATAATGAATTCATTCTTTCTTCTTCTCTATCTTATACAAGCTAGTCAATCTTTAAATTTTCAAGACAACTATTCTTCTAAGTGTCGATGTGTTTTCGATTAGAAGTGATCGAGTTGTAACAAGCTCGACGTACTAAAGCTAATTTGTTTAGAGTTGAAATCGTCGTACCATTCGGATAAAAGTACGATGTTGTAAGAAGTCGACGTGCCCTTCGGATAAAAGCACGAGGTTGTAAGAAGTCGACGTGCCATTCGAATAAAAACACGTGGTGGAACTGTTATTTCACAAATAGTGGATTAAATTCGAACAGGAGTTCTCGAACCTGGACTAGTCCTCGCAGATGGATACCAAGATAAAATTTTTGGTGTTTTGAGTTTGCTCTCTATAACTCTTGTCTTTATTATACACATAAGTTAAACACTGCCTTCTCATTATTGGAATCCAGTCTGGATTTGGTAAGAGCAAATTTTGGAGCCCAAATATGGTAAAAGATTTAATTTGATATAACTTGGAAATCTACATTAAATATCTGATTTAATTAGATTGACAAATTTGTATCAAATATTTAATTTGACCATATTTGGACGTCCATAATTGATGATGGGATATAATCTACACCGTTGGTTGTTTGTGGACGGCCAGCTATGTTGGTAGACTACTTTTAGGGTTTTATAACCCTAAAATTAGGTTTCTCATCTTATTTATATGATGTGAGGGTGGAAGCACAAAACAAGGCACAAAAGTAGAGAATCGAAGTGCTCGTCTACAAGAAAATCTAATAGAAAGTCTGTACTTTGCTCTTAGGACTTCGTCATCCAAGACAGAAAGAAGAAGAAGATCTAATCGAGGAGTCGTCAACTTTGCTATGGGTTAGTGAGTGATCTAAATTGTAATCTTTTGTTTTTTTTTCTTGAGAGTGGTAGGAGGGTTGAATCTATTAGGGTAAAGGGTTCAACGTGAGCTCTGTTAATCTTGTAATTTTATCTGAGTTATTAAAGGTTGAGATTTGTCCAGGTGACGTACGTCACCGCCATATACTTGTCTTCATCTTGTTCTTGGTGTCCGTTAGACGGGGGTTGGTTTTGATCAGGTGGGTTGGCAAACGCTTTCGCATGCACCCAACAATTGGTATCAGAGCGAAGTTCGTTCGTTCTGGTCTGATACCAACAATTGGTATCAGATCTTTGGAGGTTTTGGCAACCATATCTACGGAGTAGATGAACAGTCGTATGATCACCCTCACAGGAGAAATTAGGCGATTTAGAAGCCAAAAATGGAGGATCTACTTCGGTACAAGGACTTACATGGTCTGTTGGAAGGCGATAGCGCAAAGCCAGCGGACAAAGTTGCTGAAGACTAGAAATGACTGGATCGGAAGGCCGTTGGATTCATCCGCTAATGACACGTATGTCCATGGAGAGCTCGACAAAAATATTGCGGGAGAAGCTGCATTCGTTGTACAAAAGGAAGACGGCTGGCAATAAGGCGTTCCTTATTCGCCAACTCGTCAACTCGAAGTATACGGGGGGTGCCCCAGTAGCACAAAATCTGAACGAGGTTAAGGATATCATCAATCAGTTGTATGCGATAAAGATGGTGATTGATGATAAGCTTCTGGTCCAACTGCTTTTGAGTTCTCTGTTGGAATGCTGGGAGACGTTGGTGGTGTCGGTGAGCAACTCCGTGCCTGATGGATTTGTCACGATGGAGGCAATCAAAAGTATCTTGTTGAATTAGGATATCCAACGCAAGCAAGTGAAATTATCGCAGGAGTCCGCTCTGGTGGTTTCCTACGGACAGGAAAGACCCAAGTCACAGGCGAGGACAAAGAAGAGTTTGCAGGATCTTACGATTGTAGACTGCAAGGAGGGCTATTATCACTGTGGCGAAAGGGATCATATCAAGAGGAGCTGCATGAAGCTCAAAGATGAGATGGCCAAAGGCAAGGACGATCAAGATGATCTCACAGCGTTTGGAGATATCATCATCGCAGCGACTGACATAGAGAAATCTTCTGGCATGTATAATGATGACGACTGGGTTATGGATACGGGGGCGTCGTATCATTCCACGCCACATAGCAGGATCTTCACGTCATATCGCGACAGCAGGTTTGGACGTATGAAGATGGGCGATAAGAGGACGGCTGTAGTTGTAGGCATCGGTGATGTGCACTTGACGATATAATTTGGTGAGAAACTAGTCCTCAAGGGTGTGCGACATATACCGAGTTTGCGCTATAACTTGGTTTCGGTAGGAAGGCTGGCAGATCATGGCTTTCGTAGTCTGCTTGGGGACAAAGATAGTATGCTTGCGAAGGGTTCCCAACAGTTGGCTAGGAGAGATTTGTATTGTGGCATGTACAGGCTCAAGCCGCTGAGCTGTACAGGAAGACCATGGACACTGGATAGAGGCTCGAGGGATATTCGATAGGAGGTGGATCGTTGAGAACCTCCTGAGGAGGGGCTTCTAGACTTTTGAGGGATACGAAGGATTCGGTTCGTCGATACAAAGTGACGGATGGTGAAGAGTCAAAGATTGAGGGTCAGTCTGTCGGTCCCATGACAGCTGGTCGATCTCCATGTGGGGGTTATTCTACAGATCCAGTTTTGGCGACAGGTGGTTTGCGAAAGCTTCACAGAGCGACATAGGTGTAACGCTCAAGTCCTAAAATACGTAGTACTAGGAGAACGTATACATGCCAACTACTTATCGAGAGGACTCCAGCCAGCTCTAGTACGTATAAGCTATCTGGTTATTCTAAATCAACTATATCTCAATCCACTAAATAATGATAAAATAACGAATCAAGTGCACTAAGGTTGATCAGACCGACATATATTGATTCTAGAATATATAAATATATTAGAGTGGATTCCCAATAACACATTTATCATGAACAAGCTAGAAAAAAGTAGAAGCTTGTAAAAGACTAGGCTATAGTAACAACGAGAATCAATTATAGGACAAAATATAAATAAGGAAGAGAATAATAAAACATCAACTAGATATACCTGCAGTCGAGGTATAGTAACCATCCTCCATTAACGTATCGTACCTTCATCTAATACCTGAAAAGATTACTATGTCCTCTTGGGACTAGCAAGATACATATAACGTGCCACTAATAACAGTATATAACATGCAGTGGAAGGATAATAAAATAAAGACAGAGTAAATGCACAAGTGATGATACAGGCATAAGTGTAGTGCTACTAGACGTGGCTACAAAGTGAAGTCAAGTAAAACCGCAGCGCAGCACTGTAGAAGCATGGAAAAGAGGATATTGCTTTTAGTCCCACATCGGAAAGGGGAAAAAGAAAGGGCTCATTCCATTCTATATATAAAGCCCCCTTGCCTCCTTTGAAAATGGCACCAAAATAAAAAGAAGAAACGAAAAGGGAGCCCGTGTACAGGGAGCCCGTTCGAGCTACAAAATATTGTAACAATTCTTCCTCTTCGTCTGGATCGGCTACAAGTTCTTCACTTGCCATCTTGGCAAGGATAAAGTTGGATCCTGAGTACTATGCACCTTCACGGGCTAGTACGAAGAAATTCAAGGCAGTAACTTGGACTCTTCTTACTACGTACCTTCGGGTGCTAAGTCGAAGAAGTCTAGGGCAGTGTGGGCTCATCAAGCCCAGTCAACTGTCCAATCTGCTGACCGTCAGCGGGTACCGTTAACTGTTAGACGGGCCCCTGATGGAAAGTTGTACAGAACCTCCCGTGTCCAGTCCTCTGCGACAAACGGACAGGGTAGGTCCCAAAAGTCTTCCTACAATGATCGAGAGTAAGTGCTTTTACTAGCCTCAGATCAGGGAGCAAATATGCCCAAAAGTCTTCCTACAACGATCGAGAGCAAGTGCTTTTACTAGCCTCAGATCAGGGAACAAATATGCCCAAAAGTCTCCCTACAACAATCGAGAGCAAGTGCTTTTACTAGCCTCAGATCAGGGAGCAAATATGATACCTACGCACCCGGGTACTCGAGATACCCGGGCCCACAAAATGGCTGCAAAGGCAGATCAATCTGCTCTTGACTTGCAAGAGGTGGTCATTCACAAACACAAGGAGAGGGAAGCAACCTTGGCGTGCGATGAGCCCTTTCCAGGATATCACTGCACCCAAGTTGCCATCAACTACTGCTGCCACAAGACAGTGGCTCCACCACCAAGGCAGTCTGTGTTCCAGCGACCGCAACCTGCTGCACCTTTTCGACATCATCTCGGAAGCATGATGCCAATTGAAGACTTCGTAATGGCCTACTCTCAACTAGACGTATTACTCAGATGTCTCAGTTAGGCGCATTGTCTCAGCCCGGCGCATCACAATCTTTTGAGGGAGTTCATCATCAAATCTTCTTCGAACAAGGAGATCCATAATCCGCAGTGCCAGCACTCGCCAAGGAGGAGGATCGGTCAAATTCATCTTCATTGAGAAGTCAAAAGAGAGACAAACAAAATTCTCTCAAAATCGTTGCTGACCGCATAGGTGTTATACCGCTAAGTTGATCCAGGCTGCAGAAGGAAGAGCCGCATGAGCCTTATGAGGCTAAGTTGATCTAGGCCGCAGAAGCAAGGCTCTTGGAGACCTCAAGCGGCCAAGTGGACTCGAGCCGTAGAAGCAAGGCTCCTGGAGACCCCATGCGGCTAAGTGGACTCGAGCCGCAGAAGCGAGGCTCCCGAAGACCCCATGGGGCCAAGTGGCCTCGAGCCGCAAAAATAAGGCTCTTGGAGATCCCATGCGGCCAAGTGGACTCGAGCCGCAGAAGCAAGGCTCCTGGAGACCTCATGCGGCTAAGTGGACTCGAGCCGCAGAAGGAATGCTCCCGAAGATCCCATGCGGCCAAGTGGAGCCGAGTCACAAAAGCAAGGCTCCTGGAGACCTCATGCGGCTAAGTGGACTCGAGCCGCATAAGCAAGGCTTTCAAAGATCCTATGCAGCCAAGTGAAACCAAGCCGCAGAAGGAATGTTCCCGAAGATCCCATGCGGCCAAGTAGAGCCGAGCCGCAGAAGAAAGGCTCCTAAGGCCACTATACGGCCAAAACGATTCAGGTTATACTGTGTGGGGGGGGGGGGACACATGGCAAGTTGGCCAAGTCTCAACCACCTAGATTTGCTGCAACAAAGAAATCTCAACAAATCAACCAGCTGGCAGCCAAAGACCGAGTACTCGTGTGTTGTTACAGCCACGTGGCCATCTATGCGGCCCAAAGTATGTTTCATTCAAAAATTGCTCTAAATAGCAGGGTACCACATCCTTGCTAGAGGCTGGCAATTTTCTCAAGAACAAAAACAGTGTCTGATAGTCTAAGGAGTAAGACAGAGTTCCTACACTTCTCCTGAGCCTCCACCGTCACCCCCCAGAATCAAAACAAATTGTACTTAGATTGTTTCCTAGGATTTCTTTCTAGGCTTTCTGTTATACTTTCAAAGTTTGCAATCAATATATATAGTTCTTATGTAGTTCTTATGTTAATAATCAATAGAAAACAGGCACGAGCCAACGGTCCTATATACAGCAACACATGGCGTGCTAACTATTTATATAAAGTCCCTATCATAGCACGGTGCATGCTAACGATCGAGAGTGGTCAATAGCCAGGTACTAATAACATCGACAAGGATCTAGGGAGAAAGTCCTATATAGAGTCTCTATCGCAGCACGGTACGTAATAACGACCGAGAGAGGAGAACAAGTCATGTATAAAGTATCTATCATAGCACGGTGCGTACTAACGATCGAGAGTGGGGAAACAGGTCTTGGTACGCAACAAGGCACTGACATGAATAACTATGAAAGCACATGAAAGAAAATAAAAGGCAGGTGATATGGTAAACATAGAAATAAAGTATGACAGGTATCAAGTATATAACAGAAAAAAAGATATATACAACAGTAATAAAGGGAAGAATGCATGTAAAATAAACTGTATATAGGACAAGATATATTTGTTTGGTGGTAGCACGTAGAACCAACAATATCTAATCAATCAATGAGTCCCAAAAGTCCAACTCCTGCAAATATCTCTGGATGCTGAAATAGATATCATCAACGTGTTTGGCATAAGAAAATTATCTAAGTTTGACTATGCATAAGTCCAATTCTGGACACAAAGGCAAAACGGTAATTTTGGGCCAAAGCAGTGTCCATCGTTGGACCCACTTTGTACCGAAAAACGTGACATAACCTATAGTCTCTAAAGTCAATAAATTATATACCTATGAGCCCAGTTTTTTGATACGAACTCAACGGTACGTCCAGATTTGGATTCCGATGAGGCTTGCACAAAATTGCCCGTTGAGTCGGATTATGGGCCCGCCAAAATAGCGTTCCAGTCGACCTTCACATGATCGGATCAAACTTGGCTCACAGGATCACAAAAGTAACTTGAGTCCAGTGGCGTAAGTTTTGTCACAAGACGACGAAAATGCACAAAGTAATTTGAGTTTTTACAAAGGGACCAATACGGTGTACCTCGACTGATACGTCTCGAATTCGTCACACACACGCAACCAATTCGAGTTCCGTCGAAGCCCACACGTTCGCAACATCGATACGCGCCTTTCGAGCTCACAGGTTGTGACCAAGTCGCCCGTTTTGTTGGGACGGACCCCGTATCAAGAAAATTTTAGTTTTCGAAAACAGTTTTACGTAGTTTTTCCTAATTTTTGTAAACAAATAACTTTGTGTATACTGGATGAGAACAGAAACCATAAAATGGGTTTTATAGTCCAATAGGTGATCTAAAATTTTGTTTAGAAGATTTTTCAAAAATTTCCATTGGATTGCCAGTAATCGGCCTTCCAAAGAAGGTACCTGCGACAGTGTTTCGAACTGTCAAGAACAGTTTTCTTTCGATTTTCCATAAATTTTCATGAAAAATCTAGAACGAATTAATCTAAACTAAGTGAAGGGTTTAGTAGCGGGTTAACCCAACTCTGCAAAGATATTTACGGTTTGAAATTATAAACCGATGAGAGAGAAAAGCATCGAAGAAGGTGGTCACCTAGCCGCTACTGCTGCTGTGTGCACTGCTTTTGTGTGCGCACGCGGCAAGATTCAAGAGTCTTTTATGGTGTCCAGGCGCGTCGGGGCAGCACGTGCGGTGGCAAAAAAGTTTGTAGGGATGCCGAGTCGTGCTGCAAGGGAGGATTAGGGTTTCGAGTTAGGGTTTGTGAGAATCCCTCTCTTTCTTTCTCAATTTTATACTGGTATTGGGGTTCTGTAGTTTCTTCATGGGCTCGAGTTGGAGAGCAAATTCCTATCTCACGAGAATTTCATTTCTCGCAAGATTTTGCAATATATATATATATATATATATATATATATATATATATATATATATATATATATATATATATATATATATATATATATATATATATATGAAAGAAAAATGCAAATATATATATAGAAGGAATTTTTTTGTATATATACATCACAAGGGATAAGTACAAAGCAATATATATATATATATATATATATATATATATATATATATATATATATATATATATATATATATATATATATATATAGCAAATGATTGTAACATATCTCTAAAAAATTAATAACAAAGTCCTATTTATATATCTCTATATATGCAACTTTTATAAATAAATACAAATAATAAAATGCCTATTATTTACTCATATACTCAATTTATATATATATACCCTTATGTATATACAAATATTTGTATTACCCCCATATTTATTGATCCGCATAGAATATAACAAATATTCTAAAAATGTTCTATATATATCAATAACACTTATATTATACGTATAACCATATTTAGAAAATATTTGTCAATCCTTAAAATAAAATATGAAATATATGCATATACATAAAATATATCTACATGGGTGTCTTTGCACACATAACATATTTACATGGGCTTGGGTTCGGTTCGGGTCTAGTTTGACTAATTTAATAAAACCTGGGCTCCTAAAAATTCAATAATCTTAATAATAAATAATTAAATCGTCTATGGGGTCAAGTCACAACTTTGACTGATTTTTTTAGTTGGGACACACATTTGGCTCGGCCTACCCTACTATGGCAAAAACACTGGTCAAAGCACACAGCTACACTAGTCGTGCCAAAATTTCTAGTCATGGCCTTAGTCATGATTAAGTTAGAGATGCATATCGACTAGAAATTTTGGCACGACTAGTGTAGCTGTGTGCTTTGACAAGTGTTAAAATATATATATATATATATATATATATATATATATATATATATATATATATATATATATATATATATATATAATTTCTAGTCATGGCCTTAGTCATGATTAAGTTAGAGATGCATATCGACTAAATTTTTTGGCACGACTAGTGTAGCTGTGTGCTTTGACTAGTGTTAATATGCTTTGACTAGTGTTAATATATATATATATATATATATATATATATATATATATATATATATATATAGTATTAGGCTATTATATATAATCATATATACAAAATTGTCTTCAAATCTATTTGGCCCAAAATAAATTTAAAATAATTTTACTAAGTCATGGCAACGTAACATGGCTCTACCAAGCGGGGTTGGCTAGGTTAGGGTACAAATATATTTTCTAGTCAAATCAAACTCGAAAAGTCAACCCATGATTCTCTTGTGACATTCGTAAATAAATAGCACCTGGGGACTCGATTGAGTGGCACACCCTTGGCGTATGTGTCGTAGGCTCAAAATAGGTCAAAACCATATATTTGGTCAAATGGTTTTGATCTATGTTGATTTTCGAACTCACATTGGAAGTTAGGTCTAGAATTACGGTAAATAATCAAATAGCCTAAATTTGACCCAAAGTTGTGCGAAGTCAAAAGAATGTTAGAAAACAAGTTTGGATGGGACATGATATATCAACCTGAAGGTGGACTGGCCTACTTCCAAACTAGCGAAGGACATTTCGAAAGATTGACACTTCTTGTGCTTCTTCAAGAATCAAAGCTATGAAAAAGTACATCTATAGTCATAATGAAAAGGAAAATATAATCTAATAAATATAAAATCATATAAAATAAATAAAAAAGTTCCCAAAAATTAGTGTCCTTACAATAGGTTTCAACAGTTCGAAGTCAGGGAGGAGATCAAGGTGTCACGTCCCAGTCTCGAAATACATAGAGCTAGACACGTGACATCGACCAGCTGATACAATCCAGAGTAGAATACCCAATTTAATGGATCCATCTAGATTGGACTACGTTGTAAATTAAATTAAGTCAAACCAAAGTACACAGGTGAAATGTGACATCTAATCTCATCCACAAAATAAACTAAGCAATGGAAATATATATACACTCAAATGTGTAAGAAACATAACATAATTGGAACAGAGTACCTACAGTACAACAATGAAAGTACATAAATGGAAATGTCTAAAAATAAATGAATAAACATCAGTACAACTAGAAAGATCAGGAACATCTGTCTAACCACGCCTACCAAGATCAAGGAAACTCCGCTAGAAATACCTCGAGCTCCTCTGATAGCACAAAACCAGTACCCATGCCTGAATCGTTGATAGTCGAGTTAAGGTGGTTGTCAGGATCTGGAAAAAAAGCCAGGTCCTCAGTGGGACGTAACAAGATACAAAAATACATGCCATAAAGTGATATTGTAATAACATAAAGGTGAACTAACCACTATATGTGAATGCACTTGAGGATAACTTTGGTACGTATGGGTAGGACAAGCTCAATAATAATCTCTGGCATAGCCCCTGACGTATATACACTGACATATATCATCAATCGACATAGAGTATAGCGAGCGACCATCGCCTAATATACCAACAGTATATATATAATTCCATGAGAACGCATAGACGTTATTGAGCCACTAGTAATCATGTAACCATAACTCCGTAGTTTCATCCGAATACTACGGCAGACCAATTTGGCTATCCCATGCGCCTACTAATGATCCTTCCAATCAAATATAAATGCACAGCCGTTACTACGACATGTAGATTTCATATCTAAATGCCAAGTCACAACTAGACTAACTATTACTATCTTTATTCCGTCATACGAACTTCCTACATCGATAGCTAGTCGGATGCACAAGCCCGTGTCCAACATGAACTCTTCCTCACTCCAAGTGACGTGGAATGATTCGTGTCAAGTTCTGGGAGTTATAATAATAACCCCCCAATTTAGGTAATCCACTAATTCTAAGTCAACTCAACTCATATCGACGCATTCGTCGACTGCACTCGAGGCATTCTCAGACGCAACCAATACACTAATTCTAACTCAGAGGATATAATAAGAATCAGAAATGTCTAATATAGTAAAAGGAAGGAAATATATACTTGCCTGGATCCTCGAGAAGGAAGATCTGCGATCCCGATCCTTGGCCAGAAGTCAAAGTATCCATGGAGCCTATATTAAATATTAAAAAATTAATTAATAACTTAAATTACCTATTATGCATAACCTATAATTAACACTTATAAAATGTGATATTATACGGTCTCAACTAGCAAAGAAAACTAGATGCTATAATTAGGTTATAATTAGATAGATTAAATTAACTAAAATTCATCTAATCTATAGTCTTCTAAATATCTCTAAATTTCCAAATATGCATATATCTAATTCACAAGTTCTACTAACCTCTCTTCTATGCATAGGTGCTAAGTATTCCTCTAATTGGGTCTTCCTTGTATCAATATGACTTCGAAACGTTTTTAATGGTTTTCTAAACTATAAAGCTAACCATTCTCGAACAAAACTTAGTTTTTAATTTATAAAAATGATGCTTATATTTAATATTAACTTATATATTCTAAAAATATATTTTTTTAGTAAGTCTTTGATGTACAATCTATACATTTTCCTAGGTATAGTCGAATTATGGTTACATAAAATACCTATTCTCTAACTTTAAATTAAAAAATAAGTAAATAAAACTTGATATTATTAATAAAAAAATTAGAACATAAATATTTTATAAATTATTTTTTGGCCAATAATATCCTACAAATGAAGACTACCATTATATTCCTCCCTTAGTGTCATGACCCGCACCCAGTGTAAGGGCACGAGACTGTGGGTACGTCCAGCCTACGCCGCAGTGTCGGTGGTAGAACGTTGTCCTAGGTCTCAATCAAAAGCTAAATACAATATAATGTACCTGTCCAATATAGATATACTCTCCAAACGGAGGACAATCTCAGAAGGATACAACTCAATCACAATATAATTAAAGAGAAATAATAGCACGATATAGAATAGATAGAAAGATATCCCATTGCGATACAACCAGATTTAGAGAATCAGTTAAGTGTTAACATTTTATCCCAAAGTAGAAGTACGATTTATATACAACTCTTGAAAGATAACTAAAAAACAAAACCAGACAACATCCTAGCAATCTATTCTAAGCACTACTGGAGTCTCATCTAGGCTAGCGGGGTCCTCCTGGCGATCCAAGTAATCATCCAAGTCCTCTGTAAAATTTATCAACATATCCATTCAGGATTGGAACGAAGATATAACTCTGAAAGCAATTCCAAAATATGGTAGAAAATATAAAACTAGCAATAGAATATAAAATATGACGTGCTGTAAATGAAGGTACAGGAATATAGGAGACATAGATAAGTAAACTGAGTACATGAAATAGAATAGAGAATCTATGAACTGTAAATAATATAAGTATTTTAGAGCACAAGATTGTTATGTAATCAGTTTAGGTTGTACATGATTATTCTACGGTAACTCGATTATACGTGAAGGCATAATCGACATGTACATGATTACACTAATCGGATTTAATTACATAACCACTTCTACTCTCCCTACCCCAATCAATACATAAGGATCCGGTCAAGTTACGTTACGTAGATTATTGTTAGTTTATACATGAAGTATATATAAGAACATGGGAGAACATGAGAGCACATGAGAGTACATGAGAGCGCATGAACGTACATGAATAATACGAATACAAGGAGTACAAGATGTACATAATGAAGTATATGAACATGAAACACCCGATGCACCCGATAAGGGGATAACATCTCATGACAAGATCCATAGAGTACTGGTTCGTGTTAACAATGTGTCAGCACCAAGTAGAGTAGTCTAGAGCAGGCAATATAGATACTATCATCAATAAAAACTAACAGAGAATGTACTTGCCTGGTATCTTGAGCAACTGATGTGTATCGGTATTCGAACTGGAGTCAGAGAGTCCTATAATAAGAAATTAGAGTTACAGAGTGTTCTAGACTAAAACAATTGATTAAAATAATAATGTCTACATGCTACTAGGCCTTTTTAGGTTAAAGTCAACTATTGGTCAATTCTAGATACTTGGTCAACATGATCAAACTAAGCTATTTGGTCAAACTTGGTCAACTGCCTAATCTAGGGTTTTAGTCTAAAGAGGGTTTGTTTAGTGATACTAGACAACTTGGTATTAACGAAAATATTCTATATTAAACTAACTCATAATTCTCTAACCCATATACCATAACATATACATAAAGTCTATCACATTGGTTTTCACACACACACACGCACACACACACAAACACGCACACACACACACACACACACACACACACATATATATATTTACGAAACAAACTTTATAGAAGTATCAGGCGCAAAATGCTGAAGTCTATACAAAAGAGCGCGACTCGCGCTAACAGGAAGAAAAATACAAAATCGGCCAACGATGAATGCGAGGTTAATACAACATCCTCCAAAAATTGCTCGAAGAGTGAGAGCAGCGAATGTTGACTTTGCTAATTTGTCTGAAAACCTCTCTGAAAAGCTGATAGAAACTGAATTGGCGACCTTCATATCTATACTTGTTCCTATTCTTCCATAAAACCCAAATGCCGGCGGCTGCGACGATCTGGTGCCCGTGGGAAAGACTCCACGTGGCTAGGAGATCGTTGAAGCCCCCTGCCTGTTGGTTCGGGTGGCATCTTCTAGAGAGGTTGGACCACAGCTGAGAGGCGAGACACCTGTGAGTAGTACGTGCTCTGCTGATTCCGCCTTCGGAGAGGAACAACAATGGCATATGGACGCAAGGTTGTATCCGAAGGAAGTGAGGGAGTCGTCGGTGGGATGCTTTCTGTGCTGTGCTCTCCAAGTGAGGATCGACCATTTGTTTGGGATGCAGGACTGCCAGTAGGGGGCGGTGAAAGGGAAAGGCTCTTCGACACCTCTAGCCACGATTCTGGCCGAAGCAAGAGTGAACTCGCCATCTGTGGTCGGGGACCACCGCAGAGCGCCAGAGATGCCTCTAACCATCAAAGGTTCCGCGATGCTTCGACCAAGGAGAATACGACGCCAATTTGTCGATGCTCTACTGTTAGCTATCACTGTCGTTGGGTTGGACACACACACAGATATATATATGCATATATATATATATATATGTCCATTTCTTGAGGCTGTCAGCTTGGGACCGTGGCCGCCCCGCGACCACCCATGCATCCCATACCCACGGGGGGAGGGGGCTCGAACTTGGGACCTCCCCCAAGTGAGCCCCCCTCCCTAACCACTTGGGCTAGGGAGCTTTATATATATATTTGTCCATTTCTTGAGGCTGCCAGCTTGGGACCGTGGCCGTCCCGCGACCACCCATGCATCCCATGCCCACGGAGGGAGGGGGCTCGAACTTGGGACCTCCCCCAAGTGAGCCCCCCTCCCTAACCACTTGGGCTAGGGAGCTTTATATATATATATATATATATATATATATATATATATATATATATATATATATATATTTAAAAAATATATATATATTTATATATATATGAACATACACATGTTGTAATTGAACCCAAGAGCCTAAACATACACATAAATATGAACATATATATATGAACATACACATATTGTAACTGAACCAAAGAGCCTAAACAATAACATAAATATGAACACTCAAACTAACCAACAGAAAAATGGGACTCGACAGTTAACTATAGGCTAGGCAGGGCTTGCAAGGCATGAATCATAACTGGAAATGGATAATCATATCCTAGGAAACTGAACAACTGTATGGACAGGTAGATATATGTAGTAATGTACTTGTAGGAGGAATGTAGGACAGTTATAGGTACTGAACAATGGAACTGGGTTGAACATATAGCCATTGTGGACTGATACAAGTTCATTTTAAGTGTTGAACCAAAGTAAAACAAACAGAGGACAAAACCTTGGGATCATATGGACAACATATGAAGATACCAAGAAAACATAATTGGACTGAAACATTAAAGGAATAGGGAATAGAACAATATATGGAATGGAGACTAACATTAAGCCACTGAACATGAACTCATTAGGGCAGTGTCCATCAAATGAAATCAAGTATCTAAACTTAACTTCAGTACCTGGACTGATACTCCTTAGTATTAGTAAATGATACCAAGTGGGGCATGCATTAAAAGGTTGGGGGGTTTGAATAATGAAGGATGGGCAGATGATATGCAGTGGCTAAAGTGATTTAGTCCATTCATTCATAAAAGGAGTGCAGGACAGATGATATATACTGTGAATGAAATGTAGGAAGTGAACTATAGGGTATGAACCATAATGAAATGCAGTACATTATCTAATATGCAATGGATTAGAGTGCATGACAAGTCTAGAATGCAGGGCATTCAAAATCTGAACTTGGTTACTTCCTATATGCAGGATATGGTAATGCCAGATATGGGAATGCAAGATATGGCTAATATGCAGTATATGTGAGTGCAAGACAGGTTAAATAGAATGCATGATATGAATTTCAAGATTGGATAGAACCCAAGTGAGTGCAGTAAACAAATAAAGGTACATGCAGTAGGTTAATGCATGAGGAACAGATATGATGGGACACAAGAACACTATAGGGATTCAAAACCTGTACTCCATTACATGGGGTCTGCATAGTTGGATCTTATTTGAACCATCAAGGATATGATCTTAACTGACGTTAGAGTGCATGATGTGAACAAAAGAGTGAATTGGACATCTGTGAGGTTGAAACCTAAGTCATGTGGGTTTGATACATATATGATATAATGCAAGGTCTGAAACATTAGATACAAAGGGACTGAACTAAACTCTCTACCTATATACCAAGACATAGAGGTGGACTGAACCAATAGGTGGTTAGTGCAGTGAACTAATAACCAGATAGGCAGGACACTTCAAATTAGGATACTAGACATGTAGTTCAATATCTGTACTACAATAGCAGTGAATGGAACATCATGATGTAGGACCAGACATTAGAACAGCTGGGTTGAAATCAAGGTAATAGGCTAAACCAAAATAAGGGAGAACAGAACATGCACATACTAAGTATGTGTTCAAAGAACTAACACAGTAGAGAACAGAGCAGTATTCAAATATGGGAGTGTATAGCATGAATCAAAGTGTTGATTGATACCTAAACTAATGTTCTGTTGGAGGACAAATCAGAGTGGATGCAGGACCAATCTAATATGCAGGCATCTACTAGTGTATACAGATGGATAGATGTATCACAACAAGGGGGAACATGTATGTATAGGCTAAAGGCTATGCATGACACATCAATTTCAGTGGCTAAATGAGAATGCATGTCAGGGTGAACAAATATAGGTGATGCAGTGAATGAAATGTGCAAGATATGCAAGAAAGCAGGACAAAGGGATGTGCAAGTCGTGCATACCATAGCTGATACTCCAATGTTATTACCTATGTAGATTATGTAATATACAGCTGGTACTCACTTATATGCAGGTAATAAAGGGATGTAGTGTGTTAAATGATTAGGAGCTATGCAGTAAATAAAAGAAGAGTGCATGATATTACTGTGGACAAATGTATATGGCAATGTAGGACATGTCTAATATGCAGTGCACAAAGCCAAGTATGTGCAGTAAGCTAAATGGAAAATGTAGTGAACTATTGATGGGTGCAATGAACAATCAAGAGAAGCACCTCCTATCAAATACCCATATCCAAACAACAGGACAGACCACACAGAAATAGAACAATGAACTATAATAGGCAACCACATGAACCCGAGCCTCCCCTTGTCCAAATAACATATCAAATCCAACCCAAATCACAAGCTATACTCACTACTCTTAACACATAATATTATCAATGTAAATACCAAATCAAAACTGAAATTAGAGCAACGAAAACCCTAAGAGTCATTTCACCAAACACTTGATGTGCGTATCCAATAGTCTCATGATACACACCACAAATGAATCCGAACTTGACCTAAATTCTTCCTAATGCCATGGGGACCCTAAATGAATGTATCTACAACAAGGAATGGAAATTTGAGTGTTTAGAGGGCTCTTACCACTTGAGAGATGGATTCTCAAGGAACAAAATCAAGGTGAGATCTCCTTCAACTTCCAATAGTCATTGCTCCAATAGGCTCCCTACTAGCCAATAGAGACTTCCTCTCTTCAAGGGGAAGAGATTGTAATTCGTTTGAAAGAATTTGGACTCAAATTTGGGAGATGGAGACAATTTGAAGAAGAACACAAGGGTTAGGATTTCTAATGAAAGGGGGAAGAAGAGGGGAAAAGTTGCTATAAATAGCAAAGGGGATGACCTAGTGGCCGGCCATGGTGTGTAGCTAGGGTTTAGGTTGGGTACATTTGGCTAAAGGCCTTCCTGATGTCATTTAAAAGCCCTTTAAGAATAAGGCCCAACGTAGCTTAATGTTTAAGTCAAATAATAGTCTCTATGTGATATTCTAGATAATTTAGAGTCTAAATAACATGTCTAAACTCACTAACCAAGTTTCTATGGTCATGGTTAACATCTAGTCAATGTGGTTCTAAGGTTTTACCAATTAATGATACTATCACAATGCACTAATTAAATAATATTAAAATAATAAAAAATTTACCAATTTATATCACTAATATTATTTAATCCATTAAATAATAACTAAAATAATCAATTTCAGAAAAGTTTAAAAATACCCTCATTTTAGAAAAGTGGTAGTTACACCTAGATTTTCTAGGTTGCATTAGGTAAGTATATATTACTAATGTTATTACTATAAAAAAAACAAATATTAATTTCAAATCTTTTCCAAAAATAATTAAATTAATATTTAAAACATGGTAAAGGTAACCATACTATGGTTTAATAATTTGTAACCAACTAAATATTAAAAAAATAAATTTAGAGATAACTATAGCTAATATACTAGTTATGGCATACGATCGCACTAGCCGTGCAATGCTTTCAAGTCAACCTACACAACAAAACTTAACCATGACTAAGACTATGTTTATAAATATTTTTTTTTGAAATATAAAAATCTAAAAAAAATTATTTAAGCAAAATATAAAAGAAAAAATTGTAAATTTGTGGGTTTATAGGTTTTCATATGAGAAAATGTCGTCATAACCCTATATAACTTTCGGGTTTAAGTACATAATGAAACTAGCTTTTCAAGGTTCAATTCGACACGTTTCGGTGTCACATATACAAAACTAAAACCAAACAGAATATATATGATATAAATAAAGTTTTTAATGTTTAAAAAATCAATAAATCATAAATGAATTAATTAGGTATATTTCCATGGCAATACTATATATTTATATTGAACATACTACACAATTCCTACACAAACATATGTATAATCTCATTTCTGAATTCGTCACGGACATGGCTGTGTTTACAGTCCTTAAATCCCTATTTATTATGTAAAAAATTAAGTTTTTCATGATTCATTACAGGGGTTAATAGGTCCCTAAGTTAGTCATAAAGTTGGGTAGCATAACAAATTATTTTCATTACACAACATACACAAATATGTATAAAACAACAATTAAATTCAGATTTCTCGTAGGAACCATAAATCATGTTAAAAAAAGGTTTATAAATTAATGATTAGGATTCCTACCTATGTCAATGACATGTTAACATAGTCCTAGATTTAATTTACTAGGTTTAGAAGGTAAAATAAAATAGTCCTTACTTGGAATGATTGGGAATTTAATTGATGCCCAAGAATAGGGCTGATGTCCACCTCTTTTGTGAGGGTTGTTCAGGGTAGAAAATATTACCTATGAGCCTTGAATCTCCTATCCTAGGTATCCCACACCTTAGGCTACCTCCTAGGCTACCTCCTAGGCTCCTTCGTAGGTAGCTACGCATCCGAAATGGGTCACCGGAGAGCCTCGAAGTGACTGAACTTTGTGTCCAGAATTCAGCAAGGTTTTGGGAGGTTTTGTAGTGTCCTAATCCCGTTGTGGAGCACGAATCGGACTAGCGATCGAATGGCTGAGTCGGATGAAATTGGAGAAATTTTAACAGGATTGCGGGATAATGAATTCAGATCCTTTTCTCGTTATGGATTGGGCTCTTTTGAAATGATACCCAAGATGCAGTGGCGTGCGTCTTGGAGGAAGAATTCTATATAAGAGTTGCTTACCCCGAGAACATAGCCCTACTGGTTTTCGATGTCGCTTCCGTTGCTGGTTTTGTGTGCGTTTTTGTGATTATTTTTGATGAATGTTTTCATGGATTTACTTTTATTGTCTGCGCATTCATATCGAATCACTGGAAGAAAGATAAAGAAGTATGCTGACCAGATGTTGGTGCTAATATAGGTACTAACGCAGTGAACCGAGCTTGATGTTGTCTGAAATACCTCTTTCTCTCGGTAATTCACCAATAAGTGAGTGGCTTTTAACCTTCGACGATCCTTAATCATCACATTTAAAAAAGGATGAGTTGTTAGTGTGTTTGGTGCTAAATAAAATATGCTTAGTAAGAACCCAGAAACATAATAAAAGATAAATTATCACATGGCTAGGTTATGTTGCAAATCAAAATAATGCCGTGTATGTTGCGATATGAATTGTTTAATAGGTAATACAAATATCCAAGTATTGGGCGGTAAGTATGTCGAACTTCGGTTCGAAAGAATGGTAACACAAAATGAATAGTCACTTGGTTTGATAAATGGGTATGCAAGCCTACGGCTCAAAGAAAGTTGGCAATACGAAATAAGAACTATGGCCTACGTATGGAAGATGCTACTATCATGCATGTTATATTTCTTATTAGCTAATTTGCATTATGTGCATGGTCATATATAACTTGTGCATAATGTAGTTCCTCGAACGATAATCCGTGGCCATGGACCCAGTGCATCCTATGGAAAACAAGGATTGATGCCGACGTTCTGGCATCAGTATGCGAGATTTTCAGTAAAGCTAGCTACCCGTACTACAAGGGGCACCGTTATACCAGTAAGACGGTCCAAGATGACGTGTCACCAGTGACCTTCATATAGAAAGGTGTCATAGCTAACAATGTTTTATGCAGACAAGAGTAAGTGTTATTTGTAAATATACAGGGATGAATATCGACCGTGGGTAAGATTCACCAATTGGTGAATAATATGAATTGCTTATGTTTCTAACATCAATTGTGCTTATTATGTTTTCTATCAAATATGAATTGTTAATGGACCCTAAGGTAAGATCGAAAGATCACAAATCAATAGTGTACATTCACATAATTTACTACTGTCGATTTATGGTGAGATTGGTTACGGCCGCTCACCAGTACATATGTGGCAATGTACTGACCCTCGTCTCCACAGGTGCCAGAAACCTAGTGGATAAGCTTAGACGCTGAAGGCTTGATGTCCAACTCTTTACAAGCTTCGTACTTCCTTGAAGCTTCCTTTTTGAAGAAGAAGACATTTTGCTAAAGGTGGTTATTGCCACATTTTTAATAAAAGAATATGATGTATAGAAAAAGTTGTATCTCATTTCAATATTTCTACAAGTTGTAGCCAAGTTTGACATTTTATCTCGGCTGTTTGAGAGCCTTATATTTTCTATGCAAAGTTATCAATAAAGAGCTTATTTCAGATTTCAATCTGTGTTATTCATTTCTCTGTGAACTTGTTACGAACTATATTCAAAATGTCTCTTTTATAAAATGTATACGAGAACGCTAAGTGCAAATCCAGACTTGTACGATATCACGTCTTAGCGAGGACAAATGATTCAGCGTGAATTAAACGAGGACACATGATTCCCCAAATTGGGGCATGACAGGTTTGACTAGAGGAAATGAACTGAAATAAGTAAAAAATGGATAGAGAAGGACGTCTTGGTTGTAGGAAAGTTTTAGGAAAAGTATTCCCTAAATTTTAGGTAGAGTGAGTGAGTAAAAAGGAGTTATTAACCACCCACAACTACATCTACACCCATTTCTAGCCACCCCCCTTATAGCTGCTGTTCACAATAGGTTGTTACCTAATTTAAGGCCCTAAGACCCTCATATAAGTGTTGGCTAAACCCCACTTGAGTTTGTTTAGGTTTAGAGGTCATTTGGTTAGCTTATTTGGACTAAAACCCAACCTATACACCATCTAAACACACATGACCATCTAAACACACATGGACTGGTGTAAAAATATGTTGTTGTCCTATTGGGTTTAAACACCCTAGAGTGAACCTAGGACACTTGGGTTAGGGTTAGGTAGGTCCCTTATTAGTTTATAATTTTAAAGAGAATGATTTTCGAAAAGATTGTGATAAGACATTGAAAACTTATTGAATTTTAAATATCGAGGAATTATGAAGGATAAATTTTAATTATGAAATGAATTTGAAACATTGAGTATTGAATTATTGGTTTAAATTGAAATTGAGGATTTTTATATTTGAGGATATCAATTGATAGAATTTTTGATGTGGGTCAAAGGAATACGTTAAGTCATTAATGTGATGTTACATAGGGCAAACTTCTTAAAGATATTCTTTTACTTCTATTGCCTATTTCAGTCCTAAGCTCTTAAGAACTTACTAGGATTCAAGACGTTAATCTAGATTTTCTTCCATCCTTTGCTGACCAATGATTTGATCAATCTTTCTATTTTTTACTATTTTCATATAATTACTTATGTTTTCTTGTTTTGATATTCTACTACTACTTTTTATTTTTATCCTAGCTAGATTATTTTAAAATTTGAGGACGAATTTTTCTTTAAGGTGGGTAGATATGTAACTCCTGCTCCTCGAAATTTTAAAAAATTTATTTATTTTAATTATTTTAAATATTTTTGCATTAGAGAATAAATTTTGTATTCGATTGCTACGAAGAGAATCGTGAATATTTTCGATTTACAAAAAGGTTTGTTAATTTTATTTTCAACTAGTTTTTGAAATAATATTATTTAAAACTGTTTTAGTGATATTAACTATTTTTATTAATAAATTATACTCGTTATTCAATATCTATTTTAGATTTGATAAATCTATTGCTACATTATTTTAGCTAAGATCGTATCTATAGAAATTTATTTTATAGATTATTGAATATTATTTTAAAACTATTATTTTAATTTAGGATTTGATCTATCTATATCAATTTAAATTTATTAGATTGATAGGATAAGCATTGAATATTATTTTGGATCATTATTGATATATTTAGATTTGATTATATTTGATTTAATAATTTAAATTATGAAAGATTCGATCAATATTGGATTCATAATCATTTCTCCCAACCTTCTGTTACTCTCTCATTTTTCCTCTCTCTATGATGTTATTCCCGGGGCTTGACCAAAGATGGAAAAACTGATGCAATCAAGATCTGAGAGTCACACAAAAACTTTGCAGTGATCAAACTCATGATCTACGATGATACAAAAAACCAAATAGCCAGATTACAATATAAAGGAGGGAAATAGAGAAGAGAAGATCTCTCGTTCTTCCTTGCAAACGTGTTACAATTAGGACAGAACGAGTTACAATAATCTAGAGAAAGATGAGATGAAGAAAAGTTGCTGGGTGTCAAAACACCGTTGCTCAAAGCAAGATTTGCCCCACACAAATTACTTCCAGGAACCAGCAAGTTGAAGAACTTGTGGAATGCTCGAAGTCACCTCTGTTCTGACTCCTCGGATGGACTTGTAATGGCGACAGCAACTCCCTCTCTCTCTCTCTCTTCTGACTTATAAAATTTGTAGTAATTCACAAAGGAGGCCAGAAGAGAGTATATATAGAGAGAGGGTGGAAACCCTAGCCGCCTTTTCAGTTATGGAAAGATTGAATCAAATCCTAAAAAGATAGCAACGAAATTAATTCAACTCCCACAAAGATAGCAACGAAATGAATCCAAATCCTACAAAGATAGCAACAAAATTAATTCAAATTCCACAAAAAGTGGATCTGAATTAATCCTATTGATTCAGTCTTTCCATAACTAACTTGTAGTCTGCACAGTCAGCGGAGCCCTCCATGCGGTAGCAGCAGCAGCAGCCTGGCCGCATGAGCCGCAAAGGCCTCATGGCCGCAAGTGCCGCATGGACCGCATGAGCCGTATGAGCCGCATGAGACCGCATGAGGCCGCATGTGGCCGCATATGAGTCGCATGCCGCATAAGACCGCATGGCCGCATATGAGCCGCATGGCTGCTGACGTGTTAAGTATAAAGTGCGCCAACAAAATGCCACATTATGCCTCATGAGCCCATGAGCCCGAGCCCGAGCCCGAGTCCGAGTCGCTAAGCCCCTTTGGGGCTTAGCTCCAAATGGAATTAATCTAAGAGAATGACAAAAGCATTAATGCTTAATCCTTGGAGCCTTATTCTTACCTCCTAGTAAAATCACCCACATGGTTCCCTCCTTAGGGTCACCACCCTATGTGCATCTCTCAACAACACAACCAAGTATATATGTTGAGATAAATTATGGTGCATTTCCGATGTGGGACTAAACTTTTACAAGGCATGTTGAGAGCAAGCTCTCTCCATGTAAAGAAAGCACCAACAATCCCCCACATATCACAACATATATATGTGTCCAGGGTTAAGCGTTCCCCACAGTAACTGTCCATTTTGCATTAGAATAGATGTCGCTGACGACTTGAATCTTCCCGTATGGGTTAAATAACAATGTGATACAAGAATGGACTACGCGTTGAATTTTGCACCACAATTGTAATTCTTTCCACTTACAAAGTGTAGTTACGTGTACTTCTGGCTGCACATTGATGGCCCTGTGCCAGCCTGGTTTCAGTGTATAATTTTGGACGTCTACAAGTTTACCCTCAAGAGACGGCCTGATATCTCTTTCCATACACTATAGGTGAGTTCTTTATTAAAGAGACATGTCATGAAGCCTTGCGCTTCCTTGCGGTGCTACGCCGCTATGACATGGCCTGAAGCCGAGGCATTACTCCTACCTGGGAACCTCATCGTAGTGTCATACTACTGTAGCATGAGGTCTCAGCCTCTTTGTAGTGCCAATCTACTCAACATAAAGCCTAAGGCTTCCTTGTGGTGTTACGCCGCAACGACATGCCTTGCAAGGCCGAGGCTTTACCCTTACCTGGGTACCTCATCGTGGTGTCGTGCCACTATAACATGGGGCCATCCTCCCCTTTGTAGTGTTGTCTACAACTCTTTAATTACGTCATATAGCATTAGGCTACCTGCCTATTTGCGGTGCTACGCCGCTATGACTTGGCTTGCAAAGCCGAGACATTACCCCAGACCTGGGAACCTCATGGTGAAGTCACCCCACTGTAGCATAGAGTTTCACTCCTTGTAGTGCTGCTCTATCGTGCTTCCTGTAAATCACACCAGGCATTCACTCTGCCTGAGAACTCATTAAGGCGTTTAAGCCAGCCTTCCACATGATCTATTTTTTTCGCAGAAAATATATAGTAGACAACAGTGGTTATGGGTCCGTATCCCTTCCATGTTTCAGAGAATAAGTACCCACTATTACCTGATAGTTTTCCAGTCAGTGATCCTCCTTTGAACCAAAAGTTAGATGCCTAGTAGATTTCTCTTTGAACTAATAGCATAAAACTTTTATGGTAGGATTACAAAGACACACTATCAGAATGCCTTCAAGCCCATTTTACAAGCTGTGTCATCGACCAACTAGCGCTTGAGGCTCTTTGTGAACGAATCTGCCAGGTTCTCCTGACTCCGAACATAAATCACTGCAATTACACCTTTTTTGATAAGATCGTGTACTGTCCTGTGCTTCAACCGTACAGTCCTCTTCTTCCCATTGAAGAGGTTATTTGATACCACCGTCGCAGTCGCCTGGTTGTCACAGTATATCGGTATCGCCGGTATCTGAGCCCCAACCACTGGAAGATCATACATGAGCTCCCGAAGCCATTCTGCTTCATCTGCTGCAGTTTTAAGTGCATAGAATTCAGATTCCATGGAGGAACGAGAGAGTATAGTCTGCTTCTTCGACTTCTACGATATAGCAGCTCCACCCACAGAAAAGACATATCCTCATGTGGATCTCTCGCTTTCCACCTCTGAACACCAGCTAGCATCACTGAAGCCTTCCACTACTGTCGGATACCCGTTGTAGTGCAGTGCATATGTCTTAGTCTTCTTAAGATATCTCATCACTCGCTTTACAGCTATCCAGTGCTCAATCCCTAGGTTGCTTGTGAACCGACTCAGCATTCCCACGGTGAAAGCTATGTTAGGCCTTGTGGCAGTGGTTGCGTACATCAAACTTCCGATAATGCTAGAATACTCCAGCTGCCTGACGCTTCCCTCGAGTTAGGCTTCAGCTTCTGATCACCCCTGTATGGCGTATCGATCCCTGGAAGATCCTTATACCCATAGCGTGTGAGCATCTTCTTAATATAGTGAGATTGTGACAGTGCTACTCCAGTGTCTGTCCGGATGATCTTTATGCCCAAGATGACATCTGCATCCCCCAAGTCCTTCATACTGAACTTGGTTGAGAGGAACTTCTTTGTCTCCGTGACACAGCCTATATCCGTCCCTAGGATTAGCATATCGTCCACGTACAGACAAACGATTACTCCTCTTCCATCAGTGAACTTTGTGTAAACACATTTGTCCGTCTCGCTGACTCTGTAGCCGTTTGCCCTAATAACTTTGTCAAACTTCTCATGCCACATCTTGGGAGCTTGCTTCAAACCATACAATAATTTTACCAACTTGCAGACTTTGTCTTCAAGACCTTTGACGACAAATTCATCTGGCTGTTGCATGTAAACCTCTTCGGTCAGCTCCCCATTCAGGAATGCTTTCTTTACATCCATCTGATGTATCACCAACTTATGTATAGCTGCTAGAGCGATTAACATTCTGATGGTGGTCATCCGAGCTACTGGAGCGTACGTGTCAAAGTAGTCTATCCCCTGTTTCTGAGAAAATCCCTTGGCTACCAGCCTGTCCTTGAACTTGTCAATAGTTCCATCTGCCTTCATCTTCTTCTTGAAGATCCATTTACATCCCATGGACTTTTCTCCTTCAGGTAGATCTACCAACACCCATGTGTTATTGGAGGTGATAGAGTCAAACTCGTCATTCACTGCCTCGTTCCAGAAGATAGCATCTCTGGTCTTCATCGCCTCATCATAGGTAAGCGGATCTGCTTCCACAAGATAGGTGACAAAGTCATCTCCGAAGTCTTTAGGTCTCCTCACTCGCTTTGCTGACGGCTCTGCGAGTTCTGGTACAAGAGTTGTTTCATCAACAATAGCTTCTTCTTGGACTACTGGTCCACATGAGATTTCAGTCTCATTTGCACCTACATTATTTTTCGGAATGTCCAAAAGAATAATGTTTTTGTCTTTTGCAAACTTGTCCTCAAAGTATTCAGTATCGCGAGATTCGATGATATGATTTGACTCAATATCAAAAAATCTCCGAGCACCACTCTTCTCGGCATACCCCAAGAAGATCGCCTTTATAGTCCTTGTCCCCAACTTCTGAATCTTCAGATCTGGGAGCTTCACATACGCCAGACACCCCCACACTCGAATGACATTCAAGTTTGGTCTGACTTTGAACTAGAGTTCATGAGGAGTTATGTCCGAAGTTGCATATGGCACTCTATTCAGAATAAAAGTGGCCGTTAATGCAGCTTCTCCCTAGTAACATTTTGGAAGACCTGCAGTAAGCAGCATTGAATTCATTATTTCTGTTAATGTTCGGTTCTTTCTCTCTGCTACTCCGTTGGATTAAGGAGAATATGGAGCAGTAGTCTCGTATATGATTCCATGTTCTTTACAGAACGATGCGAAGTCATGAGACCTGTACTTCCCTCCTCGATCACTTCTCAACCTATTGAGTTGTTGTCCAGTCTGCCGTTCAGCTTCGGCCCTGAACTCTCTGAACTTCTCAAAAGCTTCATCTTTAGTCTTGAGCAAGTAGACGAACGCGTATTTGAGAAGTTGTCGATGAAGGTTATGAAATACTTCATCCCGGCCTTTGTGGAGAAATGTTTGAAGTCACAGATATCGGAGTATACCAACTCCAGAAGATCTGTGCTTCGATTGACCCGATGAAAGGGTTTTCTTGTGATCTTCGTCTGAGCACACACTTCACACTTCTCCACCTTACCCCCACATTTGGAGATAAGTCATAGACTAAACATTTTGTTAATTCTTTTACAATAAACATGTCCTAGTCTATTATGCCAAAACTCAAGAGAATAATCAGAAAATGCAACATCATTAATGTCATTAAACTAGTTGACAAGCTGAATTTTAAACATTCGTTCGGTTTGATAAGCCTTCCGGAAGTATGTTCCTTTCTTGGACATCACCATCTGACCAGCATTGATGTCCATCCTCAAGCCTGCGTTGCAGAACAGGCTTCCAGAGATCAGATTCTTGGCAATCACCAGAACATGCTTCACACCTTGAAGCGTCAGAGTGTTCCCAGAAGTGAGTTTCAGCTCCACAGTCTCGATCCCCAGAACTTCAGCTTGGGCTTGGTTTGCCATGACAACCTTCTCAGATATCGGTTGGTACGTGACGAACTATTCCTTGCCAGAACAGACATGGCAAGTTGCACCAGTGTCTATCCACCAGTCAGAGTCAACCCCCACAGTTGTGACCTGTGCGATCATAGCAACAATGTTAGAAACCAATAAAACCTTACTAGGCTCACCTTTCGCTGATTGTTTAGGCTTGGATCTGCATTCACTCTTGTAGTGGCCTTTCTTGCCACAATTAAAACAAGTCACGTGGGACTTGGACTTCTGTTGCTTGAATGAAGGACCCTTCACTTTTAGATTAGTGAAGTCCATCTTCTTGTGATGAGAAACCACCTGCTTCTCCTTGGGATCTCTCGTCTGTACTAGATTGGCCTTAGCCAACTGTTTGGACAGAGTGTCCATCTTCTGTTGGGAACGTATCTCGTCCTCAACATGGATCTCTTGAAGTAGATCTCCCAAGCTAATGTCTAGCTTCTTTCTGAGCATCCTTGCATAGAAGGTACTCTATCCAGCAGGAAGTTTTGAGATGATCCCTCCAACGACAAACTTGTCGGGAAGGGGCATCTCTTCGTCTTTCAGTTTCTGACGCAGCTTCAAAAATTCCTTCACCTGTGGCAACATGGACTTCTCGTTTTTAAAGAACAATTTGTGATATTTTTCAACCACAAACATCTTGCTCCTGTTCCTGTCTTCTTCATACAGTTTTTCCACAGACTTCCATATGTCTCTGGCAAATTCCTTCTTCGAGTAGGATTTTGCCAGGGAATCCTCCATAACATTCAGGATGAGAAGCCTGCAGATGCTATTTTCCCTTCTCTATTTGGCCTGGAGTTTGGTAGCCGCATTGATTGCGGCAGTAGACCCAGTGTCTGGAACAGAAGGTTCTTCCTTCAACAGTACATGATCAACGTCTTTGAGTTGAAGAGTTAGATAAACCTTCCTCTTCCAGACTTGATAATGCTCTCCATCAAACTTTTCTAACTTGTAGTAGTCTGATTGGACGAGCGAAGCATTAATGTTTTCCATCTACAAAGATCTTGCTTTGAGATTGTTATTCCCGGGGCTTGACCAAAGATGGAAAAACTGATGCAATCGAGATCTGAGAGTCACACAAAAACTTTGCAGTGATCAAACTCAAGATCTACGATGATACAAAAAGTCAAATAGCCAGATTACAATATGAAGGAGGAAAATAGAGAAGAGAAGATCTCTCGTTCTTCCTTGCAAACGTGTTGCAATTGGGACAGAACGAGTTACAATAATCTAGAGAAAGATGAGATAAAAAAAGTTGTTGGGGTGTCAAAATACCGTTGCTCAAAGCAAGATTCGCCCCACACGAATTACTTCCAGGAACCAGCAAGTTGAAGAACTTGTGGAACGCTCGAAGTCACCTCTGTTCTGACACCTCGGATGGACTTGCAATGGCAGAAGTAGCTCCCTCTCTCTCTCTCTTCTGACTTATAAAATTCGTAGTAATTCACAAAGGAGGCCAGAAGAGAGTATTGTAGAAGCATGGAATTTCAGGACCAGAAATCCTATGCGCCAAATATTACATGCGCAAGGGAGCTCAGAGGAAGTACTTGGCACAGCAAAGCAAAAATATAGACATTAAAAGAAGATTTTTATTTCATATAAAAGTCTATTACATGTCTTAAAAAGAGCTGTACAAAGGAGAATTTCTACAAAAAAACCACCATGCGCTCTCAAACAGGCGCATCTTACCGTGCGCTCTCAGCCAGGCTCATCTCTTCAGCAGCTCAGTTATGTGCATCCCTTCAGCAGCTCAGTTATGTGTCGTCCTTCAGCGTCCAAGTCAGGCGCATCATGAAGTCTCAGCATATGCGCCATCAAATGCTTCGACTAATGAAGCATTTATTGAGCAGAATGAGGGTGGGCAATCAACCCTCTAGCTGGAGGAAGAGCTCTCCGCAATTGATCCGCGGCAAAAGAAGGCTTTCAACAAAACCAGAGTGGGCAACACCCACTCTGACAGAAAAAAGAGCCTCCAAAGCCGCAGTACCGTAATTTAGATCTGCGGCTCTTCCAGCATAACGGAGACGAGGCTCGAGCATCCCGATCTTTGGATGCAACAGGCACCTTCCGCCTGCCTCAGATGCCCTCGACTCTGACTTTTGGATGTAACAGTCACTTTCAAGTGCATCAATGGAGATCATGCGTCGCATTTTCACCCTCGGGAGCATCTCATCAACAGAATGTGCTCGAGTAAACAAGTTCATTTCGGGAGGACGTGAGAGAACGAGAAACAAACCCTCTCCATGCCACTATTTATAGGCCGGGCAAATCAAACCCATGCGCCAAGTGGCTGGCTCTCCGAATCCCGTGCAATGAATTTGCATTAAACGGTGATAAACCTGACGCTTCGAATTCAGCCAAGTCAAGAACGACTATTTAAAGCACTCGAAGAACGTAACAGTCAGGCCCATAAAGACATGTCATGCAAAGTGGATGCGCCGGCCAGACCGCACATCGTGCTGACGCGCCCAGCTTTCATCAAAGATGCGCCCCCATGCGTCCCCATGCACCTAGTGGAACGCCGATCGATGTGCCCACTCAACAACCTATCACCTGTCAAAGAACATTAAATGCTGAAGTCTGACAGAGTTGGCAGCATGTCCCCTGAAGACTGTAGTTGACAAATTTTTCAGAAAACGAAGCGTCACCAACGTCAGCACCATCATTACTTCCCTCCGGCGGTTACAAGCCAAGTGGCCGCTCAACCAGTTCGCATGCGCCTCCGCGGCCATGCGCCCGAATCTCTGTATGCGCCTCAAAAGCGGCTCAAACTTTTTTCTGATCCCTAAAGACAGAAGTAAAGTCACTACTGAAGCCCCGCATGCGCCTCAAAAGCCATGCGCCCAGACTGGTTCGTGACTCCTAAAGATTACGAGCCAAAGTCTCCTCATGCGCCCAATTCCAGGCACATCATATCAGATCACTCCCCACCAAATTCGAGATCTTCGAGCCATGGACCTATGACACGCGTCCATTGACTTGATTCAACCTATGAAGGCGTGCTAATCACCCAAGATCTCAGCAACTGAAAGATCTTTTCCGTTGCTACGTGCCAGCTCTGCCGCAGCCCACGACAGCAACGAGAAGAGTTCAACTCCTTAATCAGGGCGCATCGCCTACGCACCTCCATCAGCAACTACCACGTGACGTCCCCACGTACAGGTGCATCCTACATGCGCGCATGAGCAGCCAGCCTGTAAAGCTATAAATAGAGGGATCATCTCCTTCCAACACACACACACACAGACAGAGACGTCGTGTAATCATCAGCAACATATCGAGAGAGGCAGATATAGACACTCAACGTCTTCTTCCTCTCCGCAAGCTCCTGTACTTAGAGCAACCCAGATCGTCAGAGAACCGAGAACCGTCATCAGATCTTCAACGGAGTCAATACATTACCACTCGCTCCATCGGCACAAGGGACCCAGATTAAACAAAAGTGTACTCCTAGGACTACGTCTAAGTCCTACATTGCAACACTGTTCTGTTTGTATTAAAATTACATCAAAAGATTTTAATGGCAAATAAGCTGGCGACTCTGCTGGGGACCTCTTTCTCCTCCACCGAGAAAGCTGTATCGCAATCCGACGACGTAAAGGTGGGCTCCTCCCACAAGATGCTGGTCGTACGCCTCAATCAATATGCGTATGAGGAGTTCATCTCTGAAGGCAGCGCGAGTCCTTCGAAGCGGCTGCCGAAGCCGAAAAAGACTCGCCAAGTCTGGGTGCGCAAGGTCGACGCCTCCGGTACCACCACCGAAGGGGGTGCACCAATACAGCCATCCCTTCCTGCTGACGTCCTCTGCAACCAAGATGCGTCCACTGGTGCAGCGCATCTCTCGGGGAAACGTGCGATTGACCATATTCCCCAGCCATCTCCCTCTCAGGCGAGAAAGATGCGTCGACGGAGCAGGGGCGCAGCTAATGCCCCACATATCACCTCTGATGCGCCGCAGAAGGTCTCTTTCTTTGACAGACTCACTCGCTGTAGTGGCGAGGAGAATTTGGACTCTGAGTACTACGTGCCCCAGCGGGCTAGTACGAAGAAGTCCAAGACAGCACGGGCCATGCGCCTCAAACGTGCTATGCCGACAGCAAACCAGAAGCATGCGCTCACAATCAGGCGCGCTGCTGATGGTAAGCTGTACAAGGTCGACTCGGGTGCTTCTGCGCCGGAAAAGAGTCACCCTTCAAAGTACTTGTCTCACTTGGGCGCATCTGTTGCGTTCGCAACCGAGTCGAGCAAGGCAAACCATGTGGTCTTGAACTCCCGCGCCTCCTCTGGTTGTGCGTTTGAGGTTCGTTCAAGTCACTGTAAATGTTGTTCCTCCACTACTGATCTGAGCACCTGTTTGGTGTTGGATCAGGGGGCGTAGCACTCACTTGATCACCCCGGTGCTTGGCCTTGCCATGCGCCTGATGGGGGTGCGAAGGTGGCACTCTCCTCCAATGATCTGCGTAACGTGATCACTCACAAACGCCGGTCAGGAGAGTCGACTGACAAGCACAATGCGCCCCTCACAGGGCACGCCTGTGCTGTAGTCACCATCAACTGTTGTTGCAAAACAGCAGTCCCTCCACCAAGGTAGTCAGTGTTCCAGCGGCTGCAATCACCAACACCTCTCCGACGTCGCCTCGGGAAAAAAGTGTCAATTGAAGAGGAACTAGAGGTTGCTTTATGCAACGTGATCTCCAATTCCTCGTCAATCCGAAAGGCGACCGGCCATTCCTCGACCTCGTCCAAGAGTTAGTCGAGGAGAACCAAGGCAACTGTTCCATCCTCTGGAGTGTTCGAAGGCACTCGGTGGAGAAGGAAGATCCTGGAGAAAGCTGGGGGTAGTCAAGCCCTTGTTGATCCTCCTTCTGAAGACGAAGATGCCCTACAGAGCATAACTGGGATGGAAGTCAACCTCCCAGATGTTGCTGAGGGTAGTCTAGCCCCTGTGGACCTGCGTCTCGCAGACGAGGAAGTCCTCCAAGGTAGAACTGGGGGTAATCAGGTCCTCGCGGATACTTCTCCCGAAGACGAGGGTGTCCTCCAAAACACAGCTGGAGGTAACCAGACCGAAACTCCAGAAGAGGCAACTCCCCTAAAAGAGAGCGAGGTCGAAAGCGAAGCCTCAACTGATCCATCCGACTCCAGCCGTGTCATGACAGTATACATGACTGGGGGTGATACCGAGCCAGATGCGCTGCCAGCAGACCTCGTCCAGCATATGGATACTTTGGAGGGAGGGCTCAAAACCCTCACTGCCTCCATGCAAACACTAACTCAAGCAGTGTTTGAGATACGGTCAGCTTTGGCCAGGGCACCTTCTACCGGTCCTGACCCAGGGGCCAACGGAGAATCAAGTGTACCCCTTCAACTGGTATCCTTGGATACGGATCACCACGAAGCACCTCGGACGTCGGAGCCGTTCAACTCCAGGATGTACCACCTTCTCCGACTCCCAGTTCCACGGAAGACGTGGTGGAGATGATCAGGGACTTGCGCGAGCGCTTTGAGTCCAAGAATAGACAAGAAGAGCGCCAAAAGATGGGCATCCCCCAACCTTATTCCCTCGAATGGAACAAAGTGGTTTATCCTCCTAAGTATAAACCACGAACATTGACGCCGTACGATGGGAAGGACTCTTCGTGTCGCTATCTGACATACTTCCAGTCTCAAACGGGACATCTCCCGAAGGAGGACGCACTACTTACCAGCATATTTGTCGGGGCACTGAAAGGAGTGGCGTACGACTGGTACTGCAGCCTCCCCGATAACTCTATATCTTCCTTCGATGACTTGACGTGCCTCTTCCTCGACCGTTTCTACGACGGTGGGAAGCACATGACAATGGCGTCCCTCATAGAGATATGCCAGAAGGAGAAGGAAATAGCTCGAGTATTCATCGAACGCTTCCGACCGGCCTGCTTCAGACTGCCCCCGGGCATGCCAGAACATGCACTCCTCTCCTCCTGCAACATGAACATGTTGCCTGCAGTCAAACTCTGGCTCAACTCCACTCTCCCTCCCGACTGGAGTTCCTTGATCATCGAAGCCGAAGTAGCAGAAAAGAAGGCGTCCAATGCTCGCCTTCTGGGAGTTAGTTTCCCTGCCTTTGAGGACAAGGGGAAACGGCCTGCAGCCAACAACCCTAGACGAGAGACGAAGGGGAAACAGGCATTGACTGTCAATGCCTCCAAAGGTGCATCAGCACCCACTCAAAAGCCTCCACTTGCACCAAGGCCAAAGGAGGTTTATTCTTTCAACGATGAAGGCACCCTGCAACTCTTTGAGATACTGAAGCAGGGTGACAAGAATAAGTTGCCGGACCTGAAGCGTCCCGACGAGGCTGGGAAAGTGGACAATCCGAGGTACTGTTACTACCATCGATTTGTCGGACATCCAACTAAGGACTGCTACGTCCTCAAAAACTACATACACCGCATGATCAGCACGGATGTTATCTCCGTCGACTACGAGGAGAAAACGGTCTCGGCCAATCTGGTGTCACTTCAATTTGGCACCTTATCGCCGATACAAGATGGCATCGTCCCCATCCCTAAGGCGACAATGGAGGTGGTTAACTTACCACCTACTCGTGACAACGTGAGTGGACTCACCCCGCTCACCACATCTCGGGGAGAGATCTTATGGGTTCACCCTGATCTCGTCTCCGAGGTTACTTAACCGGAGGTACGCTCTGCCTCCAAAACCAAAGGCAAGAAGATCAAGTCTTGCCGCATGGTCTCTTCCTCCCTAGAAGAGGCTCTTTCTGTACAAACCCGTTCGCAGTTGAACGTCCAACCCGACAAAGCTGCCATCGAGGTGGTGCCTCCCTGCACTACCCCTGCTGCCGAAGAAGGGGGTCCGTCCAAGCCTCCAGCAGCCAATAAGCAGAAGCATGTAGAGGTCCGTTTCGACAAACCTCTGCGAAAGGAGAATGCTTCGGGACTAGCCAAGTCCCACAACTTTGACATACTGGCACAACTTGCCAGTACTCATGCCCGCCTATCTCTGTTTGAGCTTTTTCGCCTTTCCAATGACACTCGTGAAGCTCTCTGTGAAGCCCTGAAGGATGCTGAGTCCTTCATCAGTCAGGTCAATCAGCCTGAAGATCTCCCGACTACATATGCGCATTGTCATTGTGTGGATGAAGTTATCCCCAACATAACCTTCACCCAACAAGACATGCTGCTCAAGCACAACCGACATAACATGCCTCTGTATTATACAGGGTATATCGGTTCCGTCAAGGTGAAACGAATTCAGATCAATCCGGGGTCTTCCCTCAGCATCATCCCGAAGACGCTGCTCTCAACACTGGGGATCCCAATGTACCGTCTGGCGCCCTCCAACACCACAATCAGTGGCTTCAAAGCCAGCAAGAGTGAGCCGCTGGGCAAAATACGGCTAAAGTATCATATTGGTAACCTCAGAACTGAGGTCACTTGCTATGTCGTGGACGCCGATGTCAACTACAACCTCCTACTGGGTCGTCCGTGGCTGCATGAGTACATGGTAGTACCTTCTACACTCTACCAATGTATGAAATATGTGTCCACCAATGACATCATCCGGACGGAGTTCGCAGACATCGACCCTTTTAAGGGGGTTGAAGCCTACTTCACTGATTCCAACTTATACAAATCACCTGACGAGGAGGAAGCCAATGATGCTGACGATGAAGCAGAAATGGCAGCAGATCTCGACATGGAACCAGAGACGATTCCTGAGGCTCCTCTAAAAATTTGACTCAAAGGGAAGCCGCCTCAGACGTTGCCTCCCATGAGCATCAAGCTCCCTGGAAAAGCACCAACTGCTCCAGGTAGAACACCTACTGAAGCTTCCTTGAAGATACGGCTCAAGGGAAAGCCGTCTCAAACATCGGCTCCCCTTGTGGCAAAACTACAGGGGAAGGCACCTATCACCGAAGGCGCAGTTGAGGCACCTCTGAAGGTGCGTCTTAAGGGCAAGCCGCCGCGATCATCTGTCTCATCCAAGCTGCCGGAGAAGGCCCACATAGCCCTCTCGGACCCCAAGACCAAAGCTGTGGTGCACTCTTCCGATCCAATCCCAGTACTCACGGATGAAGAGCTAGGGGAATATATCTCTGCTGATGTAGATGCACCCTCTCTGGACAATGTAATTCTGCGGGACAAAATCTCGTGTTTCATCAATAATAGAGTGTATTTTAATTATTCTAGTCTTCCGCATTGGAATGCCATGTATACATTAGATAACGCTCTACGGTCATTGCAGACACAAATAATGACCGTCCATCATGTAAATCGAGTAGTCCAGTCCCAAGGGGTCTGTTTTGTAGTCCCACCGCGGAATCGAGACGAAGATTCCATCATCTTCAATAAAGTCGAGCGTCATCAAGACCTCCCGCCACTCGAGCCAGAACCAGATACCGGCAGAATGCAAGTCTATCGGTACACGGACAAGGCAAAGTACCTCATCCAAAAGATGGGTTACAACCTAAAAAGCAACCAAGGCATGAACTACGACAAGGGTCGACGTCTTCCTCTCCGGCTTCCGACACCTAAAGGAAAGCCACAGGACTACTATCATCGAACTCGACGGGGGGTAGGCTACGTCACGCCGCCGTCAACACCAGAGAATTCGGAGGCAGAAGAAGTAGAACATTCTCACTCGTTCGAAGCATCAACTTGGGATTCCGATACCAGTATCGGCTCAGTCTTCAAGTGAGTGCTATCAGCCAACATGACAACTGTACAATCTCAAGAAGATGAAGGCGAAGACCAAACGCCAGAATTCTTCGAAGAAGAACCCTGGGCTTAACGCCTAGGAGAACAGTAGGAGTCTCATTTTGAGTTACGCGAACCCCCAACCGAAGACGAAGTCGAGCAGATCGACCTTGGTGATGGATCTTCTTCCAAACCCATCTTCATCAGCAAAAGCCTAAAAGGAGAAGACCGAGAATCTTTAATCCAGGTGGCTAAAGAATATATCGATGTCTTCGCCTGGAGCTATGAAGATATGCCGAGACTTGGTCCCCAAATTGTGATGCATAGGCTTAACATCTTACATGATGCCAAGCCTATAAAGCAACAACAGCGACGTTTTCGTCCCGACATCATGAACGCTATCGATCAGGAAGTAGACAAACTCCTGACCAGTGGATTTATTCGTGAAGAACAACACCCGGATTGGGTGGCCAACGTCGTCCCTGTCACCAAGAAGAATGGGAAGATACGAGTCTGTATCGACTTCAGGGATCTCAACACTGCTTGTCTGAAGGATGAATTCCCGCTTCCAATCACTGACGTGATAATCGACAACACATGTGGCTTCGAACGTATGTCTTTCATGGACGGGTATTTGGGCTACAACCAAATCAAGATGTTCCCCGATGACGCAAAACACACGTCATTCAGGACTCCGAAGGAGGTCTTCTGCTACACAGTGATGCCCTTCGGCTTGAAGAACGTTGGTGCAACATACCAGCGAGCTATGAGCACCATCTTCTGTCAGCATGTTCGCAAGACAGTCGAATGCTATGTTGATGACATCGCAGTTAAGAGCCGTCTCAAAGGAGATCACCTACGAGACCTTAAGACAGTCTTCGATCTCATGCGAGCGCATCAACTCAAGATGAACCCCGCTAAATCCTTCCTTGGGGTTTCTAGCGGAAAGTTTTTGGGCTTCATTATCACGATGAAAGGCATTCATGTCGATCCCGAGAAGACCAAGGCCATCCTTGACATGGACCCTCCAAAGAACCTCCGAGAACTTCAAGGCCTGCAGGGGCGTCTGGCATACATCCGGAGGTTTATAGCAAACCTTTTCGGAAAATGTTGACCCTTCACCCAGCTCATAAAGAAGGGAGTCTCTTACGTCTGGACAGAGGAATGCCAAAAAGCTTTCGACGACATCAAGGCTTACTTGACGAGCCCGCCAGTCCTGGTGGCACCCGTCGCCGGCAAACCATTTCTCCTCTACGTCCATGCCATGGATCATTCCCTCGGTGCTCTGCTTGCTCAGAACAGCGATACGGGCTATGAGCAAGCTATCTACTACCTCAGTAGAACACTGATCGGGGCCGAACACCGGTACAACCCCGTTGAAAAAGAGTGTTTGGCCTTGGTATTTGCCATCCAGAAGACTCGCCATTACGTCTCAGGCTAGACAATTCATGTCATCTTCCGAGTCAATCCACTAAGAGTTCTCATGACGAAGCCAGGGTCATTAAACTCCCGGCTAGCTACGTGGACGATCCTGCTAACACCATACAACATGGTGTTCGTTCCACAAAAAGCTGTCAAGGGTCAGGCTCTGGCCAACTTTTTAGCTGCATACCCCATCCCAGAGTCCTCAAGACTCTATGAAGACATCCCGGACGAGGTCCAAGAATCTAACGTCACCGAAGAAAGCTCCGTCTGGCGAATGTTTTTCGATGGTGCTTCAAGAACAGGCCCCAAAGGCCAGATCATCGCAGAAGTGGGGGTAGTCTTAGTCTCCCCCGATCACCTGGTCATCCAGCACGCCTACTCCCTTTCGAAGCCGTGCTCCAACAATGTTGTCGAGTACAACGCGCTCATCATGGGACTCCAGCTAGCGCAACAGCTGAGGGTGGATCATCTGGAAGCCTACGGCGACTCAAAACTCGTCGTTAATCAGGTCAGAGGGCAATACGAAGTTCTCCATGAAGATCTGATTCCTTACCATGAGGTTGCATTGAACATCATTTCAACCTTCACCAAGTTCTTCATCGAACATGTACCTCGTCTACAAAATCTGGAGGCTGACGCTCTAGCTGTCCTCGCAGCCTCATTGGCAGCACCCCTCGGGACTCAATATTACGTCACGGTAGTTGGCCGAGACTTGGTCTGTCCTAAGAACAACCTATGCTCACAAATTGCCCATGCCGCGTCAACGAGTGCTGGTATTAATGTCCGAGACTGGAGATTCCCGTTCATCAACTTCGCTGTCTAAGGAATTCTTCCGGAGGACCCGAAAGAAGCCATCTCAGTCAGGAGGCTCTTACTTCGATTCTACTACGATACAGCTACTAAAATGCTGTACCGACGCTCCTACGATGGACTTCTCCTTCGATGTTTATCCAACGAAGAAGCAGACGAAGCCCTTCGAGAAGCTCACGATGGAACCTGCGGGGCCCATCAACCAGGACCTAAGTTGCAGGATCGACTGCGATGCATGGGCTACTACTGGCCAACCATGGCAGCCGACGCTGTCGACTATGCTAAAAAGTGCCATGCGTGCCAACTTCACGCTGATTTCATCCATACACCATAAGAACCACTATATCCTACGGTCGCCTTCTGGCCCTTCGAAGCATGGGGCATGGACATTGTAGGACCGATCACCCCTCCATCATCGAGGGGACACCGCTTCATCCTAGCCATCACCGACTACTTCTCCAAATGGAAAGAAGCAGTTCCACTGGCGGAAGTGAAGAGCTCTAGGGTGATCAGCTTTATCAAGCACCATGTCATCAACCGTTTCGGGGAACCCCAGAGGATTATCCACGATAACGGTCCTCAGTTCATCAGCCATGTTTTCAGCAAATTCTGTGACAAGAATCGTATTCAAAATGTGGCATCAACCGCCTACAATCCGGCAACAAACGGATTGGCTGAGGCGTTTAACAAGACTATCGTCAGGCTACTCAAAAAGGTCGTGTCATCCAACAAACGTGACTGGGATGAAAAGCTCGGCGAATGCCTTTGGGCCTACCGCACAACGGTACGGACCCCGACAGGCAACACACCATTCTCCCTGGTCTACGAGAGCGAAGCGGTACTGCCTCTCGAAATTCAGATACCCTCACTCCGTGTAGCAATCACGAATCAACTCACAGAAGAAGAAAATCAATGTCGCCGTCTGCAAGAATTGGAGACACTTGACGAAAAGCGTCTCCTAGCTCAGCAACGCATCGAACTCTATCAAGCCCGTATATCACAGGCTTTCAACAAAAAGGTCAAGCAGAGGACTTTCCAAGTAGGCGACCTGGTTCTGGCAGTCAGAAGGCCGATGGTGTTGACGCACAAGACACCAGGAAAGTTCGAACCCAAGTGGAAAGGACCTTTCATCATAGAGATGGTATACTCAAACGGTGCCTACCGTCTTGCCAAATCTAATGGAGACTTGTTCATGATGCCCATCAACGGCAAGTTCCTAAAGAAGTACTACTCTTGACATCCTTAGACTTGTACTTCTATCTCCACCCAATAAAGGATTCTCTGGACCCAATCATCAGGGCTCATGTACACCTCCCGCAAAATCTTACGCTTCTGGAACCCAACTGTTCCGTAGCGTTCTATCTTCCAGTAGAGGGACAACCACATCCACATTACCTCTGAGTTGTTACCCCTACACCCTACAAAGCGGAATCTTATGCTCCGTAAGACGACGCTACCCATCATGTTTACCACGTCCATATTACCTCTGAGTAAACATTTCGTACAGACAACCCCTGCGTTGTCGTACATTGATCATAGAACTTCCACGTCCACATTACCTCTGAGTAGTTCCGCGTATTCCCCCAGAGTCATTCCTACCATGTCCATAATACCTCTGAGTAGGAAGATTCTATCATTTGAATCCCATATTTGCCACGTCCACATCACCTCTGAACAAACATGTCGGTTCTCTCGAACTTATTATCTATACCTAAAAACCAAGGTACGCAAAAGATAATAGGTCCACACAAATTATCAAGTTCATAACAGCAAAAATGAACACACCACAAAAACTCTGTATTCTTTATTCAAAAATAAAGGATTACACCCCCAGGAAGAGTTGCAAATTACAAAAAGAAAAGATAACAATCCTTAAACATCCCCGGGGTTAGCCGAAAGCTCTTCAATCTGATGCTTCAAGCCTGCTGCCCGAGTCTCTATAGTCGCCAGGACCCGGCGTTCGGCTTCTTGACGTATCGTTTCTATGGCCTCAGGAGAAATGTCATCCTCATGCTTCTCGTCCAACTGTTGTCGCTGCTGAACCAGAGTAAGAGCCCAGCGCGTGAAAGCTGCTTCCTCCTCCTTAGATGCTACATGTTCAGTCTGGACTCGTTCAGCATCTAATAAGAGTTGGGCCCACTGGTCTTCAAGGAGGCAAATCTTGGCATCAACCTCCGCTATACTAGCGTCTAACGCAGCCCGTAACTCCACCTTCTCCTGCGTGGACTGAGATAGCCTCTCCACCGCAACCTCAGTTTCAGCCACCTCGCGTTCCCAGACACCCACGGTGGCCTGATAAGAGGATTCAATCTCAGCAATCAGCTTCTCCTTTTCCGCATCTATCAGGGCGGAGAGATCATTTTGCTGGATACGCTGAAACTCGAAAAGCAGCTGGTCCAGCTCAGTCACCGAGGCCTCCAGAATCTCGGTCATATGATCATGGCCCTTGTGGAGACGTATTAGACCGATGTGTGGAAGCGCCATGGATTTTGCCATCGTAAAACTCCTATTGGCGTTCATCACTGTCGATACACCCTTCTGCAGCATCTTGTGCACTGCCTCAACGATGAATTTCACGTACTCATCCGCATCCGCCAACACTTGTGGTGTCATGGCAGGAGTTGGAGGAGCTGCCCTGGATGGCGGACCTGAAGAAGACCCGCCGATCTCAATCTCCGAGGCTTGAACGTCGACCTCAGCAGACCCTTCCGCACTTGGAACTTGAATTCCGCTACCAGCTCCAGATGCCAAGAGAGCAGAAGGAGTTGGGTGGGGTGTCAATATCGTCCCCCAAGTTAAAGAAGCAATAGAGGGCTCTTGCACCAGCAAGCCCTTGCCCTTTCCCGTCTCAAAGGGACTATCAACATCCGTAGTTGCCTCCTCCACCACCGAGGTGCAATCTGTAACCAGCGTGGAGCGTTCCTCTGGCAAGCTAACTAGATCAGCTCCCATTTCTTGGTGGGGCACGTCTTCTGGGGTCGGGCTCGGCAGACGTGTCACGACCCGCACCCACTGTTAGGGTACGAGAACGTAATGACGCCCAGCCTACGCCGCAGTGTCGGCAGAAGAACGCTGTCCTAGGTCACAACATCTAACATATAGTGCTAAGCAGTTTATACTCCCCGAATGGGGATGACATAGCAGATACAGTCCCAATCACATCTAAGGTAGAGCATGATAAAGATAGATAAAATATGAAATCCAAAAGAGATACAGGAGATAGAAGTCTAAGTGTCTAATGATACATAAACCCAGAAATACAACTCAGAACTCAAATAAGTAATCCACAAAGTAAATACAACTCCAGACAAATGTAATAACTATCTAAACAACCTCTAAAGTGTCTCCTCTAGGCTAGCAGGCAACCTCCAAGCTATCTGTAAAATTTATCAACAGGTCCAGTCAGGACAGGAGCGAGCACATTACATCTCAACAGTTCATAGCAGGTTAGAAAATATAATCATGCAGTAAAATAAGATACAGGTACTGAAAGAAATACAGTATGTAAACAGAGAGAGAAAGCTGTAATAGAAATATCTACTATAGATAGAGAACTAATATGTGGCTAGTGAGTCAGAGTACAATATGAACATGTAATACTCCCCCGTACCCCCAATCAATACACAAGGATCCAGCCAGGTTATGTTATATGATGCTATGTAACAGCCCCCGAAGGGTGGTAAGCCCCCGAAGGGTGGTAAGCCCCCGAAGGGTGGTAGCCCCCGAAGGGTGGTACATAGTAGTCCCATAAATGGGGATTCTGGGGGTAACCCAACAGTGTAAGTCCCATAAATGGAGATTCTGGGGGTAACCTGTAAGTCCCATAAATAGGGATTCTGGGGGTAACCCAACAGTGTAAGATTCTAGGAAGACTCTACGATCATAAGAGTATATGTCGTAAGTGATCAAAGAACCAATGAAGCATAGTGATACGCCATGTAAGTGAAACGCACAGAACATGTAGTACCCGATGCTCCCTAAGGATAACATCTCAAGAAATGATCCATATAGTACCAATCCGTGTGACCATCGTGACAGTACAAGTAAAGTAATCTACTGCAGGAAATAATTCTAAGCAGGATATGAAATGATCAGAGAATGTACTCACCTGATAACCTGAACAGCTGATAAGTATAGGGGGTCCCACTGAAGCCACAGAGTCCTATTTAAAGCAACACAGGTTACAAGGTGTTCAAGTTGTAATAAATGAATCCCTACAAACAATCTATTTATCCTATGTTCTTTTAGTCACATTAACTCTAGGTCAACTCCGGTCAATAATCTAGTCAAACTAGGTCAAGCGTTGACTTACAGTTGACTTTGGGTCAACTAGTCAACTCTGGTCAACAGGGTAAATTCTAGTCTAATTATTGAAAATATGAAGTGTACTTCGTTATTCGTACGTCGAAACTTACGACACGCAAATCGAGATAAGAATATCAATGGTAAGGTTGATAATCTTATCATAGTGATCCACGTGTTCATCTTGTCAATTTCAGCGATGTGAGATCACTGGAATTGACTGAGCTCAGTTTCGTTGTACTAATCTCGAAATACGAACATTATAAGAATTAATTATTAATTAATTATAAAAAGGGTAAACTCAGAGAAACTATCAACAAACATTGTCGGACGATGAAATGAACGTCGCCAACGTGTCCAGAATGGTCAAATTAGCTAGGATAGCCTACCCATCGGTCCAATTTGGACACAAGGGCAAAAATATAATTTCGGGTCAAAACGGTATCCGTGTCGGAGCCGTTTTGCACCGAAAAATGTGCAAGAAAATAAGTCAATAAAACATAACAAATTATATGTCCACGAAACCAGAATGACGATACAAACCCAACGGTATCTCCAGAATTGGATTCCGTTGACCCGATCTCAATTTGGCCCGTTGACCAGAACTTGGAATTCCGATTTGCACGGAAATGCGTGCCGGAGCCAAAGTTCTCAAAACTTAGCAAACTACATGTCAACGAGTCCAGAATGAAGATACGAACTCAACGATATATCCGGAATTGGATTCCGATGAGCCGATCTCAAAATGACCCGTTGACCCGGATGTTGGTATCCGACTTGCACCGAAATGCGTGCCGGGTCCAATGTCCACCAAAATCTAGCAAATTATATATCAACGAGTCCAGAATGACGATACGAACTCAACGGTATATTCGGAATTGGATTCCGATGAGCCGGCGTCAAAAAGTCCCGTTGACCCAGAATGTGGGACCTACTTTGCACCGAAAAACGTGTCAGGGCCCACGTTCTCCAAATCTAACAAATTTTATATGAAAACAAGCCAGAATGACGCCACGAGTCTAATGGTGGTGTCAGAAATGAAATCTGGAGTTTCGTGTTCAAAAATGAAATTTTACAAGTTGGAAATTACGAATTCGGACGGCTAACTTTGGAGTCGAATTCAACCAATCAAACAAGCTCACAATGAAACAAAACTGGAGGGGTAGTAAGAGGGTTATACCAGCTTCGCACAGGAACTGGTAGTACGCCAAATGGAGCTGCGGTAGAGGAGATACAAGCTGACGAAGTTGGCCCCGCGAAACTGTCCAAATTTAATACAATTTAAACGGTCAACTTGGTGGCCGGTTTTGATGTATCAAACGATAAAATTAAAGGACGAAAATTGATAGGGATGAAGGTGGATATACCGAGATTGCGACGGAGCAAAGAAATCGCCGATCCAACGATCGAATTTTCGAGAAAACGCGTACGAAGTCGCTGCGATGGAGCGCCAAAATGAACTCGATCTCGCGCGCGTCACGACGGGACGTCGTACAAAACGCACGAATCGCCTATACGTCGCACTGGAGGAGGAGAGGCTGACCCGGGGGGTCGCCGGAGTTCGTCTAGCCCGTGGGGGCACGGCCACGGCGACCACGTCGCCGGCGGCGGCGGCGTCCATGCCCGCACGCGCGCGCGCTGCTGTGCGCTGGCGCTGCGTGGTCGGCCGGCGACGCGCGGGGGCGGCGGAGCACGGTAGTTGGTCGGGCTGGAGGTGGTGTAGGCAGTGGTGGTGGCGGTTTGGTGTTGGAGGTGGTGGCGGCCGGCTTGGATGAGGATGGTGGTTGTGTGGTTTGTGGAGAAGAAGGAGGAGGCTTGAGTGGTACGGTGGTGGCCGTCGGCCAGGCCACGGCGGGGCTGGGCCGACCAGGGGGAGGAGGTTAGACTGAGCCAAGGAGCTCAGGCCATGGTGGTCGGCTTTGAGTTGTTGTAGGTGAAGTGTTGTGTAGTAAATAATAGGAGAAGAGAGAGAGAGAGATTTAGAAACTGTATGAAATAAATGAGAGGATAAGAGAGAAAAGATTCTCTCCACCTAGGGCCGGCCAACATGTGGGAGTGAGGAAAAAGTTTCCATGCAAGATTTTAAGGGGTAGGATTAAATGGAAAAATCCTATGGCTAGGATTAATATTGGAAAATTGGTCATTCTAATGGAGATTTAATAAATAGAAATTTCCAATAAATATAGAAAAATATGCAGGAGGGTACTTGATATTTTTGGGCAAAAAAATACGAGGGTGTCATGATAGAGAATAACATGGAGCTGGGCTGGACTCGGTGGAGCCAGATTGGATCAAAACCGGACATTGAGCAAAAATTGAATTAAAATTAGGTGTTGATGATCATGAGTGAATAAGTAGCACATGGGGATTCCAATAAATGGGACACAAGTGGCGGACGGATAGTAGGCTCAAAGTGGGCCATGTCCATAGTTGGGGCTGACAGGTTTTGGTCGACAGGGGACCCACAAATCAAGTTGGAAAATGAATGTGACGCCGTAGGGTGAAATAAAATTGGATCACGTGTCAGGAAAGTTGTGCGAGGCAAATGGAGCAAAAAATGACGTGTCTGAGTGGGACACGAAGGTCAAGGGTGAAGAGCGTCTCGAGTAGATCATGTATGAGAAGTTGGTTTTAAGAAACTGACTGGTGTTGCGCTCCCAAATTAAAAGTCACGGTAACGTGCTAATAATGATCAAGAAAAAGAGTAAAAAAATCAATTAATGATCAAACGGTCTAATTCGACCAGAAGTTCAGCGAAGCAAAAGGAGTACAAGGGAACAAGTTTGGATGGGACACTATATACCGTCGTAAAGGTAATCATGTCCACTCCAAAACCCGTGAAGAAGATTTCTAGAGTTGAACATCCCTGACACTCCAAATATCAATGGCACGGGAAAGTACACTTAAGAAAAAATAACAAAATAAATTATTTATCAAAACCAATCAATCAGAAAAAAAAAGAAATCAACCCAAAATTCAGGGTGCTCACAAGACGAGTCTCCCCCTCATCATCGAATCCCTCTACGGGGACCAAATCTGTCGCCACCTCCCGGTCGGCAGCCACCTCAGCCTCCATTCCTGAGCCTGGGGTAGGGCTTGGCAACGCTACAGCCGACCTCCCCGCATCATGCCAAGGAGGGGAATCAACCCTCTCCTCTGTTTCAATCACGTCTGTTGCCCCCGCAACAGACTCACGCATCTCTGGAGCAATGTCATCCGAAGACGACGAACTCCACTTCTTTATCTGGAAGCCCCGTGTCTACTGGACTCTCAACGTCCAAGGCCCCCACGGCAGCTTGCACCACTCCGGGAACTGCTTCAATCTCAGCTTCCCTTCCTACATAATCTGGAGATACTGGAGTCTCCACAACAACGACATCGTCTGGGTTCCCCTCCTCGGGAGACATCACAATCGGCGGAACGCGCTCTTCTGATGAGCCCGCCACCTCCTTTGGTCTACTGCCACCAGATTTTGGAGTACGGGGTCTCCTTTTTAGCGGCTCCTACAAAAAGAAAGCATAGGTCACAAGAAATGTTGAACCTAACCAGGCTATATGGGATATCCTTACCTCAGCAGGTGTTGAATCCGATGACCCTGTCGGTGACAATGCCTTATTCTATCTCTTTGGCGCGGAAGAGCCATCCTCTGTATCAGCACGTCTTTTCGGGTGATCGACCGAAGGTTCTGCCCGACCCCCTGTGGATACGGTAGGGGTACCTCGATAACCTACCTCCGACGGACGGTACGATCGAGCCTTCGCTAATATATTTCCGGACACCGCTAACTGAGTGCCGGCAATGAGAATGGTCTCCCTATCATATCCGGAAGGCACGGCATTCATAACACAATAAAATTTAGTGGCCGAGAAAAGAATCGACGGCCGCAGATTCTGGACGGGTAGCGTAAAGCGAACTCCGGTACATCCGGCATTGTAGTAATGCTAAGCTCGTGCACCATCCAACAGACTTCCAGTATACCCCAGGTTAATACTGGGGTTGTCCAACATCAACTGAGCGTAGCCAAATTGTCGTACAAAACGGCTTGGCAAATACAGTTCCAGGTAACACTGGTTCCTATTCCGATACACCAGATGGGACGGCCGGATACTTTGTAACCAGCGGAATCCCCACGGGGGCAGAGTGGTGGCATATTCACCCGAATCCACTAAGTCTTCGTTGGCCTCAAAATCCAAGAAGACAGGACCAACTTTGGTGATCTCCCACCCTTGAAGGTGGGATAAAACTTTTCTGTAAATAGGAACACCGGCATGCAACCAGCTCCTCTGGTGGAAACGACGGAGGAATGCATCCCCGACCCTGTGGTCTTCTTCCGATCCCGGACTCATCACATTGGGATGGTGTAAAATTAACCACCCCATCAGATAATGAAACGACAGTTCAGCACGGGGAAATTTGTCATTCCTATCTCGTTCATAAACCACATTTCCCGTAAATTCTCGTAAATCTCACAGCAGGTTGCACACCATGGCGGGGAGCAAAGCCAGGCATCGGCCAAAAAACAACTTCACAGCCGGCAGGATTAGATTCCGGGTCATCCTCTCCACGGAGCCTGACCTGCCCGAAAAGACATAATCCCGAAGCCAAATCATCAGATACGCAGCTAACACTGTTTTTGACGACATCCGATGAGTAAGGTGCCAGAAACAGCTATAGGAGCGCTCATCCGACTGCCGGTCCTCGTTTTTTCGGGGATTCTTCTCACCTAACCTGCTCATTTCGGAGAGCACCACGCTACTGGAAAGCGCTGGCAGAGTAGTAAACTGAGAGGGATCCTCCTTGTCTTGCTTAAAGACGTAATCTCTCCAAGCGGTCACATGAGGCTGTGACCCGTCCTTATCCCTCTTCTGCATATAATAATGATGACTCACTACTTCCTTGAAGACGGCCATCATCTCCCCGGCTTTGTCCTCCAAGACTTGGAACTCCTCGTTGGTCGGGAAATATTCCTCATAAGGCTCTGATCCCCAAGGAAGCTTTGACACTTCGTACATTTCATGAAGTGCGAGTCCCAGCTCCCCCACCGGGGTGAAGAAAGTCCCGGTCTGGGTGTTAAACATCTCCAGAAGCGCAAGGAACATATGCCGGTTGATGTCAACACCTGCCTGAGTAGCACGGATCGCGGCAGTCAGCCCCATCTCTCGGAGTTCGGTTTGAAATTGCGACAGAATCCAGAGTGTCAGCTTGTCCCATTTGGCAACGTAATGACACCAACCCTCTACCCAAAATTCACCTTTCGGGTACGATCGCTCCATCAACAGCATGCAATTTGCAAAAGTCAAAGCGCCGAAAGCAAATGTATTGATGGGAACATCACTGTAACTGCTCCCAGGACGTAAAGTTTGCCAGGTGAAAGAAGGCCCAGACCGCACAGCAGTCAAAGTATCCCTTTGATCGGAGGTAGCGTCGATCTTGATGATGCCTGCCACCGCTCCCCCCTGGGATGGGGTTAGCTCCCAAGACATCCTCCTCTTGGAAGCAAGACGACAGAAAGCCGACAAAGGCCATTGACGCTCAAGTTGTCTTACAGTCATATGCACTCCCCTTGCTGTAAAGAACCAATCTTCCTTGACCTTCAACACCTTTGCTTCAATAGAAGCAAGGCGGTCCCCGAACAGGAACTCAGGCTTCAAGAAAGTCATATTATCAGAAGTGGCGGATTTCAAAATGCCACGCTCCATCATCCGTTTGAGGAACCCATGCGGTTGTTCCCGGATTTGAGTCATCCTTTCGGGATGCTGATCCAGCATAATGGCAGCTTGGGCAGGGTTTATCACCTCATCATCATAATCCACCCCCATCTGACAGAGGGCAGCGTCTAGAAGCACTTCATTCATGAGCGGGACGGTCATCGACACTGGTGGTCAACAAAAGAAGACAAAGATTCAGAGGTGTTAGAAACAACAAGAGAATCTGAGCAACGTTCTCATCCCAAGCGCATCTGAAAAGAAGCTTCGACGCATCATCAGGGTCTAGACCCATGCGCGTCAGCAGTGAAGCTTCAGCACATCATCAGGGTTTTAAACCCATGCGCGTCAGCAGTGAAGCTTCGGCGCATCATCAGGGTTTAAACCCATGCGCATCAGCAGTGGAGCTTCGGCGCATCATCAGGGTTTAAACCCATGCGCGTCAGCAGTAGAGCTTCGGCGCATCATCAGGGTTTAAACTCATGTACGTCAATAGTGGAGCTTCGGCGCATCATCAGGGTTTTAACTCATGCGCGTCGGCAGAAAAACCTCAGCACATCATCAGGACTCAAAAGTCCATACGCGTCGGTGTATGTGAGTTCTAAAAAAAAGGTACAGAATGATATGGTAAAGATAAAACCCACCAATCACCGCCGGCCGAACGTCAACAGGCGGACGGGGGACATCACCCGCGGCAGCCTCTACAGGCTCTTTCCCTTTGACTCGTCCCTTGCCAGTACCGCCGCGAGGAGTTTTGGAAGCCATTTCTCGCAAGAAGGAAGTTAGGGTTTTTTAAAAACTCTAAAAGAAAAAAGCAAAGAGAGGAAGAACTCTCTCTCTCTCCATCTTACGCCTATTTATAGGCTCAGTCGTACGCGTGAACCGATGAAGTGTGACCTCAGCCGTCGCTTCGGGTTCTGTGAAGAGATAACTGCAGATAAATCCAAAAAGATCATCATTAATCTTCTTGGTTATCGAAGCGTCATCATTCGTATTTACTGAGAGGAGCATGCGCCCCATCACTGATGCGCGGAGTGTCATGCGCCCGAACAGTCATGCGCCCCGTAGAAGACACCACCATGCTTCTTATTCAAAGTATTCCAAAACTTGGCAAAAAGTTTTGAAAACTTTGAAGGGGGTCTTATAGAAGCATGAAATTTCAGGACCAGAAATCCTATGCGCCAAACATTACATGCGCCAGGGAGCTCAGAGGAAGTACTTGGCACAGCAAAGCAAAAATATAGACATTAAAAGAAGATTTTTATTTCGTATAAAAGTCGATTACATGTCTTAAAAAGAGCTGTACAAAGGAGGATTTCTACAAAGAAACCACCATGCGCTCTCAAACAGGCGCATCTCGCCGTGCGCTCTCAGCCAGGCGCATCTCTTCAGCAGCTCAGTTATGTGCATCCTCAGTTATGTGCATCCCTTCAGCAGCTCAGTTCTGTGCCGTCCTTCAGCGTCCCAGTCAGGCGCATCATGAAGTCTCAGCATATGCGCCATCAAATGCTTCGACTAATAAAGCATTTATTGAGCAGAATGAGGGTGGGCAATCAACCCTCTAGCTGTAGGAAGAGCTCTCCGCAATTGATCCGCGACAAAAGAAGGCTTTCAACTCAACCAGAGTGGGCAACACCCACTCTGACAGAAGAAAGAGCCTCCAAAGCCATAGCACCGTAATTTAGATCTGCGGCTCTTCCAGCATAACAGAGACGAGGCTCGAGCATCCCGATCTTTGGATGCAACAGGCACCTTCCGCCTGCCTCAGAAGCCCTCGACTCCGACTTTTGGATGTAACAGTCACCTTCAAGTGCATTAATGAAGATCATGCGTCGCATCTTCACCCTCGGGAGCATTTCATCAACAGAATGTGCTCGAGTAAACAAGTTCATTTCGGAAGGACGTGAGAGAACGAGAAGCAAACCCTCTCTATGACACTATTTATAGGCCGGGCAAATCAAACCCATGCGCCAAGTGGCTGGCTCTCCGAATCTCGTGCAATGAATTTGCATTAAACGGTGATGAACCTGACACTTCGAATTCAGCCAAGTCAAGAACGGCTATTTAAAGCACTCGAAAAACGTAACAGTCGGGCCCATAAAGACATGTCATGCAAAGTGGATGCGCCGGCCAGACCGGGCATCGTGCCGACGCGCCCAGCTCCCATTAAAGATGTGCCCCCATGCGTCCCCATGCACCTAGTAGAACGTCGATCGATGTGCCCACTCAACAACCCATCACCTGTCAAAGAATATTAAATGCTAAAGTCTGACAGAGTTGGCAGCACGTCCCCCGAAGACTGCAGTTGACAGCTTTTTCAGAAAATGAAGCGTCGCCAACGTCAGCACCATCATTACTCCCCTCCGGCAGTTACAAGCCACGTGGCCGCCCAACCAGTTTGCATGCGCCTCCGCGGCCATGCGCCCAAATCTCTGCATGCACCTCAAAAGCCATGCGCCTCAGACTTTTCTCTGATCTCTAAAGACAGAAGTAAAGTAACTACTGAAGCCCCGCATGCGCCTCAAAAGCCATGCGCCCAGACTGGTTCGTGACTCCTAAAGATTACGAGCCAAAGTCTCCTCATGCGCCCAATCCCAGGCGCATCCTATCAGATCACTCCCCACCAAATTCGAGATCTTCGAGCCATGGACCGACGACACGCGTCCTTTGACTTGATTCAGCCTATGAAGGGGTGCTAATCACCCAAGATCTCAGCAACTGAAAGATCTTTTCTGTTGCTACGTGCCAGCTCTGTCGCAGCCTACGACAGCAATGAAAAGAGTTCAACTCCTTAATCAGGGCGCATCGCCTATGCGCCTCCATCAGCAACTACCACGTGGCGTCCCCACGTACAGGCGCATCCTATATGCACGCATGAGCAGCCAGCCTGCAAAGCTATAAATAGAGGGATCATCTCCTTCCAACACACACACACAGACAGAGACGTCGTGCAATCATCAGCAACATATAGAGAGAGGCAGATACAGACACTCAACGTCTTCTTCCTCTCCGCAAGCTCCTGCACCTAGAGCAACCCAGATCTTCAGAGAACCGAGAACCGTCGTCAGATCGTCAACGGAGTCAACGCATTACCACTCGCTCCATCGACACAAGGGACCTAGATTAAACAAAAGTGTACTCCTAGGACTACGTCTAAGTCCTACATTGTAATACTGTTCTGTTTGTATTGAAATTACATCAAAAGATTTTAATGACAAACAAGTATATATAGAGAGAGGGTGGAAACCCTAGCCGCCTCTTTAGTTATGGAAAGATTGAATCAAATCCCACAAAGATAGCAACAAAATTAATTCAAATTCCACAAAGATAGCAACGAAATTAATTCAAATCCCACAAAGATAGCAACGAAATTAATTCAAATCCCACAAAAAGTGTATCTGAATTAATCGTATCGAATCAGTCTTTCCATAACTGACTTGTAGCCTACACAGTCAGCGGAGCCCTCCATGGGGTAGCAGCAACAGCAGCCTGGCCGCATGATCCGCATGGCCTCATGGCCGCAAGTGCTGCATGGACCGCATGAGGCCGCATGATCGCATGGACCGCATGGACCGCATGAGCCACATGAGCCGTGTGAGCCGCATGTGGCCGTATATGAGCCACATGCCGCATAAGACCGCATGGCCGCATATGAGCCGCATGGCTGCTGACGTGCTAAGTGCAAAGTGCGCCAACAAAATGCCACATTACGCCTCATGAGCCTATGAGCCCGAGCCCGAGTCCGAGTCCGTGTCCGAGTCGCTAAACCCCTTTGGGGCTTAGCTCCAAATGGAATTAATCCAAGAGAATGACAAAAGCATTAATGCTTAATCCTTGGAGCCTTATTCTTACCTCCTAGTAAAATCGCCCACATGGTTCCCTCCTTAGGGTCACCACCCCATGTGCATCTCTCAACAACACAACCAAGTATATATGTTGAGATAACTCATGGTGCATTTCTGATGTGGGACTAAACTTTTACAAGGCATGTTAAGAGCAAGCTCTCTCCATGTAAAGAAAGCACCAACATATGATTGCTCGTTGGTTTTTTTTTAGTTAATATTTTCTTTTGACTTAGACAGAAACAAGAGATAAGTATTTTGCTGGATATATATATATATATATATATATATATATATATATATATATATATATATATATATATATATTTTGCTGGATATATTTATATATATATATATATATATATATATATATATATATATATATATATATATATATATATATATATTGATATATTGCTTATATAGTTTTATGATTATTCATATGATTTATTAAAAATATATCAGTATTATAGTTGTATTGATATTGTAATTATTTTTAGGATTTTATTATTTAAATTATTACTTACTTTAAAATTATATACCATTGTGTTCTAAAATTATTTGGTAACAAAAGTATAGTTCGTGCTTGAGTATATATGTAATTCCAAAAACTGATTTTGAAGCTTAAATATATTAGTATATTATTTTATGGCATTTTAAAATATAGTCTTTGACTTAGAACTCTATTTTGACTAAAATTGGTTTTTGGCGTAAATTATTTTCCTAGATTTTAAAGTATTTAATTATAAATTTTGATAAAAGAAAAACATAGTTTTTATCTGTAATGAATTTTCAAATATAGTTTCCAAATAAAAAGTATTTTTATAAAAATAGTTAAATATATTTTATTTATATGATTTCCTTTGAAGATCAATTCTTGACCACAATTATTCCAATTGTTCCCTATCTTCTTGCTTACCTATATCGTCCCTACTTAATTTGAATGTTCTGGACTCAGTGGCATAGACCGTCCCACCAATTGAGATCATCTTGCGTACTTATGACATCCACAACTATTCTATGCCAACTGGATCAAATCACAAGTCAACCGCAAATTAACTCAAGGCAAGTTTCACTATGGCATTATGTTACCTTTATTTTGTATTGCATATATTATTACGTTGTCTTTTCACTGTTACATCTTTATATTCCATGTTGTCACTATTCTTGTGATTACTGCTTGTACACGAGAGTTAGAGTTGTTATAGTAATGTACATGTTCATGCCTAATTTCTAGTTTATCGTGATTCTCGTTTAATGTTAATCGTGTTGGACAAGTACTTATGAGACAGTTGGGTGGGAGAATACGATTAGTAGACATGTGGTACTCCAGTGTAGCTCAAAGTTTATTCGGTCAGGGGACCGTCTGACAGTGTTTGTTCAGTCAATACACCTCAAGTGTTGACTGTCCGATTCCAACCTAACCACATGTTGAACGTTGGTATTCTAAAATACACAGTACACGTGACCTCTTTTTGCTATATTGTTCATTCATTTCCTTTCCATCCGATTGACTGTCATGTTTGTCTTTATGTTATAGCTATACTCTTTCGTGTCATGCATATAGTTCGTTTTCCTTATTATTGTTTTCTTCATGCATATATATTATATTGTGTAGTGTGGTGTTATGGTGAACTTGTTCCAATCCTGACTGGATTTTTTTTTTTTCAGTTGACAGATTCTTGATGACTTGCTCTCTCTTGCTTTGGGTTTCTTCGGGGGGAGTTAGAGATGTCTTGGAGGTCAAACCTAGAGACTAGTTAGAACTGTTGTAATAGATTTTGTATTCGGTTAAATATAAATCTTATAAATGTTGCAGCAATGTGAATGAGCAATAAAGTTATATTTTATGTGATATGAGCATTGTGGCTAGACAACGTACTACCACCGACGCTGCGGCGTAGGCTGGGCTTGGACACACATTCGCATCCGAAAAGTGGATGCAGATTGTGATAGTTTAAACACCCTAGAGTGAACCTAGGTCACTTGGGTTAGGGTTAGGTAGGTCCCCCTACAAGTTTGGTTCGAGTATGAGTTCGATTGGACACTTAATTGGGTCGAAATGACACTAGATTAATTTCCTATTCTATTTTATCTAAAAATGTCCCTAAAATTTATGGATGTTTAGAGAGTCTGTAGGAGCCTAATTTAGTGGGACACAGGCTACAAAAGTGTCCTAGGGTTAGTCTAGATCAAAATGGTCATATGGGTCGAAGGGTTCAGGTCGATATTGTGCCTCCAATTTCGATCGGAACAGACACAAGTTTTTGGTTAAATATTAATATACGATTTTATGTGCCTGTGTTATACTATTAAAATAAAACACAAGATGACATTTTTTAGTGGGACATTAATGGTATACGTGTAGAGGAGCTCGATTAGGTCATGCATGTAAATTTTGTTCGGTGGAAATAGCTAATGTTGTGCTACTTATATCAAAGCTACGAAAAAAGATATTTAAGTTATTTAATAAAATAATACATATTAATATTAATTACTAATTCAAATAAATTAATACAAAACCCTAATATTCATCAAACTTGATTAGAGAGGTTTACACAAGGTTTGCAGCAAACTCAATCTAAGACGAGAGCATCATCATTCACACAGTTCATGGGGAGTTGTGGGTCATCGACGACATACAAGTGCATGATGTTTTGCTCGAGGACGCATGTGTATAGGGGAGCTTCAAGTTTGGACATGAAGGTGGACAGGTTTAGGAGTTCGAATCTTGTGAGAACCGCACCGTCTGCTTGGTTGGACCAGCCAAGGGTGAAAAAGCTCGTCAGAACGTTAACATTTTTCGGTAGAAGATGAAAGTCGTGGACAGGCAGCCGAGACTTACGGTGAGGTTGATCGTTAGGGACTTTGGACTTGGCCGTACCACTGATATCGGCAGGGTCACAGTAGTGTATGATGTGTTACGCGTGGCAGCTAGCATCGACGTGACAGTCGAGGAGTTGAAGACAAAGGAAGATGCAAAGCAGCTCGGGAGATCGGAGATCAGTGACATAGGAGAACAGGAACTCTGTCACGAGACAACATGCATGGAGTCCAATTGAGGAGCTATGGGGTCAACACCCTATCATCAGACTGGAGGGAAAGAGTGTTGGAGTTCAGTCTGGATTTAGTAAAAGAATAGTTTGGAGCCCGAATGGTAAAAGATTTAATTTCATATGATTTAGAAATCTACATTAAATATCTGATTTAATTAGATTTATAAATTTATATCAAATATTTAATTTGACCATATTTGGACGTCCATAGTTGGTGATGGGATATAATTTACACTGTTGGTTGTTGGTGGACGGCCATATCTCACTACAAAAATTTGTCAGATTAGCGACGTTCGAAAATGTCGCTAACCTCGGTAAAAACGTCGCTAAGTGAAGTTAGCGACGTTTTGGACGACGTTTTGGAAACGACGAAAAAAAATGTGTCGCTAAACGAGAAAACGTCGCAAAACATTGCTAGGGCGACGTAATTTAACGACGTTATTAACGTCGTTAGTTAGCGACGTTATTTGCGACGTTTTAACATTGACGCTAATTAGCGACGTAAAAAGCGACGTTATCGTGTGGTCGCCGTTTAGCGACACTGTTGCGACATTTTGGCGACGACGTACTGACATCAGATTTGGTGCCACGTATTGCCACGTCAGCATTTAGCGACGCTTTTAGCGACATTTATTAACGTTGCTACTATTCAGCGATGAATAGTAACGTCGCTAAAAACGTCGCTAAATTGAAAAAAATAAAAAAAAGAATCCAGAATGCAAATGTATAATCCAAAATACAGAATCTAATCCCTGGGTTCGTCGATCCCTTCGGTGGAACACTCAATACCGGCCCGCACAATACACTCAATACGTCGCCAGTCCATCGGTAGCTGGGAAATTTTTTAAAAAAAATAGCATAAAACTGGGCATTCCCAATATACACAATTCCAATATACAAAACACACAAATAATCCCAAGCAATTCCAACATACACAATCAAAGACGGTGGCTCCTCCTTAACTTCAACCTTGGGAGCAATCTCTTCCCTGATGATCATCGGCTCTTCCTTGATCTCGACCTTTGGTAACACCTCCTCCTTAACAGTCACCGGCTCATGTTTGACGATGGGGACTTCCTCCGTGTCGAAATTGTAATTGGAGTAATGAAACGACATTGGAGATACAAATACCGCTCGAGTAAGCTAAAGGCATGCAGCCACTTCCCTCCCTCCATTCCCCCTCTCCCTCTAATTAATATACGTCGTTATTTCGTCGCTTATTTCGTCGCTAGTAGCGATGATTAGCGACGCTTCACTAATACGTCGCTAACGTACACAATTTAGCGACGTTAATCGAACGTCGCTAAATTTATGTCGCCAAATTAGCAGATTTTAGTAGTGTCTAATGGTAGACTACTTCTAGGGTTTACTAATCCTAAAATTAGGTTTCTCATCTTATTTATATGAGGTGGGGATGGAAGCACAAAGCAAGGCAAAAAAATGGAGATTCGGGGTGCTTGTCCACAAGAAAATCTAAGAGAAAGTTCGTACTTTGCTCTTAGTACTTCGCCATCCAAGACAAAAGGAAGAAGAAGATCTAATCGAGGAGTCGTCAACTTCGGTTAGGGAGATTGCGACAGGTTGGTGAGTGATCTCAATTGTAATATTATGTTTTACTTCTTGAGAGTGGTGAGAGAGTTGAACCTATTAGGACAAGGGTTCAACGTGAGTTCTGTCAATCTTGTAACTTTATCTGAGTTATTAAGGTTGGAATTTGTCCAGGTGACGTACGCCACCGCCATATACTTGTCTTCATCTTGTGCTTGATGTCCGTTAAACCAGGGTTGATTTTGATCAGGTGGATTGCAAACACTTCCGAACGCGCCCAACACTCATTACTCAATTATTTTTAAATTGGGGATATTGCTTCCTTTACACTCTATTCACCCCCACCCCCTACTCCCCATCTCTAGAGTTGTCATCGATCCCACATTCTCTTATTTGGATTTGAAGTGTGCAACAATTAAGTGATAATCAAATTCAAAAAAAAATGGTACTTTAGGCGGTGCAATGCTAGTATACTCATGTCTCTCAAGCTATACCTAAAGTTTAGCCCCCTCTAATTTTAGATGCTAGCTTCATCACTATTTAAAAATATTTCTAAAGTTTCGAAGTCCATTAGTGAAGTTTTGAAGCTTTAGATTGAAAAAGTCTCGTTTGAGACAACAAGAGACTACCAAACTTTTGTCAGTTTTAGATGTGCACAAGATTGCAAATTTGGCGGTCCTAAACATTGCTTTGACTATCAAATTTTTGGCAATCTGAGCATTCCAAAATATTTTGGCAATCTGAGCATTCCAAAATTTTGAATATTCACAGGACTTCCATTGTTTTGACAGTTCTAACAATATGAACATTTATTAGTAGATATGTTTAATCATATCATACATTTACTAAACATATATGCTAATTCTTTTAACAAAATATATAACTAACAAATATCCCAAGATATGGTTAATGTCAAAAAATATGTTTAATCATAATATATCTTTATTAATCATATCATCTCTTTCTGTTTACAATATGTATTCTTTTTTAGCAAATATACCAAGATATGATTAATATCATAAAGACATGTGTAATCATACTGTATCTCTTCCTATTTACAAATGATTTTTGTTTTAACAAATATGTCAATATATGATTAATATTGCATTGAAGGTATGGTTAATCATATGTTTACTAAACATATATTTCTGATATATTTTTTTAACAAATAATATCTTTTACTAATTTGCTCAACTTCATTGTATCATTTGAAGCATATTTATATTCTAATCATATCTTTTATATCAAAATACTCTTATACTTAAACACAAAATTTAACTTTTATGACATGGCAATCCTGCCTTAGCTACTCTTGTGACTGCCAAAATTTTGACGATCTTGGCAGCTTTGTGTATATCTAGGACTTTGTCGTCCTAAAAGGGAATATTTTGATTCTTCAAATTCCATTAATGGAGATCGGCACTTCAGAAATAGTCCTAGATGTGGTATCTACTAAGAAACAATTAAAATGACACTAGTCACCTTCACGTGTGTTGCACGTATAAAAAAATCAATAAAGTTTATAAAAATGTAAATTATATTAGAATATTTTAAATATAATTTCAATATATTTTAATATGATTTGTTATGATTATTTTTCAAAATATGGATATGTGTTTAATTAGATATATTATGTAGTTAGTTTCAACATAATTTTAATTTTAAGTATATTCTAGTATTGGGTGGTTTTTAATTTTTTACGTAAGGAGAGAGTTCGATTATCCACACACAAGATAAGAAAGGTAGTTAATTTTAAAATTTTATTATATTTTTACAAAAAAAAAATGGTTGATGATATACACGGCTTAGACGGTTCAAGATTGAGCCGTTTTGAAGCCCCTTTATAATAGTAGAGATAAATTAAACATGAAATTTAAGAATAAAAATAAAATAAAATATTTTTATACTTAAGTTGGGCCTTGACATTTTTAAGGATATTTTGGATATTGAAAGTTGAACAAAATTTGTAAAAAATTATGGTGCTCCCTACATTTTTTCTACCTACCTATCACAAACCTAGAAAAATAACACACAAATATTTGCATACCACGCAGGAGAAATTAGTCTGCATTTATGTTACACAAGATTGACTAGTGGTGTCAAACACTCTATTCCTCTTCTAGAGAGCAAATGAGAAGTTAGTTAAGCAAATGAAAAGTCAGTTATGGTGATCGACTTTTTTTCTTGGCCTTTGATAAAGACTATCTTTTCTGTTAGGGGGTAACACGAGCAAGGATAACATACATTAATTATAATTTTGTTATATCCTGTCATCAAAATTGTTTGGGCAACACAGATTTGTTCTCAACTAGTTCTCACTCCCTCTCTAAGAGCATCAATAGTAAAGCTCATCTTCGGTTCCAGTTTCTAGATTTTCGGTCGCATATCATCTATAGGACCTAAGACTTGGGCCTTCCAATTTCTAGATTCTAAATTGTAGGAACTCATTATGTAGGAACTCATTATGTAGAATAATATGCTCCATTATCTAGCCCCACTTTCTAGATTTTAGATTACTTTTTCTATATCAATTTTTGACTACACAATCTTTGAAACCGGAGCTAACTTTATCATTTTCTACTATTCTCATACAAGTCCAATACATTCTACATTTACCTTTTTTTTTAAATTTTGGGCCACAGGATAAATTTTGAGCATCATCTACTAATGATGCTCTAACATGCCATACCTTCTCTTCCTCTCCCTACTTTCTTTCTTCTCTCTTTATCTGCTTCTTCCAATCCTAATTGGAGATGGCACAACAAGGCTCCTTCTCCGTCAAGATACATCTTCCAATTTCCCTTCTTCTTCTTCTTCTTCTATGTTTTTTGCAACTCTACAAGTTCCCCTTTTTTTAATCTTAGTTTCTATATTTATTTTATGTATTTTCTAAGCATCATTTAGTAGATTGTAGGTTATTGAGGATATTTTTTTTTTGAAGTTTGAACCCGTTTTAGAGTTTGGAACTTTGAAATTAACACAGCTCAATTGGAAACGACATAGGACTGCCAAATATTAGACAATCCTGAATATTGTTAGGAGTCGAGACTACTAAAATTTTGACAGTTCTCGAACAAAAAAATGTCATAGGACTTCAAATATTGACACATCTCTGGTCTTTCGAGTACACATCTCTAAGTTCGTCACTCATCATTTTAATAATGGACGTCTTCATAATTTCTAATTCAGAACATATGAAGGCTTGCACGAAGATATAATAACTTCTTTGTTTTTCCGATATGCTTGAAAATTATAGGGGTAGCAATTATGAAGTATTTTTAAAGTACCGGTTACGAGCAGTTATGAGGGGTACAATTTTTTGTGGTTTTTAAGTAGCAGTTTTTAAACCGGTCTAATCCATGCTTGATAATTCACCAACGAGTGGTTCTGAATTTTTTTTACACTAATAAAATTAAATAGGGAAGGATATTAATAGTTATAATTATATATTTTTGGTGAGGATATAAATGGAATAAAATAATAAAACTCCTCAAAACCCACTGATTTGAGGTGTTTATAAAGTCACCAAAATTTACATTACATCGGTTTTGGAATTTTTTTGAGCCAACTAAAACCGGTGCCTCAAAAAAATTAACAAGCAAAGATTTTTCTAAACGGTCGTTTCAAAAATACTCCAAAACCTATGAAATATTTTTACCAAGCAAACCCTTAGGTTCTAGAACGGGCAAAAGAGGGAGAGAGAGCTTGGAAGAATTGCGAGCTAGAACCACCACTCAATTTTTGGATGGACACAGCAGATTTCAGAAACTGTCCAAACAAAGTAAACAAAATGCTGCGGATGGAAGTAATGTAAAACGGAAGTGCTACGTTGTCTGCAGGCTTGGACCGTAGTTCTGACCCGTGGACCACGTGTTGCCTCCTGATTGGCCGAGAGGGCTGGTGGGTACGGAAGTTAGCAGGGAGGCCAACCGAGAGGTAACACGTGGTTTGCGGATCAGGACTGCGTTCCAATTTAAGTTACTTCTCATGAGAACAAAATCACGATTACATGCTATTGGTCCTTGCTGGCTTTGGTTATCAATCTTTAAACTTGAGCAAGTGCTTTGAACTTTTATTACATCAGACTTTTGATTGTAAATGAAAATTGGTTACTGCTTTGAAGCTTCATATTTTGTATATTTTCCAGGAGCAAGAGGATAAGGGAGATTTTGTTAAGGAAGATTTTGACAATGTAATTACTTCAAAGAAGTTTCAGAGCATAAGAAGTTGACGTGTTAAATTTTACTAGTTTTTTTTAGATGTTTATACTTTGAGTAATTCTATAGAGACACACTTTTATTGACATACTTTGTTGACACACTTATGTGGTATGTGATTTGGCATTCCATGTCATCCGAATTAATTGAGGGCTTATTATTTTTTTTTTTTTTTGTATGTCCAAATTTCTATGTACGGAAGGTTTCCAATCTTTGGCATGTATTGCAATTTTGCATTGCATGTGCTAACATATTTTTCTGATAAAATTGGCCGATATTAAAGTTAAAATTTGGCAAGGTAGTATCCATATACCATAATTGAGCCCGTCCTATCAGAAAGATATGTTTAATCATATCATCTATATGTTCTAATCATATTTTCTCTCTTTCCATTTACAATTTTTTAAAACAAATATGTCAAGATATGATGAATATTATGATAAAAGATTGGTTAGTTATATCTTTACTAAATACATTATTTTAAATAAAATACTCTAAATCATATATTTACTAAACATATCATGCTTATCTTTTTTCATAATTCTTTTTAACAAATAATATTTTTACCATTTTGCTCAACTTTTATCATATCATTGTAAACATATAACATATTTATAGGGGTAGCATTTGGTCGGTTTGGTTCAAACTAAATCGATTTTAAAAAAATTCGAACATAACCGAACATATTTCAAAACCGACCGAACCAAACCGACTTTTCACACAAACAGAACCGAACCGAACCGAACGTATTAAATTTCTATTTGATTCAGTTATTTCAGTTAGATCGGACTTTTCTTGATGGGTTGATCTTTTGCCAAAACCAACCAAAAAAAACTAAGTACATTAAAATAATATTATAGAAATATAAAAATATATTATAGAAATGATTGTGACTGGTTTAGCTAAAATTTATTAAAATGAGAAGGAATGAAGAAGAAAAATGACCACCTTTGAGGGTTTTGAAACAACGCTAGTATCTTCAACTGAAAAACAAATTGAAGAAAAAGTAAGGATGGATGAGACTACAGATCATAAATTTTTTAAAAATAGGGGTAGACGAGATTATAACACAAAACTTACAAAAAAAATCATAGAGATTAATTTCAAATATCTATAATTTGATTTGATTCGATTTGGGTTCCCAATTCCAAAACGAAACTTCAAACCAAAGAAACTGAAATTTCAAATACTAAAACCGAACCGTAATGTATAAAACCGAATTGAATCACTATTTCGATTCTGTTTGGATCGATTTTCGGTTTAAAATCGAGAAATGCTCACCCCTACATATTTATATTCTATTCATATATTTTATATCAAAATACTCGGACACTTAAGCTAAAATTTAAATTTTGTGACATAACGGCCAAAATTTTGCAAGTCCTCTAGGGCATGCAAACTTTTGGTAGCCTTAGGTGTCACGCCCCGACCCGAAATCACCCGAATCATCATCCTCGCAGGGGGCGTGATGCCGCACGAGCTTGGAGTTGTGCTCGTGCAAGGCAAGATGACAAGTTCTCAAATGGTTATCTTTGAATCGATATTTGCAACGAAAGGGAAACAGAGTATACGAACAATTATCTTTATTGATATTCGAACTGAGATTACAAAGGCTTTCGATAGCCCAACAATATATGTCAGATTGGCTACACTCAGGTTCTCTCTTGCCCACAAAGGATTTTACCGTTCCATACATCATGCCTTCTATATAACGGCCACATCAATCCTGTTGCATGTCCGAGCGTCCAATGCGGTCGCACGCCTCAATACGCTTTGGCATTCCAAGCCTCAACGCGTTCAAGCGAAGCTCTGCCGCGAGCAGACCAATCCTTGAACCTACTAGCAAACTAGTGGGGGATTAGTACTTTCGTCCTCGCTGTACTGATCAAAAACCCACTTAACAAACCGACATTTAGTATTGTATTGATTCATGCAAACATACAATTTAGTTCTCTTTCTATGTTCTCCTTAGGATGAGTTCATGGCATATTCGAAGACTGTAAAGCATGTTATTCGATTCACATAAGGAAACATGCAACCAATTATAATTCCGTGTTGTTACGTGAGTTCTTACCAATATCGACGCACTCGCCCTTGCACCGACGCAAGGTGAATATGCCTATCAGCTTTCCCTGTCATGTTATAAGTGTCCTCTATTCAGGATTATATGTGCACGTGTATATATACCTTGCACTTTCAATCCATCGCCCTTAACTATATGAAGGTCACTAGCTTTCCCGGCTAGAATGGACTTATATTTATCGAATCGAATATGTAAGACGATGATCACTCTGTTGCGGTTACTAACCCAAACAATCAGAGGACCCCCGAAATACTCGAGTAAGTGGCTTATCACATTCACTAGAAGGTCGCTATCCGCCTAAATTAAGTGCACCAACAATACCGATTTTATCGCAGTCCCTCCTAGGCCGAACGGTCCCAGCGCCCTGGGATCAACGTTCGAGAAGATAACACCCGTGCACGGGCCGTATGCCTTTAAGTCCATTTGACCATGCAACGCATCTTACCTTTCATACAACCAAGCAAGTTTGTCTTATATCTATTTCAATTGGCACAACGCCCTAATGTTCTCAATGAACGCCTTAAGGCCATAAACATTTCGAAGGCACCATGCTGCATCGACAGTTATGCCACATCCGTGCCACAACTGTTCTCCTCGTCGCAACGACGTCGTCTTTTGTAAGTATTGTGCAGCTGCGCACATTCGCCATCTTTCCTTGCATCGTGTATTTAATGCACGCCTCGAATCCGTGTTTCCATATTCTACGCCTTAGTATTTGACGTGTTATACTTATGTTCCATCCTTCCGACTCGTGCAACTGAGGCACGCCTCAATAAGGTATTCAATATTCTATCACTCGTGCACTAAAGCACTGCTTGCACCGATATAGTCTTTCAATGTTCTAGTATGCTAACTCATGCACGGGGGCACATAATGACTTATGTACTGGGGCACTCATCGATACAGTTATCCCATGTTCTTATGGCTTGGCACCGAGGCGCTCGCCTTTGTGATATTTAATGTTCCATAGCGACTCGTACATTTGCTTGTACGATTCATTTCAATTGTTCTATCTAGTGTTTGACATGCACTATGTTTATCTCTCTATCGAGCCACGCCCATGATGTTGATAGGTTAACTCAGCATACAATGATATACATTTTACATAGGCATGAAGGAGTAGAAAAGAGAGTCAATGTCCCCCCACCGTGAGTCGATATGCCTGGTCATTTCGCCGAGCCGATGCGGCTCGATTTCATAACTTCGTTGCACGGCCAACTCTCCTGACTTAGCTATTCGAGCACTTTGTGCTTCATTGAATTATACGTCCAATTTGGCTTACCGTGTCCAAGTCTCAGCCCGTTGTGAGGCGGCGATTTGGTTTCGCGGACCCCTTACTGAATAAGACAGAATGCCGACCTCTAATATTTCAGTGTAAACGTATAGCCTGAACATGAAACCAATTAAAATTAATACTTGCATCGATTCAGACTTGCGCCTTGGTCGATTCGATTTCTTAGAATCTTCGAATCGTTACAACGCACTTATCCTTCGGGACAACACAGCGCTTCACATCGATTCAACTCGATGCATACTTTGGGACAATGTAACTCTTCACATCGACTTAGTTCGATGTGTTGCTCGGGACAACGTAACTCTCGTATCGATTCGCATTGATACATTTTATTCGGTCAATGCGACTCTTCGAGTCAACGACTCAGCATGTACCGTGCGGAGCGGGCATTACATAATATACCACTCAAAATAAGGTTCGTCCTCGAACCGAAACCAATACTAAATTTTCAAGGGTTTCACTAGATCGTTCCACGATCTTGTCTCGCTATCGTTTGGATCATACAACTTAGTTTGGAATCATACACATATTTTAGGCATCCCACCAATATGCATTTCAGCCAAGCTCAGTTGTAGGATAACGAAACAAAGCTAACATGTAACTTCTTATTCTCAATTACTTGCTACCTCGTACTCTCGATCGGACTTGGCTCTAGTGCTTGTTCTCGTAATTCTAGCGCACATGCATATTGATACATACGCGATCCTCCAACAAAGTCAAGGCACACAATGCGATTCAAAAATCGTATTTCTCATTTTGTAAGTTTTATCTGAACTATCAATTCTATACATCGCGTCAAGCCGTCGTGCATCCGATCACAATGAGTCTCCGCAACCCTTGCGTTCGACATCGCTACCCAACTTATTTTTGAAGTTTCACTTCGTATCTTATCTCGACATGCTTCACTTTTGTTGACTTGCAAATGCATCAACATTCAGGACTACGTTCGTTAGGTGACTTACCCAGACACCGCACTTAAATTCTCCCAACGCAACTTTAAATTGACATTGCACAAAGGCCACAATCTATCCGACACAAAGTTTAATTCAAGTCGACAATGCTCAAGGCAACGACTCGCCTTAACACGAAGGTATTTACGACGCATCTTACATTCGATTCCTAACGAGTAGGAAATTTCTAACCAAATTCTATACTTGTCCGTCTCGCAACATCGAATATAAGTTCGATTCACACAAGCTCATTTGTAAGGCGAATCCGAATCTAATGACATAACTCGTAAGTCATTCTCTTATCGTTCTCTCTTGTGCATAGCACGATTCTCATAATCGCCTATCCGAATCACCAAGTTCGTTGGTGAATTTCTAGTTTAATAACGTCGACCAACATAACCATTCAAGCATTCATCCGATGAATACTCAAAATCTAACTATCATACTCAATCGAAAGCTGTTTCAACATTCTCGATCGCCTAGACTTATCGTCAACATGCACCACATTTTCTTTCTCGATGCAATTTCATATACGACATCGCATAGGTCATCTTACGGTCTGCAACATTCAATTTGATTTGGCGGTCAAGTCTTCTAGGGTCAGCTGCCCTGAAGCTATGCCCGATAATTGTGGATCATCACTGAAGGACAGTTTACTACGAACCATGCTATATCTTATTTCGGAGCCAAATCACGTTCCGACGATTTCTATACGACTATCCAAATTCGAACAAAAACCATTTCTATAGGCACAACTGATGCGCACTATCCTCCGTGTAAAGTCATGCACTACCGTCGATGATTCCGTAATTTACGAAACATCTACTCGTATCGAGTTCGGGTCTATCTTATTTGCGGTCGATACACGAGAGGCTATAAGCATCGAACAATCGTCGATGACTTATAGTCTCGTCTTGACCAATCACAAAGTTCATGATCAACCTTTCGTTCATTCTCGCATTATTATTTCGAAATCTGATATCAAAATCCTACCCCGATATCGCTTACAGAAACATAAGAAACATAGCAGATATAAGAAAACACAACGGGTAGGCATATGATATCAAGATTTTCGAAAATAATAATGCAGAATGAACGAAATGGTTGATCATGAACTTTGTGATTGGTCAAGACGAGACTATAAGTCATCGACGATTGTTCGATGCTTATAGCATCTCGTGTATCGACCGCAAATAAGATAGACCCGAACTCGATACGAGTAGATGTTTCGTAAATTACGGAATCATCGACGGTAGTGCATGACTTTACACGGAGGATAGTTGCGCATCAGTTGTGCCTATAGAAATGGTTTTTGTTCGAATTTGGGTAGTCGTAGAAATCGTCGGAACATGATTTGGCTCCGAAATAAGATATAGCATGGTTCGTAGTAAACTGTCCTTCAGTGATGATCCACAATTATCGGGCATAGCTTCAGGGCAGCTGACCCTAGAAGACTTGACCGCCAAATCAAATTGAATGTTGCAGACCGTAAGATGACCTATGCGATGTCGTATATGAAATTGCATCGAGAAAGAAAATGTGGTGCATGTTGACGATAAGTCTAGGCGATCGAGAATCGTTGAAACAGCTTTCGATTGAGTATGATAGTTAGATTTTGAGTATTCATCGGATGAATGCTTGAATGGTTATGTTGGTCGACGATTAAACTAGAAATTCACCAACGAACTTGGTGATTCGGATAGGCGATTATGAGAATCGTGCTATGCACAAGAGAGAACGATAAGAGAATGACTTACGAGTTATGTCATTAGATTCGGATTCGCCTTACAAATGAGCTTGTGTGAATCGAACTTATATTCGATGTTGCGAGACGGACAAGTATAGAATTTGGTTAGAAATTTCCTACTCGTTAGGAATCGAATGTAAGATGCGTCGTAAATACCTTCGTGTTAAGGCGAGTCGTTGCCTTGAGCATTGTCGACTTGAATTAAACTTTGTGTCGGATAGATTGTGGCCTTTGTGCAATGTCAATTTAAAGTTGCGTTGGGAGAATTTAAGTGCGGTGTCTGGGTAAGTCACCTAACGAACGTAGTCCTGAATGTTGATGCATTTGCAAGTCAACAAAAGTGAAGCATGTCGAGATAAGATACGAAGTGAAACTTCAAAAATAAGTTGGGTAGCGATGTCGAACGCAAGGCGTTGCGGAGACTCATTGTGATCGGATGCACGACGCTTGACGCGATGTATAGAATTGATAGTTCAGATAAAACTTACAAAATGAGAAATACGATTTTTGAATCGCATTGTGTGCCTTGACTTTTGTTGGAGGATCGCGTATGTATCAATATGCATGTGCGCTAGAATTACGAGAACAAGCACTAGAGCCAAGTCCGATCGAGAGTACGAGGTAGCAAGTAATTGAGAATAAGAAGTTACATGTTAGCTTTGTTTCGTTATCCTACAACTGAGCTTGGCTGAAATGCATATATTGGTGGGATGCCTAAAATATGTGTATGATTCCAAACTAAGTTGTATGATCCAAACGATAGCGAGACAAGATCGTGGAACGATCTAGTGAAACCCTTGAAAATTTAGTATTGGTTTCGGTTCGAGGACGAACCTTATTTTGAGTGGTATATTATGTAATGCCCCGCTCCGCACGGTACATGCTGAGTCGTTGACTCGAAGTCGCATTGACCGAATAAAATGTATCAATGCGAATCGATACGAGAGTTACGTTGTCCCGAGCAACACATCGAACTAAGTCGATGTGAAGAGTTACATTGTCCCAAAGTATGCATCGAGTTGAATCGATGTGAAGCGCTGTGTTGTCCCGAAGGATAAGTGCGTTGTAACGATTCGAAGATTCTAAGAAATCGAATCGACCAAGGCGCAAGTCTGAATCGATGCAAGTATTAATTTTAATTGGTTTCATGTTCAGGCTATACGTTTACACTGAAATATTAGAGGTCGGCATTCTGTCTTATTCAGTAAGGGGTCCGCGAAACCAAATCGCCGCCTCACAACGGGCTGAGACTTGGACACGGTAAGCCAAATTGGACGTATAATTCAATGAAGCACAAAGTGCTCGAATAGCTAAGTCAGGAGAGTTGGCCGTGCAACGAAGTTATGAAATCGAGCCGCATCGGCTCGGCGAAATGACCAGGCATATCGACTCACGGTGGGGACATTGACTCTCTTTCTACTCCTTCATGCCTATGTAAAATGTATATCATTGTATGCTGAGTTAACCTATCAACATCATGGGCGTGGCTCGATAGAGAGATAAACATAGTGCATGTCAAACACTAGATAGAACAATTGAAATGAATCGTACAAGCAAATGTACGAGTCGCTATGGAACATTAAATATCACAAAGGCGAGCGCCTCGGTGCGCAAGCCATAAGAACATGGGATAACTGTATCGATGAGTGCCCCAGTACATAAGTCATTATGTGCCCCCGTGCATGAGTTAGCATACTAGAACATTGAAAGACTATATCGGTGCAGTGCTTTAGTGCACGAGTGATAGAATATTGAATACCTTATTGAGGCGTGCCTCAGTTGCACGAGTCGGAAGGATGGAACATAAGTATAACACGTCAAATACTAAGGCGTAGAATATGGAAACACGGATTCGAGGCGTGCATTAAATACACGATGCAAGGAAAGATGGCGAATGTGCGCAGCTGCACAATACTTACAAAAGACGACGTCGTTGCGACGAGGAGAACAGTTGTGGCACGGATGTGGCATAACTGTCGATGCAGCATGGTGCCTTCGAAATGTTTATGGCCTTAAGGCGTTCATTGAGAACATTAGGGCGTTGTGCCAATTGAAATAGATATAAGACAAACTTGCTTGGTTGTATGAAAGGTAAGATGCGTTGCATGGTCAAATGGACTTAAAGGCATACGGCCCGTGCACGGGTGTTATCTTCCCTCGAACGTTGATCCCAGGGCGCTGGGACCGTTCGGCCTAGGAGGGACTGCGATAAAATCGGTATTGTTGGTGCACTTATTTAGGCGGATAGCGACCTTCTAGTGAATGTGATAAGCCACTTACTCGAGTATTTCGGGGGTCCTCTGATTGTTTGGGTTAGTAACCGCAACAGAGTGATCATCGTCTTACATATTCGATTCGATAAATATAAGTCCATTCTAGCCCGAAAGCTAGTGACCTTCATATAGTTAAGGGCGATGGATTGAAAGTGCAAGGTATATACATCGTGCACATATAAATCCTGAATAGAGGACACTTATAACATGACAGGGAAAGCTGATAGGCATATTCACCTTGCGTCGGTGCAAGGGCGAGTGCGTCGATATTGGTAAGAACTCACGTAACAACACGGAATTATAATTGGTTGCATGTTTCCTTATGTGAATCGAATAACATGCTTTACAGTCTTCGAATATGCCATGAACTCATCCTAAGGAGAACATAGAAAGAGAACTAAATTGTATGTTTGCATGAATCAATACAATACTAAATGTCGGTTTGTTAAGTGGGTTTTTGATCAGTACAGCGAGGACGAAAGTACTAATCCCCCCTAGTTTGCTAGTAGGTTCAAGGATTGGTCTGCTCGCGGCAGAGCTTCGCTTGAACGCGTTGAGGCTTGGAATGCCAAAGCGTATTGAGGCGTGCGACCGCATTGACGCTCGGACATGCAACAGGATTGATGTGGCCGTTATATAGAAGGCATGATGTATGGAACGGTAAAATCCTTTGTGGGCAAGAGAGAACCTGAGTGTTGTAGCCAATCTGACATATATTGTTGGGCTATCGAAAGCCTTTGTAATCTCAGTTCGAATATCAATAAAGATAATTGTTTCGTATACTCTGTTTCCCTTTCGTTGCAAATATCGATTCAAAGATAACCATTTGAGAACTTGTCATCTTGCCTTGCACGAGCACAACTCCAAGCTCGTGCGGCATCACGCCCCCTGCGAGGATGATGATTCGGGTGATTTCGGGTCGGGGCGTGACACCTAAGGCTACCAAAAGTTTGCATGCCCTAGAGGACTTGCAAAATTTTGGCCGTTATGTCACAAAATTTAAATTTTAGCTTAAGTGTCCGAGTATTTTGATATAAAATATATGAATAGAATATAAATATGTAGGGGTGAGCATTTCTCGATTTTAAACCGAAAATCGATCCAAACAGAATCGAAATAGTGATTCAATTCGGTTTTATACATTACGGTTCGGTTTTAGTATTTGAAATTTCAGTTTCTTTGGTTTGAAGTTTCGTTTTGGAATTGGGAACCCAAATCGAATCAAATCAAATTATAGATATTTGAAATTAATCTCTATGATTTTTTTTGTAAGTTTTGTGTTATAATCTCGTCTACCCCTATTTTTTAAAAAATTTATGATCTGTAGTCTCATCCATCCTTACTTTTTCTTCAATTTGTTTTTCAGTTGAAGATACTAGCGTTGTTTCAAAACCCTCAAAGGTGGTCATTTTTCTTCTTCATTCCTTCTCATTTTAATAAATTTTAGCTAAACCAGTCACAATCATTTCTATAATATATTTTTATATTTCATAATATTATTTTAATGTACTTAGTTTTTTTTGGTTGGTTTTGGCAAAAGATCAACCCACAAGAAAAGTCCGATCTAACTGAAATAACTGAATCAAATAGAAATTTAATACGTTCGGTTCGGTTCGGTTCTGTTTGTGTGAAAAGTCGGTTTGGTTCGGTCGGTTTTGAAATATGTTCGGTTATGTTCGAATTTTTTTAAAATCGATTTAGTTTGAACCAAACCGACCAAATGCTACCCCTATAAATATGTTATATGTTACAATGATATGATAAAAGTTGAGCAAAATGGTAAAAATATTATTTGTTAAAAAGAATTATGAAAAAGATAAGCATGATATGTTTAGTAAATATATGATTTAGAGTATTTTATTTAAAATAATGTATTTAGTAAAGATATAACTAACCAATCTTTTATCATTATTCATCATATCTTGACATATTTGTTTTAAAAAATTGTAAATGGAAAGAGAGAAAATATGATTAGAACATATAGATGATATGATTAAACATATCTTTCTGATAGGACGGGCTCAATTATGGTATATGGATACTACCTTGCCAAATTTTAACTTTAATATCGGCCAATTTTATCAGAAAAATATGTTAGCACATGCAATGCAAAATTGCAATACATGCCAAAGATTGGAAACCTTCCGTACATAGAAATTTGGACATACAAAAAAAAAAAAAAATAATAAGCCCTCAATTAATTCGGATGACATGGAATGCCAAATCACATACCACATAAGTGTGTCAACAAAGTATGTCAATAAAAGTGTGTCTCTATAGAATTACTCAAAGTATAAACATCTAAAAAAAACTAGTAAAATTTAACACGTCAACTTCTTATGCTCTGAAACTTCTTTGAAGTAATTACATTGTCAAATCTTCCTTAACAAAATCTCCCTTATCCTCTTGCTCCTGGAAAATATACAAAATATGAAGCTTCAAAGCAGTAACCAATTTTCATTTACAATCAAAAGTCTGATGTAATAAAAGTTCAAAGCACTTGCTCAAGTTTAAAGATTGATAACCAAAGCCAGCAAGGACCAATAGCATGTAATCGTGATTTTGTTCTCATGAGAAGTAACTTAAATTGGAACGCAGTCCTGATCCGCAAACCACGTGTTACCTCTCGGTTGGCCTCCCTGCTAACTTCCGTACCCACCAGCCCTCTCGGCCAATCAGGAGGCAACACGTGGTCCACGGGTCAGAACTACGGTCCAAGCCTGCAGACAACGTAGCACTTCCGTTTTACATTACTTCCATCCGCAGCATTTTGTTTACTTTGTTTGGACAGTTTCTGAAATCTGCTGTGTCCATCCAAAAATTGAGTGGTGGTTCTAGCTCGCAATTCTTCCAAGCTCTCTCTCCCTCTTTTGCCCGTTCTAGAACCTAAGGGTTTGCTTGGTAAAAATATTTCATAGGTTTTGGAGTATTTTTGAAACGACCGTTTAGAAAATCTTTGCTTGTTAATTTTTTTGAGGCACCGGTTTTAGTTGGCTCAAAAAATTCCAAAACCGATGTAATGTAAATTTTGGTGACTTTATAAACACCTCAAATCAGTGGGTTTTGAGGAGTTTTATTATTTATTCCATTTAATCCTCACCAAAAATAATAATTATAACTATTAATATCCTTCCCTATTTAATTTTATTAGTGTAAAAAAAATTCAGAACCACTCGTTGGTGAATTATCAAGCATGGATTAGACCGGTTTAAAAACTGCTACTTAAAAACCACAAAAAATTGTACCCCTCATAACTGCTCGTAACCGGTACTTTAAAAATACTTCATAATTGCTACCCCTATAATTTTCAAGCATATCGGAAAAACAAAGAAGTTATTATATCTTCGTGCAAGCCTTCATATGTTCTGAATTAGAAATTATGAAGACGTCCATTATTAAAATGATGAGTGACGAACTTAGAGATGTGTACTCGAAAGACCAGAGATGTGTCAATATTTGAAGTCCTATGACATTTTTTTGTTCGAGAACTGTCAAAATTTTAGTAGTCTCGACTCCTAACAATATTCAGGATTGTCTAATATTTGGCAGTCCTATGTCGTTTCCAATTGAGCTGTTTAATTTCAAAGTTCCAAACTCTAAAACGGGTTCAAACTTCAAAAAAAAAATATCCTCAATAACCTACAATCTACTAAATGATGCTTAGAAAATACATAAAATAAATATAGAAACTAAGATTAAAAAAAGGGGAACTTGTAGAGTTGCAAAAAACATAGAAGAAGAAGAAGAAGAAGGGAAATTGGAAGATGTATCTTGACGGAGAAGGAGCCTTGTTGTGCCATCTCCAATTAGGATTGGAAGAAGCAGATAAAAGAGAAGAAAGAAAGTAGGGAGAGGAGAGAAGGTATGGCATGTTAGAGCATCATTAGTAGATGATGCTCAAAATTTATCCTGTGGCCCAAAATTTAAAAAAAAAGGTAAATGTAGAATGTATTGGACTTGTATGAGAATAGTAGAAAATGATAAAGTTAGCTCCGGTTTCAAAGATTGTGTAGTCAAAAATTGATATAGAAAAAGTAATCTAAAATCTAGAAAGTGGGGCTAGATAATGGAGCATATTATTCTACATAATGAGTTCCTACATAATGAGTTCCTACAATTTAGAATCTAGAAATTGGAAGGCCCAAGTCTTAGGTCCTATAGATGATATGCGACCGAAAATCTAGAAACTGGAACCGAAGATGAGCTTTACTATTGATGCTCTTAGAGAGGGAGTGAGAACTAGTTGAGAACAAATCTGTGTTGCCCAAACAATTTTGATGACAGGATATAACAAATTATAATTAATGTATGTTATCCTTGCTCGTGTTACCCCCTAACAGAAAAGATAGTCTTTATCAAAGGCCAAGAAAAAAAGTCGATCACCATAACTGACTTTTCATTTGCTTAACTAACTTCTCATTTGCTCTCTAGAAGAGGAATAGAGTGTTTGACACCACTAGTCAATCTTGTGTAACATAAATGCAGACTAATTTCTCCTGCGTGGTATGCAAATATTTGTGTTATTTTTCTAGGTTTGTGATAGGTAGGTAGAAAAAATGTAGGGAGCACCATAATTTTTTACAAATTTTGTTCAACTTTCAATATCCAAAATATCCTTAAAAATGTCAAGGCCCAACTTAAGTATAAAATATTTTATTTTATTTTTATTCTTAAATTTCATGTTTAATTTATCTCTACTATTATAAGGGGCTTCAAAACGGCTCAATCTTGAACCGTCTAAGCCGTGTATATCATCAACCATTTTTTTTTTGTAAAAATATAAAAATTTTAAAATTAACTACCTTTCTTATCTTGTGTGTGGATAATCGAACTCTCTCCTTACGTAAAAAATTAAAAACCACCCAATACTAGAATATACTTAAAATTAAAATTATGTTGAAACTAACTACATAATTATCTAATTAAACACATATCCATATTTTGAAAAATAATCATAACAAATCATATTAAAATATATTGAAATTATATTTAAAATATTCTAATATAATTTACATTTTATAAACTTTATTGATTTTTTTATACGTGCAACACACGTGAAGGTGACTAGTGTCATTTTAATTGTTTCTTAGTAGATACCACATCTAGGACTATTTCTGAAGTGCCGATCTCCATTAATGGAATTTGAAGAATCAAAATATTCCCTTTTAGGACGACAAAGTCCTAGATATACACAAAGCTGCCAAGATCGTCAAAATTTTGGCAGTCACAAGAGTAGCTAAGGCAGGATTGCCATGTCATAAAAGTTAAATTTTGTGTTTAAGTATAAGAGTATTTGATATAAAAGATATGATTAGAATATAAATATGCTTCAAATGATACAATGAAGTTGAGCAAATTAGTAAAAGATATTATTTGTTAAAAAAATATATCAGAAATATATGTTTAGTAAACATATGATTAACCATACCTTCAATGCAATATTAATCATATATTGACATATTTGTTAAAACAAAAATCATTTGTAAATAGGAAGAGATACAGTATGATTACACATGTCTTTATGATATTAATCATATCTTGGTATATTTGCTAAAAAAGAATACATATTGTAAACAGAAAGAGATGATATGATTAATAAAGATATATTATGATTAAACATATTTTTTGACATTAACCATATCTTGGGATATTTGTTAGTTATATTTTGTTAAAAAGAATTAGCATATATGTTTAGTAAATGTATGATATGATTAAACATATCTACTAATAAATGTTCATATTGTTAGAACTGTCAAAACAATGGAAGTCCTGTGAATATTCAAAATTTTGGAATGCTCAGATTGCCAAAATATTTGGAATGCTCAGATTGCCAAAAATTTGATAGTCAAAGCAATGTTTAGGACCGCCAAATTTGCAATCTTGTGCACATCTAAAACTGACAAAAGTTTGGTAGTCTCTTGTTGTCTCAAACGAGACTTTTTCAATCTAAAGCTTCAAAACTTCACTAATGGACTTCGAAACTTTAGAAATATTTTTAAATAGTGATGAAGCTAGCATCTAAAATTAGAGGGGGCTAAACTTTAGGTATAGCTTGAGAGACATGAGTATACTAGCATTGCACCGCCTAAAGTACCATTTTTTTTTGAATTTGATTATCACTTAATTGTTGCACACTTCAAATCCAAATAAGAGAATGTGGGATCGATGACAACTCTAGAGATGGGGAGTAGGGGGTGGGGGTGAATAGAGTGTAAAGGAAGCAATATCCCCAATTTAAAAATAATTGAGTAATGAGTGTTGGGCGCGTTCGGAAGTGTTTGCAATCCACCTGATCAAAATCAACCCTGGTTTAACGGACATCAAGCACAAGATGAAGACAAGTATATGGCGGTGGCGTACGTCACCTGGACAAATTCCAACCTTAATAACTCAGATAAAGTTACAAGATTGACAGAACTCACGTTGAACCCTTGTCCTAATAGGTTCAACTCTCTCACCACTCTCAAGAAGTAAAACATAATATTACAATTGAGATCACTCACCAACCTGTCGCAATCTCCCTAACCGAAGTTGACGACTCCTCGATTAGATCTTCTTCTTCCTTTTGTCTTGGATGGCGAAGTACTAAGAGCAAAGTACGAACTTTCTCTTAGATTTTCTTGTGGACAAGCACCCCGAATCTCCATTTTTTTGCTTGCTTGTGC